>NW_004624768.1:1267008-1285030 GCF_000247695.1 Heterocephalus glaber | reverse complement strand
TTGCAAATAGGGAAGGGTGGAGGGGGTGAAGGGAGGGCAGGGGAAGGGGAAAAACAAGAACCAAGAGACTCAGGTAATGGTACAAGATCCCAATGAGGTATGTAACTGTATTTTATACCTAAAATGTACCAATAAACTTAATGGGGAAAAAAAAAGAATGTATGAGAAGTAGACAAGGAAGACACCACTAGCTGAGGCCTTCCACCCTCAGGGGTGCCCCAGTAGGGCTGAAGATGAGGCCAGGCCCTCCTCCTAGGACAGGGACCAGGGACCCCACCTGGGGAGGTGGGACAATGAGGAAAAGTTAGGAGGCTGGAGCAGAAATGGAAAACACAGGATGCAGGAGGCAAGAGTGAGAGGAAAGGAGGTAACAGGGGGAAAAGGAGACTGGGGCTTCAGAAATTCACCAAGGGGACAGCAAGAGGCTCCAGAAGCCTGAGTGAGGGGGTCTGGCTGGAGCCCCTCTAATCACAAGCCAGCCTTGATGGAGGGACTGGTTCTTCTCAGAGTGTAAGCGACCGGCCACCTTCTGCAGTTCTAGCTCCCACCTGTACTTGTGTGACATTGCAGAGTGGGGACTTCAGCCAGGGCTCAGCCTTGCAGACAGAACGACATGCTCACTGTGTATCCTTTTGGACTTTTCCTTACATATATATGCCCCCAACTTCTCCAATGAGATAATGAACATCACAGTATATGTTCTTAGGTGGACTGGGTTTCATATACTGGAGATATTTTTCCATGTTGGTACACAAAGCTAATTCACCTCCCTCACCAGTTGCAGAGCTTTACCTTGTATAAATGCACTGTCATTTATCTAAATGTTTCCCTTTGTCCTCTTATTTCAAAACAAGAGTAAAATGGGGACTCTGGCTGTCTTGGCCTGCATAGGCAGAGATTGCTGTAGGAAAAATTCTGGAAGTGGAGTTGCAGGGTCAACTTTGTAAATGGAATTTTGTGATAATTTGGATAGAAACTGCCATAACATCCTTTGAGAATCTTATACTAACATATGGCACCACCCTCTGACCATGGGAGTGCCCACACCCACACCCTCAGCAAGGCTGGGCATGTTAATCTTTTAAATGTTAACCAGCCTGGTGAATAAAATGTGGTACCTCAGAGTTCTGTCATTCTTTTAAGCCGCACTTCTCTGATTACTCACGGGATCGATCGGCTTTTCACACATATGCAGGCCATTTGTATTTGTTCTGTAAGCTGCCTGTGTATATCACCGGATTATGTTTTGTTTAGTACTGGGGATTAGATCTGGGCCTTTATACTGAGCTACATGCTCAGCCCTTTTCTCCCATTTCTTATTTTGAGATAGGGTCTCACTAAGTTGCTAAGTTGCCCAGGCTGTGCTTGAACTTGCCTTCGCCTCCCAGAGTGCTGGGATTACAGATGTGTGCCACCGTGCCTGGAGTCCCCTGATTAATTTTACTTGTTTATTGATTTCAGATACTTTTGAGTATTATGTATATTGCATTTTTAATTAATTTCTCATCATTTATTGTCATTTCATTTTTTGTCATGACTTTCACTTACAGAGGCTGAAAATTTAATGAAATAAAATTCATGTTGTTTCTCTTCTTCAGCTTATGGGTTTTTGTGGTCTACTTGGAAAGTTCTTTCCCCCCAAAATAAACACTATTCTCTAATATTTCCATTTCATTGTTCTTAGTTATTTTTCTCCTAAAATGTTCATACCTCAATATATCTGGGATTATCTTTTGTACATGGTTAAGAGATTTAGCCAGTGAATTGTTCCCACATGGAGAGTTACTACACATTGAAATGGTCTATCCTTTCCTGACTGGTTCAAAATATGTGCTGCATTTATCATATGTGGGCTGTGTCTTCAATGCCATCCTGGGGAGAGAAAAAGTACATGATAGGGGCTGGGATGGACCAGCTGAGGAATTTGAGGAACTGACATTAGATTTCTGCTGCTCCCAGGCAGTGGATTTGCATAGCAACAGAGTTATATGGTTACTTCTGCCCATAACACAAAGGTGTGTGCGTGTGTGTGTGGATGTGTGCACATGTGTGTGTAGGGGGTGGTTTCCTAAGACCAAAGTGAAATGAATGACTGACTTTTCCTCAAGGGATATTCTCCAGATGACACTCGTTTGACGGCTGATCCACACACACCAGCAAAGCTGGACATGATGGTTCAAGGGAAAGAGCTCAAAGATAGAATCTCCTGTTGACCACTACAATTATGTCAAGAGAGACGAGTGGAGAGGGGGACAAGAAAGACTCAAAGGGAATCTGGCTGTGGCAACTGGCACCTTATGGCTGAACAGGATCCAAAGCCTACTGCAAACCCAACTGGATGGCATAGTTCCTGTGTGAGTTCCCACTGTATGAGCAGCAGAAACTTTGTCTCAGTTCCTGGATGTCCAACATCTACTGTAGGACTGAGGACTCACAAGCCTCAGGGAGCAGAGAACTGAGACTCTTTCAGACTTAAAATGAACCTGGAGGCCTGCCCCTCAACATACCTCCACCACAGGTAGCAAGCAGTGTGAGCAAGCTTCTGGCCCCCAAGCAGGCTGCAATCTCTGATTTCCTCTTCCCCCAAGAGGGAGGGGCGGAGGCCAGAACAGGGAGCGGCAGTTGTGCTCAGAAACAGAATGAGCAAAGGTACAGGGGCACTCACAGCCTCTGCCAGGGGAGTGTAGGTCTTCTACGGCCACAGATGCCACCCGCCTCCCTTCAGGAGACTCCCTTCAGAAGAGGAGTGCCACTGAGATCATTCTGTTTCTCTTCTACTACCATGGGTGGTGTGTGTATGTCGTGCACATCTGCCTGCATGGCTTTGTGGTGTCAGGGAACTTGCCCTTTTGGTCTACAAGTCTCCAGACTAAAAGAAACTGTATCTTACATGGAGACAACAGAGCATCATGCAGAAATTCTTGCCCTTGAGATTGAGGGGACTTCAGGATACTTCCTACAGGGAGCAATTAAGTTTTAATGTTTTCATAGAAGAAGGCTAAATCAAATATTTGGTGAGCAGGATGGACTAGGCATTAAAAAGGTTCACTGACACCCACTTTTCATCTGCTTCTCACTCAGAACTTCCTAGCTTCCCCGAAGCTGCATGTAGACATGTAACTCTCTCTGTCTGTGATCACATCCTCCAGGAGTCTGGAGCACCAGGAGTGACGATGGCACTGTCAAGGCTCCTTCTGTCCACAGTCTGTGAGGGGATACTGCTCCTGTATGGGTCAATTTCTAGGAAGAAATACTTGAACCTAAGGTGGAAAGAAGCAATAAAAACTGCAGAAAAGTACACCTGGCTTCACCTCGCCTCACTAGGTCATATCACAATACACAGAAGAGTCTGACATCCTCGCGTACATCCCCCATCAAGCCTATTTTGACCCAGTCAGAGAGATGAGACCTACTGAAAGCGAGACAGCAGGCAGTGGGATGGGGCCACACCCTCCGGGGCAACCTGCAGGAGCAAGTGCTGGTTCTGGGCCCTCCCTCTCCTCTGAGGCATGCTCCCCCCCAGGTCTGCAATCCGTCACCCCTGTCCGGCACGGGAGCCTGACCATATATAATTGGCACCTTTGGTCTCCCCACAGTCATGGTGTCGCACCTTCATATCCCTACCTTTCCTAACCCACCCACAACGAAACTTGAGCTGATTTGTAAGGGTGCCTCTATTGTACAAGATTCTACACTTCTAGGTGTGTTTCTGGGCTCTCCGTTTCCTTCTTTAATGTTGATCTCACACAGGAATACCAAATGCTGTAGCTACTCTTCACTTAAAATAGTAATATTAAGTAGATTACCTACCATCCTTGTTCTTTTTCCACTGTTGTCTTCCTCCTTAGACATTTACTATTGGATAGGCATTTTAGAATTGGTTGGTTAAAAAGCATGGAAAGCCATGTTGGGATATGTGGGATTTGGATTGCACTTAGAGATTGACTTGTGAAGAACCATTGATTCAATGCACTGCGTCTTGCAATCTAAAGTGAAACTGCAATTAATGAATATTTCTTTTACTTCTTCAACCTTGTGTCAAATGGCTCCAGCTCTGGCCATTCCTCCAAAGCTACTCTTGCTAGGATCCACAGGGTGGTTTTGTGTCCAAACCCGAGGGCTGCTTCATTTTTCACTCTAGCAGATCTGTGTCCCGTGTGTAATGCTTTTGATGATCCTTTCCCCAAACACTCTCCGCGGTGGTTTCCATAATATCTTGCTCTCCTGTTTTTTTCTGCTGCATCTCAGCCACCTCTCTCAATCTTCCCTGCTGGCTCTTCTGTGCTTGATGTAAAGGACACACTCCTGAGGGCCCCGCTCTGAGCTCCCTCTTATGCTGGGTTATATTTTCTGCGTAGATGAAAGTTGTCAGCCTGATGTCTTTAAATACCATTCGAATGCCAACAATTCCCAAATTTATATTCCTATCCCCAAATTTACTTTTTAAAACTTTTGATTGACATAAGATAATTATAAATATTTATGAAACACAGTTTGATACTTTGATTCAGGCACACATTCGGTAATGATCAAATCAGATAAATTAGCATATCTATCACCTAAAGCTGTTACTGTTTTTGAGCTCTTCTGAGCTTCACCTCAGTCTTGCAGCTCTAACTACTTAGCTGACATCTCCACTTGGATACCTCAGTTACCACAAACCTAATGAGACTATAATCATGTCCTGTTCTCATTGAATTGGCTTTTCTTCCAATCTTCTGGATTTTAGAGAGCCACTCTTCTGTCCGCTCAGTTGAAGCTAGTGTCCTGGGAGTCAGGCTTGAGCTACCTCTCCCTTCCTGACCTGGCAGCGACTTGATAATGGAACTTCCACCTTCAAATTGGCACTGGCTCTACCCAGTCTCTCCATTTTCATTTCTATCCATCTGCCCAGGCACTCAGCACAGAGCAGCTACAATGAGTCCTTACTTCTGTTTCATATTCTCACCCACCCTGATCTAGTCCCTACTTCGCAATCTGCATAGGCTTTGAAGTTGCACCATGCTTTCCCTCACCATGAATTCTTAAGTGGTGTCCCGTTAACCATGGGATGCAGGAGAAGCTCCTTCCTGTGATTAGGACACCCTCGATCCAGGAAGTCCCCAGCTCACTCCTCACTTCGCCTCACTCCACTAGCCTTCTTTCATCATACTCTTGATGCACAGGCTTTTCTTCCCTTAACACCCGGAGGCCTCTTCCTCCTTGGCCTGGAATCTGTTTATGGATTCATGCATCATTCTTGTTTCATGTACGTCCATTGCTCAAGGTTTTCCTACAGTAGATGGTATGAAATGAGTCTAACTTGCATTTTCTCATAGAACCTATTTTTTTCTCTTTTACTGTGTTGCACATAACTAACAACCATGAGCCTGTTTGTATTAATATCTTTATCCTACATTATACTGTGAACTCCTGGTAGGGAGGGGCATATCCGTCATTCCTCATTGGAGAGCTGGAAGTTGGTCCATGCCCAGCACACAAATACCCAGGAAGTGTCAAATAAGCACAAATTTATCTATTTACTGAATAAATAATAGTTTGGAGCCCATAGACTAGCAAACAAGCACAAACTGTTAAGCCTAGTTTGTAGCAAAACTGACAATGACTCTCATGAGAAAGGAGAGAGAACAATGCAGCAAGTCCAGAGCCTCACACTTGGCAAGCACCTGGGCATGGCAGCATGGGTCATGTTAAAATACAAGCTTGAACTCAGAGCACAGAGAGTGGTTACTGGGTGTGGACCTTTCCATTTTCTTCCTTTTAAAGTTAAAATAACATAACAGCTCTGATACCTAGTTTACCTTCAAGGGCATTTCACGTGACATCCTCAGGGAAAAGTGTACTGAGATTGGACATTACTTTCATCCTCCACTTTCAGACTTCAGTCCTCTGCTTCCTATAGCTGAACCCCCTCTTGCTCACATTCTGGTGGGAACTCACTCACCTGCCTCCCTGGAGGTCACCCACATCTTCCTTAGGCATTTCTCATACTCTCTCTGGACCACAAGGCCTCCTCCAGATTTCCCAGTCGCACTGTCTACATTGGTTTTATCGCTTTCCTCAGACTCCCCCACTCCCTGCCATTTGTCTGTCTTCCGTCCTTATTTACCCCCATGAAGTCTCACATATGGTTTTTTCCTTGACTATCCCAGGATACCAATGATCTCTGCAATGGACTGAACATTTGTGTCTCCATAAAGTCTGTATGTTGAAACCCTAACCCTCAACATGGTAGGATTTGTTGATGGGGCCTGTGGCAGGTAAAGAGGTCAGGATGGTGGAGCCCTTGTGCACGAAATTAAGAAGACCTGCTCCTCTTACCATGTGAAGATGCAGTGAGAAGCAGCTTTCTGTGTTCAGGGAAAGAGCCCTCTCCAGACCTGTCTGTGCTGCCACCCTGCTCTACAGCGTCACAACCTTTGCAAGAATCTGCTGCTCTGTAATTCAGCCAGTCTATGGTATTCTGTTATTGCAGCCCGAATTGACTGAGACAGTCCTCTGCACTTACATCTCTTGCCTTCCCTTATGTCATTTTACCCCTTTTCCTTCTCCCTGGTTATTCTCTTCTACCCCTTTAATGCCAGCTCTCTTCCTTGTCTGATGGACTTTCTGTGGATCTCAGTCATGCCTTGCTTGAGGTAGTTCATCCACTGAATTCTAATACTTCAAATACCTTCTATGTATTTGGCTTTAAAATGCCTACCATCCAGCCAGCCTCTCAACTCAAACTCAGTTTAATTTTCATTGTCTTTTTTTAATTTCCTGGAGCACACACTGAGATAACCCCATCAGATAATATGGGGTTAGGTCTGGCTCTTGGGTGGAGACAACCTAGGCAAAATTCCAATAGTACTATTTCTTTTTTCTTTTTCTCTCTTTCTCCTTCCTTCCTTCCTTCCTTCCTGGGAATTTAACACAGGGCCTTTGCACTGAGCTATATCCCAGGCCTTTTAAGATTTTATTCTCAGATAGGGTCTTACTAAGTCTCTAAACTGCCCAGGCTGGACTCAATCTTGCGATCTTCCTGCCTTAGCCTTCCAGAGTGTTGGGAATACAGCAGGTGAGCAGCACCACACCCAGCTTGATACTCCTATTGCTTAACTGTGTGCTCTTGGGTAGGATCCTGCAGCGTTCTCAAACTTGACGTCCGCATCTCCAGTGTGGGGATGGTGCAAGGACTGCTGCCATCCCCTAGGACATCCCCCCGTGACCAGCACAAAGCAAGCCCCCCAGGGTGTAGGGGGAGGACTGCGCTGGAGGTGATAAAGGAAGAGGCATGGAGGACCATGGGGAGTTTGAGCTCAGAGCCCAGATGCTTCTTCCTGGAGAAGAATTAGTAGCAGGTTGGTCAAGTTGCTGAAATGTCAACTGAAAAATTAAAAATATACTAAGGACTGGATCCAAGGTTCTTTTTTCTTCCTAACAGTTGATATTTCTTTATTAAAAAATTTTATTCGGTACATGGTGGCAAACTATGGGGATAGCAAATCTGTGGCATACTTTGGCAGAGCCATAATTCAATCTCTTGAAATTAGTTTATAAATTGTAATTCTCATTGCTCTTTGGAGTTTTATTCAATGCAGCTGGATCATGTGCATTTTTTCCTTTTCTGAGGGAGGCCTCTTTTCATATTCCAGTAGTAGAGTTTCTTCATATTCGAGAGTTGGAGGGTATTCTCTGATTTTGCATTCTAATAGAGTAAGATGAGTACACAGATATTTGTAGTACCTTTATCTTTGCTCAAACTTGGAAACAACTAAGATATCCTTCAGTAGGTGAATGGACAAATAAACCATGGCACATCCAGACACTGGAATATTATTCAGCACTAAAAAGGAATGGGCTAGCAAGCCATGAAAACACATGGAAGAAGCTTGGATGCCTATAACTAAGTGAAACAAGCCAATCTGTCATGATGTAGTGACACAGTGAGACCTTGTCTCAAAAACACTTTTTAAAAGGGGTTGGGGGCTTATATCCCAGGGTAAGGAGCTTGCATTCAACCCCCAGTTTAAAGAATCCAATGTGAAAAGGTTATGTACTGCATGATTCCAACTATATGACATCCTGGAAAAGGAAAGCTATGGAAACAGAAGTATCAGTGGCTGCCAAGGATTATGGGGAGGGATGGATGAGCAATTAAGAGCCCAGGGCTTTGAAAAGAGTGAAAGTATTGTCCATGAAACTATAGTAGTGGATAGGCGACCCTGTTGGTCAGCTTTCTGTTACTAAGACAAATATCTGAGATAATCAACTTTTAAATCAGAAGGTTTACTTTGGCTCACAGTTTTAGAGGTTTCAGATCACGGCTGTTTGCCCCTTGCTGCTTTGGGCAAAGCAGCATATCATGGTGGGAGCATACAACAGGCTTAAAATTTTCACCTTTTGTCTGGGAAGCAAAAGAGAAACAGGGAAAGGGGCTGGTGCCCCATTCCCCCCGTCAAGGTACACTCCTCACCTAAGGACCTCCCACTCGGCCCACCTTCCCCAGGCTCCATAACTGTCCAACAGCTCCATCCTGGAGTAAGGCTTTATGACACAGACCTTTTAGGGCCAGTTAATGGAATGGCAGTGAGGGCTACATCATTTTATTTCATCCATCATATCCAAGATTAGCTTCATTTTGTAAACTTGCTTCTTATAGTTATTTGCTTTTCCCCTCTGCCAAGCATTGTAACTTCTTAGGAAAAATATCCTTCAAATGGATAAAACATCAGCCACTTCAGTCAACTGTTTCAGAAAAAGAAGATATTACTATTCAGTGATCTTTCATTTTTCAAAAGATGGAACACATGGTGGTCTTCAAATATGATCAAAGCATGGGCCAAGAACTGGCTAATCCTGTCTTCTAATTAAAGAAGAGCAATGTTTAACTTGCAGAAAAATAATGTGTTTATGTAAAGGATTAAAGGAATAGGCCTAGGATACAAAGGTCCCCTAGAAGTGCAAGAATATTCTGGCTAAAGAGAAAGGAAAACATCCCAAATGACAAATATGGTGATCAAGCCTGTATGCATCACTTAGTACACAAGTCTTCCTGTCCATTACTGCACTCCCACCTTTCCTTCTTATGCAAATCCTTTTACACATGCCAAATTTGTTAGATGGTCACGAGGATGACAGTTGGGCCATTTTCCCCATGGGCTAGCTCACTGTAATCAAACCTGAGTTCTTTTCCACCAACTCTCAGCTCCTGAGCATTATCTTTCATGGAGAGTGGCCAGACCTGGGCCCAGCATCCAGATCCACACTGTTGCAATGGCATGATACATTTGTCCCAACTTGTGCAGTGCAGAACACGTGAGTGATGTACACTGTGCACATGGAGTGATGATGATGGGTCAGTGTAGCTTCACCGACCGCACAAGTATGTCTCTCTGGGAATGGTGATAGTGGGAGATGCTATGCGTGGGAAGGTGTGTGAGATTAGGGTTTGTACTTTCCATTTAATTGGCTGTTAAACTAAAAGTGCTCTAAAACTGTCTATTAAAAAAGAGATAGGAAATTATCCTCAGTGAAAGACATAACCACATAAACACAGGCCTTTCAGTAACAGTTTGTGAACACGCTCTAGTCCTGTGGAGAGCAGAATGCCAGGCAGGAAGAGGTTGAAATAGGAGAGAGAGGATGCAGGGCAGACCCAGCTCTATTCTTTGTCTTCACAAGAGCTTTTACTTTTAGATCTGAGAACAGACTGCTGGTTCCCTGTCCGCTCTCTCACTCCACGGCCCCAGTGTCCTATGTCCATTTTCTTTACTCAGCCACCAGCACAGATAGAACACTTGGGGTCAATGGAACTTTTTAAACAGCAGGAAGAAAGAGGGCATTCTGTTGGTATAAGAGAAGCACATCCTGACCATACACATGGTGGAGTTGGTATCTACTCTGCACTGTATAGGCTGGAGAGATACTTGGTCTGGCCCAAGGGGAAGCCAGTGTTAAACATCCTGCCTCCTCATTAAATGTGCTTTTAATTACGTATTTGCATCAAGGAGAGAAGACATTTAGATGCCTAACTTCAAATGAATAGGCCACTAAAATATATGATTCATGTTAGGTTTTTAAAAACATATTATTTAAAAAAAATCAAAACACTGGGTTACAGAAAAGCTCACTTAAGTTACCTGGAGAAGTAACACTGTAGATTTCACCTGGAGCATGTCAAACAAGAATGCACTTGACAAGTTTGCTTTTAAGGAGTCTCTCCCTGCCGCATCATCACATAACATTGTGGGAAAATGCTACATCATAAGGCTGGATTTAGTCCAATGGCTGCCTTTGTCATTCTCTCCATTCCTCACCTTTAAATATTTCTCCAGAGCTTTTGCTCACAGAACACATGGTTCAGCTTATTTGCTTCCCATGCTAACACCCCATTTACCTAGTACATTCCTTTGACTATCAGTCTACATGTCTGGCTAGGATTGCATTCCATCTTACCCAAACTTCAACCTGTCTTCCCATCACCACTGGTTGAAGCCATATGATTGTTCCTCTTTATCTGTAAGAGATTGGTTCCAGGACCCCTACAGATAACAAAATCCATGGGTGCTCAACTCTCTCCTGTAAAATGATTTAGTATTTCCAAGTACATTATGCATATTCTCTAGTGTGCTTCAAATCATCTCTAGATGGCTTCTAATACTTAAAACATTGTAAAACAATGTAAAAACTACGAATATACTTTAATACTATGTTGCTTAGGGAACAATGACACAAAAACAGTTTGTATGTATTTAGTTCAGAAGCGATTATTTTTTGAATGTTTTTGATCCAAGGGTGGTTGAATTGGCAGATGCAGAACCTGCAGATACAGAGGAACAACTGCAACTGCTCCTTTACGCAGCAGTCACAGGAAGGTATAGCTCTATAGGTCGCTGGTGATATTCTTCCACAAGGACTTAGCTTGCTGCAGTGGGTACTAGAGTCTGAGTTTCAGTCCTGACTCAGATCCTGCTGGCTGTGTAACCATGGCCACGTGGTTGACTTGTCTGAGCTCTACTTTGCTTATCTTACCCTGATGGACTGTTGTAAGAGTGAAACGAGATTAAACACAAAGGGCCAAGACAGCCCAGCTGAGAGCAGGCCCAACCAGACGAGGGCGATGTTGAAGACTCTGCCATAAGTACCTTCCATGAGTCCAGCCCATGTGGCTTTCTCTGACACCCACCCCACCCCTCTGGACTCATCATGAGCCATGAATGTCACCACCTGCAGGACTGGGTTTGCGCAGAAGCTGCTGCTTCGGTCTGAGTATTATCCCCACCTTCTACTCCTCCCCTTTAGCACTCAAATCCAGCTCCCCTGCCTGGCTCACTCCTACAGACCTCTCAGAGTTCAGCTTAGACATGTCTTTCTTCAGAAAGCCCCCCTGGCTGCCAGGCTGGGTCAGCCCTACTGTTTGCTATCCTCAGTGCAGTCTAGAAGCCATTACAGAGCAGACACCACATCTGTCTGCTCAACGCTGTCTCTCTAGTGCCCAATGTGGCACAGGGTCATATTAGTTGTTCCACAAATATCTGCTGAATGAATTATGTCATGGCTAGAACTATCCCCTTGGGAGTCAACTGTAGACATGATGCAATCTGAGAGCCCTCAGACAGCAAGTTTGGCAGATAAAGACCTCAGGACTCAAGTCACAGCAATAGGTGGAGAAAGGGAAACCTAATCAGAAGTCAAGGAGAAGAGAAGACACCGGCTGGCCTTCCTGACCTAGAGTGCCCAGAGGACGCCTGAAAGTAATGTGGTATGGACAGAGGATCGAATGGAGATGCCGATAGCTTTTCAGCAGAAGGCAACATGATGAAAATGTTAGTTCTTTCAAAAGGAATGCAACACTGGAACACAACACCAATCAAAGTTCCAATGTCGTATTTTGGGGAAATGGGTACAGTTATTCTGCAGTAGGTTAAAAATAATGGATAAGAATAGTAATGTTTATAAAACAACAAACATTTTAATGCTTATGATTATGCTGGCCATAGGTGAAGGTACAAAAACAAACAAAAACAAGACTGGCCACAACTTGGTCATTACAGAAGCTGGGTGATGGTTTTATGAGATTTAGCATATTATTATGGATACATTTACAGATGTTTAATATTTTCCACAGTTAAATGTTTAAAACTGTGAAAGCAAAATAAAGTTAATAGAAAACTAAGACAGGCACGACACTAAGATCTTTAGATCTAGTAACAGTTTCAAGGGTATGTAAGAAAACTGTAGGACAGTAGCACGATGGAGATTTGCTTGACCGTTAAACTGTGCTAATCAATCATTATGAGACACATATGTGCCTAAAACATTTCATTTCCCCAGGGAAGAGTAGTTCATTTAACAAATGGAGTTGCCAGAAGACAAATTCACGCCCCCTACACACACTAGCACCAAAAAAGTCCAGATAAATTAAAGACATAAATGTACACAATTACTTGTAAACATATGACAAGAAATTGCATTTGAATATCTGTATGACTTTGCACAAAGAAGACCTTCTTAATACAAGATATATAGGAACCATAAAGAAAACGACAGGAATAGGTAATCAGTTAAGGTTTTTAATATGGCAGATGCAAATGAACATATAACAAAGACATTAACGTACTTAGAAAAGCAGGTTGTAACACATAAGGAGGCAAAGCACTAAGAGCCCTCTGAATGAAAAACTGCTATAACTTCTTTTTTTTAACTGTATATCCTTTTATTGGTACATTTTAGGTATACAATATAATGACATTCATCATTGGAAATTTGCACCTTTACATCCTTTCTTGGTTATTTTTCCCCCTTCCCCTGCCCTCCCTTCAACCCCTTCATCGCTCCCTATTTACAAAGACTTTGTTTCCTTTTTTCATTTTCTCATATTAATTCCACTCCCTTCTTTCCTTTCCCCTGCCCCTCCCACTTCCCCTTCCTCTTTGCCCCTTTTGTTCCTATTTCACATTATCTATTATACCTTTTAGTTCTTACTTACACTTTCAAAACTGCTATAACTTCTTAAGATAACAAAAAATAAGCCAACAGAAACTCAGGCAAAAGATACAAATGGGCAGTTCACAGACATGGAAATCCAGGTGCCACTAATGCATAAACATGGTATTCAACCTAAGTAGTAGTCAGGAAAAAACAATGCAAACTGCCAGTGTGAGGTCATTTTCACACAGACTGACTATGCTTACATTTTTAGTGGGAATGTGAATTTTTATGCCCTTTTCAGAAAATTGTCTGGAAATCGACATACAAATTCCAAGCATAAACACTATGTGACTTGGTGATTTCACTAGTAAATATGTCTTTTCAAAAGCAACAGTATGTTAGAAAACGTTCAGTGATATTTAAGGAAGCATTTTTGAAGAGGTAAAAACTAGAGAAAATCAGGATGCTTTACAATGGAGAATTGGATAAACTGGATATGTTTATATGGGATTCTCAGACAGCATTTAAAAAGTTAAATTTGACTTGATTTGCTGATCTGGAAGAACATTTCACATTGTACAATTTACTAAGGGAAGCTTCAGAATGATATGGGCTGTAGAGAAACAGACATTTGCTTGTCAGAAAATATTCATATTAATATTTACAAATTTGAGCACAGGCATAGCTGGCAATTTGTGTATAATATGTCAGTTTAAGAATATATAAATTGAATGGTGCCCTTAATATTTTTTAAACTTTTTGTTGTTTCAGTGGCTAGAAAAACTTCATTATTTTTGTGATAAAAGTTAACTGAAAGGATTTGGGTAAAAGGTGAGTTTGTTATAGACAGCAAATAAAGGATAATTTCAAAGAAGGAACAGTTACTGGTAAGAGCAGATGAGAACTGAGCATCAGGACACCTGTGAGCCAGATGTCCAGGGACAGGTGCAGAGAGGAGGGGCCCACGACACAGTGGGGAGCTAATAAGGAGCAATGGGCCCATGGCGGCTCCTATCTAGCTCTGTAAGTAGCATCCTGATCGTAAGGCAAGGAGGTGAAGAATTCAGTTGAGAATGAAGACCTGAGCATGTTTCATGTCAGCATGGAAGGGCGGGAGAAACACCAGGCTCTGCCCTCACCACTGGACCCACAAAAGTGGTCCAGGAAGGGTCCACATCCAAGCTGGAGGACTTGTGGTAGAGCAGATCCAGGAGGATTATCTGCTGTTACAGATTTCCTCTGAAGAAGGACCAGTGACTGTCTGCTGCTTGGACCCACTGGCACCTGCATGCATGTGCCGCTCATCTGTGCACCTCTCTGTGCAGTGTGCAGCGTCCTGTGAGGCCTGGGATGTAGCCCAACACAGAAACCATAACCCCAGGTGACTGCCACAGAGGCCGCCCGCCTATGACAGATCCGGAGACTGCAGCCCCTCCTGGCCCAGAGACACAGCAAGTACAGACAGGTGCTGTGTGCTTGGGACAGGCCCTGCACCTCCTCCCTGTCCGCTCCTCCGCTCTGACAGACAGGGCCCCGTAAGTGTTGCACTTCAGCAGATCAAAGATAGCACAGTAGGCTCTGGGAGAGAGAGTGCCTCCTTGGGCAGGGGCTTCTGAAAGATTGGGTTTTTAGAGGAACCCACATTTGGGGGATCAGCCTGGACTTATCACAGGGGATTTCTGGGTATAGGGTTTGGGAGTGTGTTTTAGTAAGAATCTGAGATATTATTATGCCATTTGCCTAGGATCAAATGGCTTTGGAAACTTCTGAGAGTGCTCATTTGGAGCCAATGTAAGGACTCAATGAATGTCCATGGCTTGGACAATTTCTACAAAGAAAGCAAGGTGAGGTCCCTATGTCTTTCAGTCATACAAAGTCATCTAGTCCAATACTGAACACACTGCATTCTGTTACTCACAAAACAACTGAATATTCACTCTTGCCTACACCCCTCCTCAAAAATAAAATAAAAGAGTAATCACATCTTAAAAGGTCTTCACGAGTCATAGTAAAATCCAGGAGGAAGACAGCAATATTGGCTGACTTTAGACTTTGATTAAATATGCAAAGTTGTCACGTCTATGGCCATGTTAAGATAATACAGCTTTCAAACAACCACAGAAGGAAAAATGTAATCCTCACATTGGTTCACTGGTGTCTTTGGAAGACCTACTATGGGCCAGACCTACTGGAGATAGCTAAGGTATATCAGTGGTCAGGGGAGGCAGAAGTCTCTCCTGGAGCTTCCTTCTTAACTGAGGCAGACAAATCAACTAGTCAGTGCACTGAAAAGGACATCAGAAGGTGACTGGCTGCTATGCTTAAAAAAAAAAAAAAGAAAAGAAAAAAGAAACAGGAGAGGGTAAAGAATATGAAGAGGGCTGAGGCATGTCTGAGGAGACTCAGCAGGCTCCATGGAGAAAGTGATTCCGGAACGAGGCTGTGGAGACGGCAAGGCAGTGGGAGGCAGGGCAACAGCACCTGGGCAGAGACAGGTGGGCAGTGTGTGTCCATGGAGTGGGGCAGGGCTGGGGCTGAGGCCCACAGGGGACTGGCAGTGCCATGATTCTCACAGTTTTCCCTCTGTGTGGAACCAGGAGTCTCTGCAGGCTTTGGAGCCAAGGCATAAATGACGGAGCTCACATGCTCAGAGGCTCGCTTTGGCTGCCGCTGGGAGAGCAGATGGCAGGGGGGAGGGTGGGAAGTGGGAGGAAGGAGAGAAGCAAGGAGATGAGTCAGGAGGCCACTGCCTCAGGGAGAGGGAGGAGGAGAACGGTGTGGCCAGGATGGCAGCAGTGGCGGTGACGAGAAGTGGTGGGCTTCTTCATGTATTTTGAAAAATCAAGTTTAAAAAGAATAAAAAAGAAGGAAATAAACAAGAAGAAAAAAAAATCAGGAGATGTGAAACTAATAGAAAAGTACAAGATAAGATGGGTAGTTACAAGCCCAAATGTGCTACTAATTAAATTAAATGTAAAGAGACCAGATGCTCCAGTTAAAAGCAATACACTGGCAGACTCAATAAAAATTCAAGTATATACTGGTTATAAAAGACATGTAAAATAAAAATGATACAAAAAGGACAAAAGAAATGCACTAGGTAAATTTTAACCAACAGAAAACTAGTACAGGTATATTAACATCAGACAGAATAGATTTTGTGATAAAAGGCATTTGCTAGTCATGAAGAGAATTACTTCACAATAATGAAATCAGACAAAATAAAAGCGGCATGTGAAAGATTTCAGCATGCTATTAACAAACTTTACCTAAAGGATAAACAAGATTATACTTCCAAGAATTACAGAATAAAAAATACTTTTAGTACTCTTGGAACACTTACAAAATGTCTGTCATACTCTGGGACATCAAGTGCATCACAAAAAATTTCAAAAAATTAAATCATATAGACCATGTTCTCTGATCATACTATAATTAGGTTAGATAACTAACATATCTCCATATGGCTAGAAAATGTAACACATATGTCAAAATAACCCATAGGATTTGCCTCAAAAGCAAAGAATGTTGGAGTAGCAGAGTGCATAAAGGTATAGAAAAAATAAGACTGGCTAAAACTTGATAATTCTAGAAGCTGGGTGATAGGTCCATGGGGATTCATTATACTATTATACATATATTTAAAGACATTTAATATTTTCCATAGTTATGTGCTCAAAAATGTAAGTAGTCATCAGAAAAAAATCACTATGAAAAATGAAATAGAATAACTCAAATGAAAAAACAAATCACAATTGAAATAATAAAATACTTTGAACTAAATGATAACATATTTCATATAACATATTTACAACTTGTGGGACACAATAAAAGCAATAGGTAGAGGAAGTCTCATTGTTTTATATGTATATATAAGAAAACATGAAGATCCAAAAGTTTATGAAACAAATGTCTGCTTCAATAAGTTAGAAAAAATAGCAAAATAAATGCCAAGAAATTAGAAGGAAAACAAAAATAAAGAACAAAAATAAATAAAACAAAAAATAAATGTGCAGTAGATAGGATCAATAAAATAAACTATTTGATTTTTGAAAAGAATGATACCATTGATAACCTCTAATAATAATATATGTAAATAGATTGGCAAATATACACAAAATGGACAAGTTCCTAGAAAATAACACTTATTAAAAGTGACTTGAAACAATAGAAAATCTGAGTATTCCTGAAATCCTTCAATTAAATTATTAAATTAACATATTTTTATTTTTCCACAAAGGGATTTATGGTACAGAGGGCTTCCTCAACAAATGAATAATACATTTTACAGTGTAACCCAGAATAGCAAATGAGTGGCTATAACTTTCAATTACTTTTATGAAGCTAGCCAATAGTCCTGGTTGAGAATGTGAAAATGGATAGTAAGGGGGAAAGAAAAAATATTATAAGGCAGTCACATTCACAAAGATTGATTATATACATTTATTACATAATATAACATGAAAAATGTGGCATTATTGCAGGAATGCAAGGTTGGCTTAATATTATAACTTTTGCCACATCAATAAAGGAGAAAAATCAATTGTTTCTCCATATATACATGCAGAAAAAGCATTTAAAAAACCTGACATTTGTTTAAAGTTTTATAAACCTTAAAAACTATTAATAGGAGGAAATTTCTTTACCTTGATATATGATTCCTTAGAAAATCTGGAACATACATTATTCATATTCCTAAAATGTAAAAATTTTTTCTATCACAGTAAAATAGAACTAAATCTAAACATATAAATAACTGAATTAAATGTTCATGGGCAAAATGCAGAATATTCATTCTAAATTGCATATAGAGAATATATTTCAATTAAAAGTTGAAGATTGTCACACTGTATAAAAAGCAAGACCCGACTATACTTGCCATCTACAAAAGAACAAACTCACTTGAATAGAAAAACACAGGTAGCTTAAATGTAAACTAATGGAAAATATATCTATGTGCAAATTGTGAGCTCAAGATAGTTGGAATTGATGTATTACTATCAGATGAAATAGGCTTCAAGAAAACATACCAAAGATAAAAATTTCATTATGACAAAAACATTAATTCACCAGGAAAGTGACTATGATAAATATATATAAATACACA
>NW_004624768.1:1167425-1266908 GCF_000247695.1 Heterocephalus glaber | reverse complement strand
GCAATTAGTAAGATAATTTCAAAATATATAAAGCAAAAAGTAACAGAAATACATCGGAAAATTATAATGGATGGCTTTAAAACAGAGTAACTGCCCATAAAATTTTTATAATTGATAAATTAATGAAATAAGAATTAGCATATTTTCCTTTTGTCTGAGGCTGGTTTAATACACAATTTCAAAATATATAAAGCAAAATATGACAAGACTGAGGAGATGTAGGCAAATTCATAATCATGGTGGATGGTTTAACTCCTTAAAATATTCATCTTTGCTTTAAATATACACATCCTACCTCGAGACCATAATCTTAAGTGAAATAAATAAGACACACAAGTTTAAATACCACATTGTTTCTCTTGCATGAGAAACCCAAAGGGTAAATGAGGAGCATAATGGAGGACAGATATTGGGAAGTAGGAAGAACGTGTTCAAATGGGAAGGAGAACAAGGGGGGAGAGGGAAGGGAAGGAAGGGAAAAGGGAAAAGAATGGAAAGAAAGAATGGAAACATGGAAACAAAGCTTGTGTAAATGGAAAGGGGAAGAGGGGTTGAAGGGAGGGGAGGGGAAAGGGAAAAAAAGAAGAATTGACCCAATAAAATAAATTTTTTTAAAAAAGTTGAAACAAACAAAAAAGAATTGAGGTGCATTACGTACACAGATTCCCTATAACCAATGTGATCAATATGTATGACAAATATGTAGTAATAAAAACAATAAAGTTAAATAATCTCATTCCGTTGTTCTTGCCACTTTCTGAAGCAGTTCTGGAAGTCCTTTTTTGTTATGATTTTACAAAATGTGATTAAAAACCATGGTGAATGTTGCTATCAAGTACCATCCAACAGAAGGGCAGGCTCTTAAAAATACTCGGGTGTCCTCATCCACAATGTTCACTAGATCTGGCACTGTACAACTTCTGGCTCTTCCCCAAATTTAAAACGATCATGAAAGGTAAATGTTTGAGTCAATTCAGGACATGGAGGCAACCACAATAGTGCAATTAAAAATATTCACTGCCGGGGATTTAGCTCAGTGGTTCCACCACCTGCCTCGCAAGTGCAAGGTCCCGAGTTCAATCCCTAGTACCAAAAATAAATAAATAAATAAATAAACCCAAAAAATATTCATTGAAGAGTACTTCCAGATCTGCTTCAGAAAATGACAAGTATGATGGGATAAGTGTGTGCAAAACAAGGAGGAGCAAGCATTTTGAGGGAGAGTAATGGCAATGTGTCTTTTACTTTCCACATCAAATATTTACAGGGATGTGGCACATTTGAGACTGTCCTATATTGCTGGAGGAAGCACTGAGATGGCAAAACTCACTGGAAAAAAAGATATGACTATTTTCAATCAAACAAAGCACATACCAACCCTCATGATCCTGGAGTTCTACTTCTAAATATTTACACAGGGGAAATGAACACAATGTCTACACAAAGAATTATACAAAAATGATCAAAGCAGCTTTATTCATGGTAGCCCCAAACTGAAAACAACCCAAATGTCCATCTACAAGAGAATCAGTAACTGGCTATGGTATGTATTCTTACAATGGAATACTGGCTAGTCCTCAATAAAAAGGAACAAAGAGCGGCTATCCTCTGCTGAAGAGAGGAATCTCACAGAAGCTGGGAATGAGAAAACTCAAACTGCATCCTTCCTTTGACATGAAGATTTCAACTTGGCATAGTGAATATATACTTTAACAACTTCAGAAAAATGGTAACCTCTGGATGGTATTGTTTAGAATAGGGCAGAGTGAAATTTTGTGGGCTATATCTTTATAGGGGTATCATTTACATAAGTATATGGATTTCCAGAATATATTGACTTGCATATTTACATGTGTTTCATTTATTTAAAGTTTACTTAAAAATATTGCCACACAAAGAGTGAACTATAATTAGATTTTTAAAATTTAATATTAAATAGTGTTGCCACTTTCTGAGTATTTGAGACTTGAGAAAATGAGTAAATATATTACAGTTATTGACAGCAAAGTATCTACCTGTAAAAGGAGGTACAAATATGGAAAACAGTATGGGTTGGAGTCGAAAGTAACAACACAAGTTCTCATTTTAAAGACAGATAGACACATACATTTCATAGTTGTGACTAGAACCAATGAGCAAAACCAACATTCAGATATTGAATTCTAAGTAACACTTTCTAATAAGAGGAAAATGATTTCCTAAGAAAAGAATGATTTCAGGGCTGGAGTAGTGAATGTAGATCATCTGAGAATACCTTGGTATACCACAAAGGAAGGCAGGGTTAAAAAATGATGGGCATAATTCTAAAGGACACAGAAGTAGGTTGAAAGGATTTCCCATTAGCCAACTAGAGAAACCTGAGATCAAAAGGAATAGTGGTGGTAATAAAATATAACCCACTGGATAAAGAGAAGATCCACAGTCCACATACATGGATGAGTAAATAACTGGAGAAGGGAACATTCTTTCACAGAGAAGAGTGCTCACATAGAAAGGGTGACTTAGAAATTCATGAATGGGTGCTAAAACTTTTAAATAATGTATGACTTTTTGTTATTACTGTGAAAACCATTTTGATTCTGTGGACCCACTGAAGGTATCTTGATGTTCCCCCGAAGTTTGCAGACCATACTCTGAAAACTGCTGGTTTAGGAGTATGAGGGAGGTACTCCTGAAATAACTGGTTGATTTTCTTACTAGTTTTACATGAGGGATGGATGGATAGCTGTTTGACACAGAAAGGGTGAGTGTTTGTGTCTGTGTGTCTGTGTGTCTGTGTTGAAGAGAAGGGGGAAGGGAGAGCAAGGGAATAAGGAAAGACAGAAGAGAGGAAAGGGGGAAGGGAGCAGGATGGTGGGAGGAAGGTGGATGCAAGAAGTAATATACATGGCAGTTGTGGGTGAACCTATAGCATGCAAGTTGTTTTTCTTTTCTTTCTTCTTCTTTTTTTTTTCTGTACCAGGAATAAAACTCGGGGTCTTGAGCTTGCCAGTCAGGTGCGGTGCCACTGAGCTACATCCCTGGCCCTGTGTTGTTTTTCTTTTAAGACAAAAGATGTTAATGTATGAATTGTTTTTCTAAATCAAAATCTCAGTATTCAGGTTTAATGGCAGTGTTGGTACTTTGCAATAAATAAATGGTTTTTGGGTTGCAGTTTGGGCACTCATCTCTAAAAGTTCGCCCTCACTGACCTAGGCATACGTATTTTCTTTTAGCCAATGGTTCCTCAAGCATTTGAAGATATAGGAAGGTTTCTAGTTTTACCCAAAGATAAGCTAGAATGAGCAAGAACTTACAATGGGGCCTTTCCTGTCAATTAGCATCAAATATGAGGCCCAATGTAAGGGAAACCTAAATTTTGCAGTCTCTAAACAAAAGTGCTGGTCTTTACCGCCAAAGGCATTTTTAAGTAAGAATAGTGTTTCAATTGAGATGCTTTTCAATCTATCTTTAAGGTTTGGTCCTTCCCACTGGCCTGTGTTCTTTCTCGTGGGGGTGTAGGCCTCTCCCCAGGTTTACTGGTAACCAACTGACACCAAGCAAGAAGGCAGAGAAGCATGCACAATGACCAGCAATGCTATCCAGTGCTGTCTATTGGGTGTGGAGACCTGCTGTCCACTGGAAGGAAGTTTAGGGTAAGAGTTTGTAGTGGATTAACTAACAGTCAACTTGTAACGCCCAGCTGAACTGAATCAGCCTGGTCTGGGCATGGAAGATCCACTTGAGGACTGTTGTCAATGGCATAAAAAGAGAACTGGAGGGGAAGATGGGGAGCTGTTGATTTTCTAGAAGCTTGCTGGGGATGGTTTTCTGATGCAAACTCGGCTGTTCTAGTCAGAGGAGGAGCTAGGGGGCCTTGCTGTCCCTGGGAATGGCTGCTGTTCTCTTCAGGGGAGCTCTGATCTTCACCGTGAGCATCACTTCCTGGCTGCAGAATAGATCCCTCAGCCTGGTGGCACAAATCCTTCATCCCACCGACAACATGGGACACTGCCAGGGGCTCTAGGCCATTGGGTGGACTCCTGGGGGACACTGCCTTGGACTCTAGGCTTTAGCTGGACTTGTGTGGGACATTGCTGTGGGATCCAGGCCCTTGGCTGGATTCTTTGGGCCTGTAGTGTGTGGTTAATGTCTTGCACTCCTCTATATTTGACTTTTTCGGTAAATATGAAATAATCCTATAAATTATGTGTCCTGCATTAAATGTATTCCCTTGCCAAAACCCTGACTACAACAAAATTGGTGCTGGGAGTGGGGTTTGAAGCCATGAGGGCATAGTGGGGTACTTGCTGTGATGTTGCCTGGCCATATGGCTTAAGGTTAAAAGCCTTGGGAATCAATTTGGAAAGGTTTTGAGAGACCGACCAAAGAGGTAGCCCTGCTACACTCTCAACTATATGAGAGACTCTGGTCAGAGCCCAGAAAATCAGAGTACTGTGGAAATGCTGCCAGTTAGGATGAGGCTTGGGAGGCCTCTGTTGAGAACTGCATAGACTGCTGGATCTGAGGCAGCATATGTTGTGCTTCAGCAAGAAGTTGGTCTGCATTTTGCTGGTGTTTGGAGACACTGCCTGGATGGCAGAAAAATTTCAATGCAGTATAGTGTTGGGATGGTCGTGTGGTTACTGTCGAGGGCTTTTGGCCAGATCTATGCTGGAAATTAAGGGTGGAGGACCAGCAGGGTGTTTTGAAGCATTTGATCAGAGGAGAGGCTACAGTAGAACTATGGATTGCAAGGATGAAACAGAGGAGAACATGATTGTTGAGAAATAACAGGACAATGGAAAAATGACCTGAGACCTTTTACCCAAAGGGAAGAGTATTTGGAATGCAGGAAATTCCTTGGGATGTCTTTTAGTGTTGATGTACTTGTTGTCAAAATTAATTGGAAGCAAGTATTGTGATTTTAATATCTCTCTCCTAGAAAATCAACAGCCCAAGCTCTTCTCTTCCAGCTCTCTTTTTATGGCTATTGGTAACAATCCTCAGGTGGATCTTCCACGCCCAGACCATGCTGATTCAGTTCAGCTGAGTGTTACTAGTTGGCCTTTAGTGAATCCACCACAGAGTTCCACCTGCAGAGGCAGCTCACAGAGCAAGAGCACAAAGAGAATAGTCCCAGGCCTTGCTGCAGCAAGGACTCCACAGAGCTGTGACAAGCCTTTCTGCTCTCCCTTGTCTCCTACATTGGTCAGAAGCTAGCTGTGTCCAGGCACAAGTGAGGGTCCAATGGTACACTATTTCAACCATTACACCTCTAAAAAGGGCCTTGTGACAGTTATAGTGGATTGTGAACTTGGGATCTGCTCAGGGGATTAGTAAAGCACACTTCCGGATGTATCTGGTGGGTCATAGAGTTGTGAGCTTGGAGTCAATATCTGGACTCTTCCCCATTCCTCTCTGGCACAATTCCCCTTCTCTGCTTCCTGGCCACCTGAACTAAGTAGCTTTGCTCTGCTATTATGGCTTAGATAAAAAATGTCCCCCAAAGGCCTCATGAGGTCCCAAGCAGGGCTTGTGGAAGGTTAATGGCTCATGGCGGGCACTGTACTTCATGGAATCATCTACTGGTGGTCCCCACCCCGGACCGGAAGGTAGGGTCCCTTGGGAAGGGTACATCTCCCTCCCTGGTTCCTTTATTCATTCTCTACTTCCTGGCCACCATGACATGAGAAGTTGACCTCCACCACAGACCCTTATATTATTTCATTTCTATGTTGGAGTTGGCCAAGCATGGACTGAAGCCGTGAGCTAATTACAGACATTCTTCATTTAATAACCTACCCATTTAATGACTGTTCACACTTATGGCTCATCTTTTTTTGGTATAGTTCTGTACATTTTGTTGATAAACCCTCAAAATCATTTTCTGTGTAATATACCTTGTTTGCATAGTATTGTAATTTTTGCTGATTGTACTGTACAGACAATACTATAGTTTTATGTTCTATTATAAGTTACAGTACTGCATGTAAGAGTTATGCAAATAAAAGCAAAGTCATCAAGTTGGAGTTTCCTTTGATCATTTCTTTGTTCTGAATACTGTAATGTACATACTATATACAAGTCCTTAGTTAGTAACCAATTCATTTAACAACCTAGTTGCAGAAACATAACTGTGTTGCCAAATGAGAAGTGTCTGTAAACCTCTCCTCCTTTAAGTTGTTGGTCTCAGGTACTGTGTTTCAGTGATGACAAAGTGACTAAGACATCCATGAGGCCCTTCCACTATGTTGCTTCTGCCTTGGAGCCTACAATCATGGACTGAATCCCCTGAAACCATGGGCCAAATTAAACCTCTCCTTGAAGTTGTAGGTGTCAGGTATTATGTCCCAGCAACAGGAATGGTCAATAGTCCAGGCCTCATGTGTTCTCTACTTTTTAAATTTAAACATGAAGAACTCTTCTACAGTTTTCTTTTTAATATTTTAAATTGTCACTTTTCTTTTAAAAAATTTTATAGATGTTTATAATACACAATGAATACATTTGTTTTGAGGAATCTCTCTCTATATATCACATCATCATCTTTCTCTCTCTCTCTATATATATATGTGTCTCACATCTTGATCCTTTTGCCTCCCTTATGACCTTTTAAGTTGAAATAGAAAGTTCCAGTGCAAACAATAATTGTAAGGATAGGCCATACCCTTTTGTGCTCATTTATAAGCCATTTTTTTCCTCTCTTAGGTGCCTATTAAGGTCCTGGAAATGCCCAGAAAAAGCCTAGGCCCTGTAGTATTGAAGGCTGTAAAGTCAGCACTGACACCAAAGCCAATGACCTAACTAACACAAAAACCTGTAGCATCCAATGCTCCATCTCTGAAATCTGTCACATGCCAGTGTGTCAGAAGCAGGGCTACTCTCCCATTTCACTGAATGAAGATAGGAATATATTAAAAACTCACTGTATACAACCAAGATGCACACTCAAGTTTTATTAACCCTGAACTCACTTAAGTTAAAAAATATATATCTGGGGATATCCTATGCGGGAAAAATGAGTTAGATGAAACTGGCTTAAAGTTTACCAAGATTTGAAACTTTTACCAATCTTCTGGATTCACATAGCAGCTACTGCAGACCTTGAGTTCGTTTAGCATCCCTCCTACATCTAAGGAAGGGCATGAATAAGAGGACAGGAAAGATTGTGTGCTGGATAGGAAGGCCACTGTAGTTGCTCCATGTCATAGCAATGATGGCAGAAAACCATCATCTTCCTCAAACTTTGAGACTTTTGAAGCTCCCTTTGGGGAGACACTGCCAGAATGGGGGATGACTGAGCAGGAGTAGGCAGCACAGGTACACATGGAACGGAGGTTCTGCAACTCACCTGTCCATGGGAACTCAACCTCACTGTGAGGTCCTATTCACTCCCAGACTCCTGATCTGTAGGGCAGAAGAGGATCGCAGGAATCCTGCAGCTACGGGCACTGTCTCAGGTGCTGAATTTCTGGCTATCTTACATTCCAAAATAGATGATCAAAATTCTAATTTTTTCCCCAATCTTGGGCAAGTTATTTAACTTCCTCTTTTATATATAAAAAAGATTGGAAAAGAAACTTTCCATATAGAGTCACTGCAGGAATGAAAGGAGATAATACATGTAAATACATGAAGGCTGCCTGGCACAGACAAAGGACTTAACAGAGGTAAAGTCTCCCTGTATCACTCCTAGAGCTACTGCTCCTGCTACTACCAGACACAATGAGGACGGGGAGGATTATGGCAGTATTGTTTCAAACAATTGCACGAATGCAATTGTTTCTGAGAGAAACAGACTAACAGCAATGCAACAAGGATTTTCGGGAGCCAGTGCTAGAACACTGACAGCCACATTCCCCCTGGGACTGTATCATGGTCAACTCCAGCCCTGAGATGCAAAAATCTCTGCTACAAGACACAAGCCCACAGTCTCTGTAAAATGTCCATTCATTTTCTAAATGTACTGGCATGTCATTATATTCTGGCCAAAATATTGTCTATGATAAAGTAGAACTTAATAAGGAAGCCCTTTAAAACAAATCTGCAGAATGCTTAGGGTCTTCAGGATGTAAAGCAATATTCCATAAAAATAAGTATGAGTGTGTGGAGCAGCTTGCACAGCTGAGGCTGATCCACTGAAGATGCTTACATCTTCCTGAGATAGGCACAGGTAGTGTGACCTCAAAGCAATGGCCAGATTCTCACCCGAAACAACTGCAGTAACATACTATGCCAGGTTGTTTCATATATTTTAATGGAACTCACAGAAACAAATGTCCTGCATTTTATTTTATATGATTACACATACATATGTTTCCATTTACTTTTAATGTTGGTAAATTTTGAAAATGGACCAAGAGACTAAAAACGTCAAGTGGTCAAGTAGTAGTCAAAAACTACCTCAAGATACCAGCTTCTTCTAAATACATCTAGAAATGTGGGATTGGGATAGTATCATTGAGAGAAGAGAAAATACTAACATGTTTGTCCTTGGAATAAAAGCAAACACAAAACCAAACAAAATAGAAGCAACAGGTCCTTCCTGTCAACCATGCTATCACCATCTCCTCTGTCCAGGGACAGTGCGGCTGCACAAGTCAGGATTCAGGGCTATTCTAACTCTGCCGATTTCTGGAGGGCACAGGCCTTTCAACAATCTGGGCCCCTGACTCCATAAAGTTGGCATGCATGATCAAACTCTGAAGAACTCTGTTCCATGATGATCTTATGACTATTTTATAAGCATCTCAAATCAGCATCAGAACTGTCTGGGTCTTCTCTTCGTTATCTGAGTGCTACTCAAGGGGGATAACTCAAGGGAGATACATATGGCTGTAGATGTAGATGACAGATTTCACTGGAACATCACAAAATAAGCTCTGGAAACTTATAGCAGTCTATGATACATCAGTCCAAGACTCCTATCCTGAGAAGCAGACCTAGGGCTGACTGCCTTTTGGTATCTCCAACTGAATGAAGCATAGCTCCCTCAACCTCAGCATGACCCCAGCGGGAATCAGCAAATCTTCCCTCAAATATGACCCTGTCTAATGTTCTCCACTTCAAAAAGGGGAAGCTATAGAAAGTCTTGATTTAGCCCATTTTATTCTCAGTGATTTTATGTGATTTGTCTGGAATGCTGTCTTGATACTGAGTTTTGTTTTTTATTTTGTTTTGTTTTGTTTGTTTTTAGAGCTACTCCTCCCTAGGGTTAAGAGTTACTTCTCCTAGTTAACTTAAATTTCCAGTGATCAAATATGCAGTGGTCTATTCCTCCTCCCATAGCTCTTCAATTTTAGAGTGCTTTCACCTTCTGCAATCCTCCAACCAGGGCCTACCACAATGAGCAGTACAAGGTGGCAGCCCTGCCTGTCCAACTCTGAGGTCTAGAGGCACAGCACAGCCTGCTGTAGCAGCTGTCATCTCTGTCTGCATATTAGCATCATCCATGCATCCTCATTAAAAAAAAGTCTTCTCAGAAATTCAAAATCAATGGTGCTGCAGTCCACGTGGGCATTTAAAAAAGGTATCCAGGTGATCATGGTATGTAGTCAGAGTTAAGTTAACTGTTATTTAGCAGTGTTATGATTTAGATCTAAAAATCCTGCAAAAGTCTCGTGTTCAGAGAGGCTTTTGAACATGGGGGTGCTATACTCATTAGTGGAAGAGTTCACAGCTGTACATGCTGTTAGGAGGTGGGGCTCAGTGGGAGGAGGTGGGTCCCTGAAGGCTTCATTTGGGGGAGTATCTTTTGTTTTGGCCCTTTCCCTGACTGCTTTTAGGGTGCCACGGATTATGCAGCTTTCCTCTGCCATGCCTTTCCTGTACTGGAGCCAGCAAACAATGTACTGAAACCATGAGCCAAAACAAACATTTCTTTCTTTAATTTGTGTTTTTCGGGTATTTTATCTCAGCAGTGAAAAGCTGAGATACAAGTAGTTTGATATTTATCCTGAAAAGAATTCCGGATTTCTGCAAGCACTCAATGGCCATATATTCCCATGCATTTGCATTTCTCAAGATCTCAAATTTGTTGATCCTGTCACTTCATATTTCATGCTCCTCTCCAAGTTCTTGCTTTTCCAACTGCCTAGCCCAAAAGGCCATAGTTCAACACAAGTTATGCTTTTACATAATACCAATGCCTTGCTGAACGTTGCCGGCCCTCCACTCATTCCACACTTGAACCAAAACATCTAAACATTGCTAGGAAAAATCTTAAAACTCTGATGATTCTTCTTAAAGTATATATCAAATATCTCAAATAGGCACTAAATGCTGTCAAACTGTTTTACTGCTTAGAAACTTCACTTTCCCATCTGCACTTTTGTATTCTTTTCATTTCTTCAACATCCTCTTTGCTTTCAGTTTCATGTATAATTTTCTGCCTGCTACATACAATGCTCTGTGGAGAACCTGGTTTTTTTTCTCATCACAACCTCCTCAGCTTCTGTAGCTTCTTCTTTTGCCCTTCTCTCACATTACCCCTCTTTGAATGCTACCCTCGTCACCTGCTGCAAAGTTTACTTAGGGATACTATCTCTCCAATTAGCCCCCGCTTCCACTGCATCATCAATATCCCCTTTTTTACCTCATTATACTTTCAAATTGGTCATCCTAAAAATAGGCTTCATCTCTATCTCTAGCTACCACTCTTTTTTTTCTGTTCTCCTTTCTATTAAAAATCTTTGATGGTTCCCTTCTTCCTTCCCCCTCCTCTCTTTCTCTCCCTCTTCCTCTCCCCCATCACATGCTTATTTATTTTTGTTTCATTTTATAAAGACATTTGTATTGGGGGTAAAATTTTAGATTTGCATGTATTTGCACTAAACACATCTCAGTCATTATTCCACAGTTTTCTGGTTTTCAGAGCTGCAGGTAAAGGATGTCTTAATCACTTTCCCATCACTGGAACCCAATACTTGACACTATCAATTTAAAGAAGGACAGGTTTATTTTGGTTCGTGATTTCAGTCTATGGTCAGCCAGTTTCAAGAAAGAAACAGCATGGCAAAGAGGCATAGCAGAGGAAAAGCTGCTTCTATCATGGCAGCCAGGAAACAGAGAGAGAAAGGAGGAATCAAGGACAAGAATATTCCATTCTAGGTCATGTCTCCAGGGATTCAACTCCAATGAGGCCCTATCACCCAAAGAGTCAGCTACAGTGCACCCATGATCAATTCACCCTCAAACAAATGAGACATCTGGAGAACATTTTGGATCAAAACCAAAACATTCATTCCCTGCACCCTCCAAAGACTCATATCCACTCATTATGGAAAATGCATTAATCCAGTTCTATTAGTTGTCTAAGTCTTAATATTTCCAGCATTGCTGTAATGTCCAAGTTCAGAGTCTCCTCTGAGACTCAAGGCAAATTCTTAAGAGTGAGTAACTGTTAAAATTAAAAAGAAAGTCAAAATACTTGCAACATCCAATGACAGAGGACATACATTTCCTTTCCATGAGACAGAAATAAGGTGATAGAAAGAATGAGACCAAAGGAAGACTAAAACCAAGCAGGGCAAACACTAAATCCTGTAGTTTTATATCCAGCACATAGGGCAAATTGTGGCAAGATGTGAGCTCCAAAAGACTTGAGCAGCCCTACTCCTATGGCATTGCTAGTTGTAGCACTCATGGCTTCTCTCTTGGGATAGCTTTGCTCACTGCCTGCAGCTTTCCTCAGCAGATATCTACATTTCTAGTATCTCCAACTTCCTGTGGTCTCCAATGCACTTGTGGCTTCACTTTCACAGCTTCACACACTCGTCTTCCAGGGGCACACTATTTGACCTTCCAGGTCTTCCTTTGAAATATGGATGGAAGCTTTCCTGACCACACAACTCTTGCATTTGTCAACCCTGAAAAACCAGAACTACATGGATAATGCCAAGGTCTGCTACCAGCTCAACACTAGCTAGTCCCTCTTGGATCACACTGTGCATCCACCACTCCACTCCATTAGTGTGTTTCTCCACAGAAGTCTCTGGGGTTGCCAATAGTCATGGTTCATCTGCAGGTTTGAACTCCCCTTCCCATGCAGTTAGTCCAGGCTCAGGGAAAAGGTGCCACCTACGACTTCCTTTTTTGTTGGAGACTCTTTCTTTGCTCTCCCTGCTGGGCTCCAGTTCTTGCTTCAGATCCTTCCTGGGACCCAGGGACCTACTTTTCTCCTTCTTTTCCTCACATTGGTTTATTTCAGTGCCTGAACACCAAACCTCGGAGAGCCCTTCTCTCTGCTGCTCACCACTCCACCATCTTCCCAGAAGTCCTCCCAATTGGATCATAGATGTAGTGGCCCCTGAATGCTGCTGGCTGCTGGATGGCTGAACTTGGTGTGTTAGTTACTTTTCTCTCATTGCTGAGACAAAAATACCCAACACCCAAAGTTAAAGGAGGAGAGGTTTATTTGGCTTACTGTTTGTAGAGGTTTTAGTCCATACTTGGCTGGCTCCAAGGCAAGGTGACAGAGGGGCAACAGTTCATGGCAGAGGAAGATAGCAAAAGAAAACGAGACCTTAACAGCATCTTTCTACCCCCTTTATCTTATCCAGACTACCAGGATTGAGGTGGTGCCAAACCAATCACTCACATGGAGTGGTTTAGTAATCACATGCCCTTAATCCCAGCATCACACACTCTAGCTTCAGCAACCCCTGCAAAAGAAAGCTCCACCTCATCTGCCTGAAGCTTTGTGGGGGACATCTAAACACAAGCCATAACACATGGTGAAACATTTCCCTCTACAACCCTGGGGCTCCTTTTCTCAAATGAGAGTTTTACAGTTTTGCACCCTTGAACCTGTAAAGAGTGAGATCTTGCTGATTCTGGAGATGCCTTTGAGGCATATTTCCTCTTGTCCTGGTGCAAAGTGCTTGGATTATTTTTTTTTAATGATAATGTTTTTAGCAACCATGCTCTCCATGGGCTTACCTTTGCAGGCACTTAATTTCTGATGAAACTTCAACCTTTTTACATCTACTTTTTGTTTCTAATTTTCACTGTAGATCTATCTAAAAGTAGCCAGCAGTACTCATGACACAGCCTGGACATTGGGCTGCTTTGAAGTTTCCTTTACCAGATCAATCAGTCAACTGAACTTAATCTTAGTCTTCCACAAAGACTCAGGACATGGGCCTGAAATGAAAACAAATATTTTTCCAGGGTGTAACACACATGGCTTCTAGTCTAACTACCAATGGAGTCCTTGTTCCTAGCTGAAACCTACTGAGTCTGGCCTTTACTGTCTGCATTTCTATTAGCACTCTGGTCTTCTATGCTACAACACAAATCTCTCATAGAGCTCAGCTTAGAGTGTTCTAGGGCTTCTGTAGACAGCATCTCCAAACCTTTCCAAATTCCTTGCATGAACCAGTTCCAAAGGCTTCTAAACCACATGGTCAGACACATTACAGCAATTACCCCACTTCTCTTGTATCAGAATCTGTCTTAGTCACTTTCAAACATCTGAAACTTAAAGGATGAGAGGTTTTTATTGGCTCATATTTTCAGTCCATGCTTGGGTAGGTCCAAGGCAGAAATAGGATGGCAGAGGGGCATGGCAGAGCAAGAGCTGCTCAATTTATGGGAGCCTAGAAACAGAGAGAGAAGAGTAGAGCTGGGAATAAGAAAACACCCTCCCAGATCACATCCCCAAGGCCTCACCTCCAACTAGGTCCCAATTCATTTAGCTATGGAACTAAACAAGGGATGACTACTGATAACTATAGCATCTCCATGATCTAATCACTTTCCAAACACATGAAATTTGGGGGAATATTTTAGATTTAAACCACAACAAAGGACATCCCATGTTCATTGACCGGAAGACTTAATGTTGTTAAAATCATAACTCCTTAAATTGATGTACAGATTCAAAGAAATCCCTTTCAAAATCCCAGTTGGAGTGAATTTTGCTTTCTTGTTGCTCTTGTTGTTTTAACAAACTGACAAGCTGATCCTAAAATTCATATGGACATTCAGGAGACTAAAAACCAAAATAGTCTTGGAAAACACTTAAAAACTACAATAATTAAGAGTGTCTCATTTGCATTTGTGGCCAGTTGATTTCTTTTTTTTTTTTTTTTTGGTACTGGGGATTGAACTTGGGTCCTTGCGCTTGCACAGCAAGTGGCAAAACCATTGAGCTAAATCCCCGGCCCCTCAGTTGGTTTTTTATGTTTGCCTACATAGTTTTGTAGGGAAAGAAAGGTTTTTTTAAAAGTGTTCCTGGGAAATTGAATGTCCACACAGAGAAAAGACTAAAAGTATATCACTACTGCATACTGTACCCCCCAAGTAACACAAAATGGATACAAACTTTCTAAAAGTAAGCCCCAATATTAATTTAAAAAAACTATGAGAAGAAAAGATAGTAGTAAATCTTTGTGATATTGGTTTGGGCAACAGTTTTTTAGATACAATGCCAAAAGCCCAAAAACTGACTTCATCAAATTTATAATTGTTTGTGATCCAAAGGAGACCATTAATAATGTGAAAAGCCAATTTGAAGAATGGAAGAAAATATTTGCAAATCATATATCCAATAAAGGACTTGGATCCAGAATATACAAACAATTCTTGCAACTCAACAGTAAAAATAATAAAAAAGACAAAGGATTCAAATAGAAATTTCTCCAAAGAATATATAAAATGTAATATATAATATATATGATCAATTGTCACATGAAAAGGTGCTCAAAATCATTATGGAAATGCAAATCAAAACCACAATGAGATACCACTTCACACCCACTAATGTAGTTATAATGAAAAGAAGTGTTGGCAAAGTTATAGAGAAATCAGAACCATATACATTATTGGTGAGAATGTAAAATGATATATAGATACTTATGAAAACAGTTTGGAAAACAGTTTCTCAAAACGTGAAGAGTTCTCATACAACCTACCAATTCTACTATTAGGAATATATCAAAGAGAAATCAAAACATACTTATACACAACTTTTATTGCAGCATTATTCATATTAGCTAAAAAGCAGAAATACCTGGATGTCCATCAACTAATGAGTAGATGCATACAGCACAGTCTATTCATACAAATGGTTATTACTTAGCAATAAAAATAAGTGAAGTAATGATACCTGCTATAACATGAATAAATTTCGAAAACATTTTCTAAGTGAAAGAAGCTACAGAATGCCCAGAATATGTACATCTATAAAGAAAAAAATAGATTTGTGGCTGCCTCAAACTAGGCAGAGAGTGGGAGATGAGGAATTACTGCTTATGAGTACAGGATTGCTTTTTGGGGGTGATGAGCTATTCTAAAATTCAATTGTATGGATGGTTGCACAGATCTGTGCATACACTAGAAACCAATGAATTTCATATACTAAGTGGCTGCGTTTTATTGTATATAAATTATTATTCATCTTATGAAAAAACAAAATTTCATAACAAAATAAGAATAACAATAGTTAATACATTATGTCTAATTATTTTCAAAGTATTTTGTGAGAGTACAAGACATAGACCAAAAAGATTCTTACAAAGAAGGAACAGATAACACAAAACCTCCTTTTCAACAAACTAAGATAAACTAGTAATATAACTGAAACAAATTAGCATATATATTAAAATATTTTTTAACAATGGAATAGTTAATTTGGGGAAGTATTTGAATATATAACTTATATCTCAACATAATTATTTTTTCAAAAGTAACAGTAAAAACTCAATGAAGAGGCTGCAATTCTGCAGCAGCAAGAACAGGGCAGCAGTTCCAGGTGCGTACCCAGAACTCTCTCTGACATCAGAAGCTACGGTCTCAAGGGTTTGCTGCAAATCTTCAATGCTTCTTTTTCTCTTTCTACCCTACCACTACCCGAGTTCTAACAGAGATAAAATCATAGGAAGGGTAGGGAAGAATAAGGAAATTAAGCCCAGATACCCTCCCTCTCTCTCCCTCCCTCTCCCTCCCTTGTTTCCTTGTGCTGGGCCTTGTGCATGGCAGTCAAGCACTCTACACTGAGCTGCACTCTACACCAGCACAAATCTAGCTTCTGGTGACAGGGGCATTAAAAGGAGCCCAGGGAGCCTGGAAGTACCAGGAAGACTGCGAGGAAGAGAAGCTCGAGAGAACAGCCCCATAACAATGCACAAACTTCTAGCTCATTTCTGAGCTGTGTGTGCATAGATCTAATTTAAACAGAACACCAAATGCATTAATAGAACTGTAGGACTAACCACCATCGAGGTCTCAGAAGTACCACCACTTGGTGCAGGGGCTTGAAAGATCCAAAGACCATGGTAAAGGCTATGAAAACTGACTGACCATTGGGACCATAGCCCAAGATGGGTCAGAATTTGTAGCCTGTCTGAACTATGCTGATTGCCTAATAAAACAAACAGAAAAAAAATCAACATTATCCTCAAAACAAAATAAGATCTAGATTTTCATTCTATAATATGGTAGCCCTGCATACTCAAGGTTGTGTTTTCCAGTTTCAGCTGCCCACAGTAAACCAGGTAGCAAAACTACCACTGATTTCTTTTTCCTTCATCACAATTTCACAGATAAGAGATCTATTCTCACCGCAGATCTTAGCAACCGCAGAATATGACGTTTTTCTTTTTAAGAATTTTCACCTTTTCACTTGAAGGAAGCACTTCATGACTTCTCTTTGGCAGGTTTGAATTGCAGCATTACTACTCTTGCTCTTTGAGGACATTATTAACTGAAATAAAGCACTTGTACTTTTATTAAACACTGTGATCTGATCAGTGAGATGACTACTGTGAGAGAGAAAGGGAGAGGGACAGAGAATATTCATAATTAATAACTTTTACTATGGTTTTATTGTTATACTTATTTTGCTTTATTATTAGTTATTACTACTCATTTCTTACTGTGCCTCACAAGTTAGACTTTATCCTAGGTATGTATATATAGAAGAAACATAGTATATTTATGGTTTGGTATTATCTTCAAATTCAGGCATCCCCTGGGAGTCTTGTCATGTATCTCCCATGGATAAGAGGAAATTACTGTATTCAAAATGTCCAGGGAGCCAATCCAAATTACTCTGGTATACAAACATCCATGAAAACATCATATTTCAAGGAAAAAGACAAGCAACATATATCACTCTGTGAGATGACAAGAATTCTGGCACAGCCAGACAAAAGCAGCTATTATAACCATAGTCCAAGAAGTAAGGACAAACACATGAAAAGGTAGAATACTCAGCAAGTAAACAAAATGTATAAAAAATCAAATGGAAGTTTTAGAGATAAAAATATAATAAAGATAAAAAATAGTGAATAGATTAAATGTCAGAATGATGATGGCAGAGTAAGGAGGAAATGAACTGAAAGAGAGATCAATATAAATAATCTAATGTGAACATCAGAAAGAAAAATCGGGTTAAAAACATTAAAAGACACTCAAGGATTTGAGGAAAGACTTCAGAAGCTGAACATTTGTGTCATCAAAGTCCCAAGATAGGAGTAAAAATCTAGTGCAGAAATAATGGCTGAAATCTTCACAAATTTAGTGAAAGACTAACTTACAGATCCACAAAATTCAGAGAACTCGCTCCCCAAAACTAGTCCTAGCCAAATCATAATCAAACAGCTAAAAACCGAGACAAGGAAAAAATCTTGAAAGCAGCTAGGAGAAATCACTGCATTACCAAAAGAGGAACAATCTGAGAGAATGGCTGCAAATTTCTTATCAGAAACCAGAAGCACAATAATTTTAAAGGAGTGAAAGGAAAAAACTGTTAACCCAGAATTCTATATTCAGTGTAAATAACTTTCAAGAATGGAGATGAAATAGAGACATTCTCAAATGAAGGAAAATTAAGAAAATTAGTCACTGGGACTGCTCTAAAAGAAATGCTAAAGGAAGTTTCTCAGACGGGAAGGGAATGATACGGGAGGGAAACTTGAAATTTCAGGAATGACAACAGAAATGTTACACTTATGGTCATATAGGAGATTCTTCTTGTAAATTCTAATAATTTTCTATGATGGAAAGTAAAATAATAATACTGTTTGATGAGACTGTCAGTAGAAGCTCCATCCCCTTATCCACGGTTACACTTTCTGTAGTCTCAGCTACCTAAAGTCAACTTTGGTGCAAAAAATATTAAATGGAAAATTCCAGAAGTAAACAATTCATAAGACTTAAATTGCCTGCCATTCTTAGTAGCCAGGTCCAGCTGTGATATGAATCATCCCTGTGTCTAGCACATCCTCTCTGCACATGATCTGCCAATTACTTAGTAGCTGTCTTGGTTATCAGGTCAACTTCTGCAGTAAAGCTGTGAATATGTTCAGTAACCCTTATGTAGTAGCCAAACACTACATCACAATACATGTGTCATCCACTTCACTCTCATCATGTTGGCACTGTATCAATTCACACTACCAAAGTACGAGTGCATGCAGTACAATAGGGTATTCTAAAAGAGGGTGGTATATTCACATAACATTTATTGTAGCATATTATAGCTGTTTTATGTCATTATTAGTTACTACTATTCATCCATTGCTTTCCTAAGCTATACACTGAACTTTATTATTGGTATGTATGTATAGGTAGACATATAGCAGATATAGGCTCAGTACACAGTTTCAGGCACCCGGTGGGTATTTGGAATATATCTTCCATGAATGGGAGGGGCCTCCATGATTATTACACAAGACACTTTTGACACAAAGAAGGTAAAGAGAAGAGACCTGTATGGTGGTAAGTTTTCTACATTAAGAGATAAAATATTAATATATGGGCTGTGAAAAGAAAAGTATGAATGTTGTAATCTCTCAAGTAATTGTTAAAATTTATACAAAGAGAAAAAACAGAAAATTACTTAAAATATTCAAGTATTTAAAGGAATATGGAAAAGGGGAAGTAGGGAGAAAAAAGAAGGAACAAACAATAATCAAATTATAAATTAAATTTTCTATCTAAATTGAAACATATCAATAATTCTAAGAGCAAAATGGTTGAAATACACCAATTAAAACCCATAGATTATTAAAATAGATTACAAAATACGACCCAATGACATGCTTTCTCCATGAAATCCACTTTAAGTATAATAAAACAGAAAGGTCAAAAGTGAATGATGGACAAAGAGGCATTACAAAGCCACTAATGAAAGAAAGCTAGAGCCCTTGTATTAACATAAGATATAATGCAAGGGTCTGAGTTCGATCCCCAGTACCAAAAAAACAAACAAACAAAAAAACATAAGATATATTGACATCAGATGCAATAGACATTAGAGCAAAAGAAATGACCAGAGGTTAAGAGACAATATGGAACGATAGAAGGTTCAATTCATCTAGAAGACTCAACAGTCCAAAAACCACTCAGAATATAGTGCGACAGTTACTTATAAAATTAAACACATAGTTACACATGATCTTATAATCTCATTCCTAGCTATTTATCTAGCAAAATGAAATGTCAGTTTTAAAAGAACCTATATATAAATGTTCACAGTCATTTTATTTGTGATAATCAAAAATTGTGACTTATAAAATGTGGTTTAAAGGTTGAATGCATGACCAAATTGTTGTATATCCATACAATGGCAACAAAAAGGAATTATGATAGTTAGCTTTCTGTTATACTCAAGATAAATCAACTTATAAAGAATAAATTCTGAATTATAATTTTGGGCATGTTTAGTCCACGATCAATTGGCCTCATGGCTTTGGACCTATGGTGAGGCCCTACACCATCACAGAAGCATGTGGTAGAGAAAAACTGCTTACGTCATAGCCAGAAAGTGAAAAAAGAGAAGAGGAAGGGGCTAGAGTCCAATATCCCCTTCAAAAGAACATCTCCAATAACCCAAAGACCTCCCATTAGGCTGCACCTCTGACGTGCAAATTGTACAGTATTAGGTGTGGAGCACACAGCAGTGAGCACACAGAAATCCCTGCCCTGGTGGAGTTTCTATTCCAATAGGTGAGAAAAGACAAACAACAAATAATGGCATGAAAAAGTGAACAATTGGTTATAAGTCTCTATGGCTTGGCAGAAAGACACTGTTAAGGTCTCTTGCTTGCTTTGCTACCTTCTGCCCACCATGAACTGTTTCTCCTCTGTGATGCCTGTCTACCATACCACCCTGCCTTGGAGCTAGTGGTCTGTGGACTGAAACCCCTACAAACTGTGAGCTAAATAAACTGTTCCTCCTTTAACTTTAGGTGTTGGGTATTTTGTCTTAGCAATGAGAGAAAAGTAACTAAGAAAGAGTCCTTAGGTGCCATGAATAAAATAGAGGATCTCACACATGGGTAGAAGAAGCTATGGAGAGCAGGCTGTGAAACCGAAGAGCCTTGTGGAGATGACATTTGTGCAAGAGCTTGAAGAAGGTGATGTGTGAGCTGCACGGACACCAGAGAGGAAAATATGCTTTGAAAATTTATTTTTAAAGCAATAGATATGATTTTTGAAATTGATTTTTTAACTGTATATCCTTTTATTTGTACATTTTAGGTATACAATATAATGACATTCATCACTGGAGATATGCACCTTTGCATACACTCTTGGTTCTTATTTTTTCCCCTTTCCCCTGCCCTCCCTTCAACCCCTCCATCCCTCCCTATTTACAAAGACTTTGTTTCCATTTTTTTCATTTTCTCATATTAATTCCATTCCCTTCTTTCCTTTCCCCTACCCCTCCCACTTCCCCTTCCCCTTTGCCCCTTTTCTTCCTATTTCACATTATCTATTATACCTTTTAGTCCTTATTTACACTTTCAGTTTCTCACACTAGAGAGACTATTCAGTATTTACACATGTGCCCTATTTATTTCACTTAAGAGTATCGCCTCAATGTGCATCCATTTAGCAATAAATGTCTCTAATTTCTCATTTTTTATGGCTGAGTAGTACTCTATTTTACTTTTTAAAAAAACATTTTCTTTATCCAGTCTCCAGTTGATGGGCATTTGGGCTGCTTCATGATAGCAGCCATTCTTTCTGGAGTGAGGTGGAATCTCAGTGTTGTTTTCATTTGCATCTCTCCAGTGACCAGTGACACTGAACATTTTTTCATGTTTATTTGCCATTTCTACTTCTTTGTGTAAGAAATGTCTGTTCATTTCAGATGCCCATTTTTGGATTGGGTCTTTAAATTTGGGAGGTCTGATTTTTTTAAGTTCTTTATAGATTCAAGATAGTAGACCTTTGTCTGAGGAAAAGCAGGTGAAGATTTTTTCCCACATTGTGGGTTGTCCCTTCACACTGCTGGTGGTTTCTCTTGCTGTGCAGAAGCTTTTTAATAAGAAGAGATCCCACTTGTTGATAGTTTGTGCTAGTTCACAGGCAACTGAGGTTTTGTTCATAAACTCTTTTCCTATACCAATGTCTTCAAGAGTTCTACCTAAACTCTGTTCCAGCTGGTTCAGTGTTCCTGTTTTAATATTTAGATCTTTAATCCATTTCAATTTTAGTTGAGTGCATGGTGAGAGATATAGGTCTAGTTTTAGTCTTTGGCAAGTTGAAACCCAATTTCTCCAGCACCATGAAATTGATTTTTAAAGCAATAGATGTGTATCCCACAAAAGGAGGATACTACTTTTCTAACTCAGTTTTAATAAATGAGATTGTAGCTTAAGGAGACACAACTTGCTCAAAAATGCTTGAAGGAATACTAGGGATGGACAAGTTGGAAGATCAGAAAGATCACAATGTAAGTTCATCTCCAGGGAGGGTAAAACCTGAACAGGCTGAGCACGGAGTTGAACAAGGAACAAACAGGACTTATGAAATTGTCTTGATTAATCTATTTAGTTATTTGGGTTCTGCTTCAAGAGGGCTAAGTGCTGGAGTTCTAGGAACAGATCATCCAGTCTGTAAGCTACGTGCACAGAGGCCTAACACAGGTGCCTGTGCAGGGATGGTGGCTGAAGACCTTGGAGCAAAAGACTCTACCCTAAGGTGGCATCAGAGAGCAGAGGGCCAGGCAGCACAGGGAATGAAGAAGTTTGAATTGTGGAAGAAGAGAAATGTAAGAACCCCTCTCCAGTCTCTAGGGTGTGTCCCCAGGAGGGGAGGGAAAAGGAGCAAAGCACTGCATAACTGGAGAAACCCCATAGGAGGACCTGATGTGAAGGAAAGAAATGGTTCTTAAACATAAACTTTCTAATGGCTACATGTGAAGCAGTGGGACCTACGGTTGCTCAGACTTGGAAAGAGGCCTGGGTGAAAGAGACAGATCTGCTTGGGTCAGCACTATGGAAATGACAAAATGTGCAGAGATTAAGGGCAAGAGCTCAAGAATATTTACAGCTGGTAGGGGGTGGAAAGAGAAAAAGGGAGAAAGAGAGAGAGGAAGAGATGGAGAGACTGATGGAGATGGGGCAGATAGGCTGATTCATTATAATCCAAGTACCACATCCAAAGGACTTGGTCACTTGAACCCTGTCTGCAAGGCTGCGGTGCTGGCCTCCAGGACTCCTCAGGGAACCCTTACAGCAGTGAGGCACACAGATAACACAACAGAGAGTGACTGCTGAGGGCATTCTTCAACAGAATATGTTGAAGGAGGAGTTGGAAAGGTGCAAAGCAGAGAAAGAAAAGAACAGTCTCCTGGTAAGGGGAACTATGTGATAGGCAGAGGTAGGTGTCATCAACTGGACTCTTCAAAGAGAAAAAGGACGGTGTCATGGTTCATCTTCTATTGCTATAACAAAATACCCAAGCCTGGATAACTTATAGAGAAAGGAGTTTTATTTTGGCTTACAGTCCTGGAGGCTAAGAATTTGCAGAACACAATACAAGTGAAGCACTGGTGCTGCTTCAGTTCATGGTGGACGGCAGAAGGGCAAGCAGGTGCGTGTGGAGGAGATGGAACAGGAGTGCTGGCTGTTTTGTAACAACCAGATTTCTCTGCAAGTAATCCAGTTCCAAGGGAGTAAGAACTCTCTCGCTCAAGAATTAACCCACTTCCATAAAGAGTAGCATAAATTCCTCTTTACAATGTAATCTCCTCTTAAATACCCTACCTCCCACCACCACCACCATTTCATGGTTTGGTGGGAACAAACCCTGTCCAAGTTGTCAAGAATATGAAATATTAAGATTTGGGTCCCCAAAAGCCTCATGTGTTCAAATGTGGGGCTTTGGGAAGGCAATTAGATCATGGAGGGCTATGCGTGTCAGTGGGTTGATCCACTGATGTTTGGAGCTAAATGGAGTTGGTGTCCAGTTGGAAGAGGAAGGTCACTGGGGTTGTGACCTGGAAGGGTAGTTCTCCCTCCCTAGATCTTCCCTTCTCCCTCTGCTTCCTGCTCTCCATGATGTGAGCAGCTTCCTTCACAGCAGGTCCTTCCACCCTGAGCTAAAATACACCTCTCCCTTTTAAAGCTGCGAGTGTCAGGTATTTTGTCCTACTGACAAGGAAACTGGCTAGGACACCATATTTGCCATACTCTCGTCAGATTATATTTTGGAAAATAAGATGGGAAAAACATTTCACTTATCTAATGGGGACATATTCTAGTTGAGGAAGGTCCACAAACCAAGTACAGTGCACATAGTGGCAGGGAGTAGGGTTACATCCATGGAGAGGTAGCACTAGATGTCTGGTCTACCCAACCTGATGCCCCAGGTCCTCATCTTTAGGTCCAAGAATTTGTGAGGGTTGGGGGCATGCCTGACTGCTAAGAAAAGTATTTCCTCAGCTAAGAGCAATGGGTAAAGATCAAATCAGTTCTTTGAGAGAATAAACTAGATGTAGCCACAGCACACAAACACATACCCAAATGTGAGGATATCTCTTTCTCTGCTATTCACCTTTCCATCCCCACCCTAAGAATCAAGAACAATATTTCACCAGTTTTACAATTTAAACATGATCACTGTAAAGCAGATAACATGAACATGTAATTTTGGAGTAAAAATGCAGTATTTTCTCACTGCAAAAGAAAATCTACAAAGACAGGGACATGGGAAAAACAAGTACCTCTTGAAATGAATAAACTCTACCTGAAGAAAAAAAAGTTATTTTAGGAATTTTCAATACAGCTACACATTTTATTCCCAAAGAAGGGCTGGGGTCATTTCTAAAAAGACCACCTTTGCCTTCCCTTTGTAGTTCTCTTCCAGATTCAATGTCAAGGTATGAGATCCTACTTTCCTAACTCAGGCCAGGTACAAGCTCTGGGGTCTCTGCACTGCATTTCCTTTGTGGTACAATTGCCTCAAACAAGACTCAGCTCTAGAACTCTGAAACAAAACTTTCCTCAGAAACAATCCCACCAGTACTAGGACACTTTGAAAACCATACCTCACCAATTAAAACTTTCACTCACAGGCCATCAGGCAATATGTGGACTTCTGCGTGTTTCTTGGAGGCTGTATGAGGTTTTGTTTTTTGTAAGGCAAAGCTCTTTTTATATTAGAACTATCCTTCAGGTATAATAAAGTAGATCACTGCTTTACAGCTGTCATGGGTCGGGTCTGGATGTCCCCTCAAAGCCTTATGTGGTCACAGGCTTGATCTAGAGTGTGTGAAGCTGGAATTGATTCATGATGCAATCAATGCTAGGCTCAAGGGCACTAGGATTAAGGATGTGAGTGCTGCCCACCCTAAGTAGTCTGAATAAGATAAAATGGGCAGGGAGACACTGTTAAATTCTTCTTGTCACCTTTGCTGCTTTGTGTGGGCCATGTTGTTCCTGCTCTGCCATGCTTATTTGTCATCCCTGCCTTGGATTCTGCCAATTATGGACGAAAAATCTACGAATTGTAAGCCAAATAAAACCTTTCCCCTTTACCTTTGGGTATCTGGTATTTTGTCTCAGCAATGAGAGAAAAGTAACTAACACAACAGCAATCACTGCTTCATATTTATATAAATAGCTTTACAGTCGTCTCACCTTACCCAGTTTTACTTTCTATGGTTTCAGTGATAGTCAAATATGGTCTGAAAATATTACATGGGAAATTCCAGAGATAAACAATTCACAATTATTAAATTGTACACTATTCTGAGTAGCATAACGAAATCCCACTCTGTCCCATGCTGGACGTGAATATCCCTTTGCCTAGTGTATCTTTTTGGTGTTATAAGCTACCCACTAATATTTCCAGCTGGAAGAATATAGAAGGGACATCTTTACTACCTAGAGGCTTGGATTTCAATGTCATGCAAGAATCATAAAGAAAAGTCTCTAGGAGGTTGAAAATATTTCCACAATCATTCTAAACTGGTTTTGCTTTTCACTGTACTGACATTAATAGTGGAAAAGCAATGGTATTTAAAAGTGCTGGTCCTGTCACAGAAATCAAGATAGTAGCACGAAAGAGCAATTACAGTCTTTGTATTCTTTACCATCAAATACTCAGTTACAAAAATTGAAATACAAGTAGAAAATAATTGAATTTAAGCAAGTCCTTGATGAAGCAATGAAAAGTGTAAGTTGTATAAACTCATAAACTGAGCACATTCATTTCTGATATTCTAAACACAGGCTGAGAATCTCTAACCTGAAAATCTAACACTTCTTGAGCACCAACACAATGCCACAAGTGGAAAATTCTATATCTTATCTGAAATAGACTGCAGTCAAAATGCAGGCACACTGGGGTGGGGATTTTAGCTCAGTGGTTCCCCTGCCTGTCTCCCAAGCACAAGGTCCTGAGTTAGATCCCTGGTAGGAAAACAAAACAAAACAAAAATGCAGGCACACTAAAACAATATTGTATAAAACTACTTTTAGGCTGTGCATATGATATATCTGAAACATAAATGAATTTCATGTTTAGTCTTGGGTCCCATCCCAAAGTATCTTAGTACATATCTGCAAATATTCCAAAGTACAAACCAAAAAACCTAAAATCTGATCTACTGTGGTCCCAAGCATTTTAGATAAGGCATACCGAACCTGCACTGTACTCCTGTTGCCTGCCAGAGTGCTACGGAAGTCTTGAGACAGAGCATCCTCGTGACCGCCTTGCACCCTGCACTAGCTGTACTTCCGTGGAGCACGGTTTCCGCCTGAAAGAATAACCCATTAACAAGCTATGTATTCAGATATAGGTATCTGGCAAGAATTCTCTTGCAAATAAATGGACTGAGTGTATCACTTTAGGAAAGAAAAACCTTTTGATGGCATTTGAATCCCCATGATAAAATTTGGTCTTTCCAATAAAAAATTATTGTATTCACTATCTTAACCCTGAGTATTCCCAAGACTGACTTTTCTGATGAGATTGTTGATGATATTAAAGATGTGATATGTAATAATACAGAACTGTAACGAACCAATACAGAACTCAGAGAACCATCGTTTCCCCGGTGACCAGCGTACCGTTTTACAGTCCGTGTGCAAGTGCGTGTCAGTCAGGTCACGGCACTGTAACATGAGGGAGCGGGAAAAGCTCAGATAAGTGACTAAGTTTTAAGAAACCGCCTTTTGTCCGATTTAGGTATAGTTAATTTTCTTATAAGACATGTGAAACATTCTTCACTTTTCCAACTACATATCTGTGTGAGGCCGGGCTTGTATCTCATTCTTCAACCGAAACAATACAACCCAAATAATGTCAGTAGAATGATGAAGCAGATACGAGAATCTAGTTGCTTACTACTAAGCCAGATATTACAGGATTTTAAAAAACGTAATGCCATGCTTTTCCTAAAGTTTTGTGATGTTGAAATTTTGCACAAAAAAATCTGTGTTTACATATAAGAGGTTTGTAATTATCATTTTATTTTTTTAAACGTGTGTCTGATTTATTTCACTTAAGAGTATGGTCTCAAGGTGCATCTATTTAGCTATAAATATCTCAAACTTATCCTTCTTTATGGCAGAGTAGTACTCCATTGTATTAAAAAAAACCCACATCTTCCTTACCCATTAATCTATTGATGGGCATTTGGGCTATTTTCAAGATTTAGCTATTACACACTGTGCTGCTATAAACATGAATGTGCTTGCTGTGGTATGATGTTTTTAATTCTTTTTTTTTTCTTTTTGGTGCCCAGAATTGAACTCTGGTCCTTGTGCTTGTGAGGCAGGCAGCTGAACCACTGAGCTAAATCCCTGGCCCTGATGTTTTTAATTCTTTTGGGAAAATACTGAGAAGACGAATAGCTGGATCAAATGGAACCTATGGTTCTAGTTTTTTGAGGAATCTCCACACTGATTTCCTCAGCGGTTGCACCAGTCTACACTCCCACCAGCAGTGGAGAAGGGTTCCTTTTCCCCCATAGCCCCACCAGCATTTCTTATCAGATGATTTCTTTATAACAACCATTCTGCCTAGAGAGAGATGGAATCTCAGCCTTGTTTTAATTTGCATCTCTCAAATGACCAGTGATGTTGAACATTTTTTTATATATTTACTTGCTGTTTCTACTTCTTCATCTGAGAAGTGTCTATTCATTTTAGATGCTCATTTTTGATTAGGTATTTAAATTTTGGGGGTCTAATGTTTTTGAGTTCTTTTTATATTCTAGATGTTAGTCCTTTGTCTGAGGAACAGCTGGCAAAATTTTTTCCCACTCTTTGGGTTGTCTCTTGACTCTGTTGGTTTCTCTTGCTGTGTAAAAGCTTTTTAATAAGATGATCTCAGTTGTTGATTTTTTTTGATAGTTCCTGTGCATTCAAGTTTTTGTTCATAAAGTCTTTGTCTATACCAATGTTTTCAAGAGTTTTACCTATTCTCTGTTTCAGCAGATTTAGTGTTTCTGTTTTAATATTTAGATCTTTGATCCATTGCAGTTTTTTGTAATTATCATTTTAATTAATTCATAAGCAGATTTTTAAAATTTTGTTTTAATTTCCTTTACAATAAATATGAACAGAGCTAAGCTACATAAAGCAAAGCTCTTTGAAGAACTTCAAAAATAATTTTTAAGAATGTAAAGAGGTCCTTAAATCAAAATATTTGAGATACAGTATCCTAATGGATCTGCTTCAGAGAAGGAAATTAAACCCCCAAAGAAGGAGGGGATTCCAAATGCAATGGGCTTTGTTGTAGCCCTCTCTGACTACTTGAAGTTACACAATCGAACTGCTTAATTAAGAAAGAATGAATGGAAGTGAGGAATGGCAACCCTGAAAGGGTTCTTCTGCTCCCCTGAAGAGGGGTGGCAGAGGTAGGTGGAAGCAGGGTAGGTGTGTGGGAGTTACACGGGTCCCACTCAGAAGGGTGGCTCCATTCACCTGTGCTCATCTTGTGGGCATGGGCACAGCAGCTAAGCCCTGTAAGTAGAAATTTATACCTTTTCTCAGCTGGTCCTTTCAGGATTTCTACTAAGATTTTGATGCATTATAAAAATCTCTGTAAATTCTAAACTGTACTTATTCTCATTTGAAATTTCTCCCATTTTCTGCTTCAATATTGCTTCTTTTATCACAAGTTTATAGAAGCTTTTATTTCTTTTCTTCTAAAATGAGAGAGAAACAGAACGAAAAGGTGTCATTTTAGAACCAGCCCCTTGGAATATCCTGTACACCCTCCTCCATGACTTGCTCCCATCCCTCTACAGGAAGGACAATGTGGGTCATCCCGACCACCTTGCAGGCCAACGGGAGAGATGGCAATGCTGCCATAAGCTGGTGCCCTGCACAGCCCTCCCTCCCACTTGGGAGATGCACTCCAAACTCCATATCCCTACTGCACTCCAGCAATGTTCCATACGACACACTGTAAGCCTGTCCTAGTTAAGTCAGTTACCAGTCATGCAACTTTGGATACATGGCATAATCATAGTATGCTTCAGTTTCCTCATCTACAAAATAGGGAGAATTTCAGCTATAAATAAGGTTGATTTTAAGACTAAGTGATACATAGAAAGCATACATAATAGAGCAGGGCATATGATAAGCATCAAACTAACATTAGCTACTTTTACTCCTTATACATTATTATCTATCAGAGTGAGTTCTCTACCCACAAAGTGTCAAATCTCCCTTGACACTGAAGGTGAAGAGGATAGAGGCCTGGGCCGGGGTCTTGTTACTGGATTCTCTTCACATAAGCAAGCCTGAGTGTGTGGCAGGGATGTGTGTGAGAGACTGAGTGTGACCAGGCAGGGCGTGGGCAGCAGGCGCTGCGGGCAGTACCCGTGTGATAGGTGCATGGCTTTAAAAGCGCAGCTGCTGCTCCTTCACGTAGGGTGGCTACGGAGAAGTGTCCCGAAGAGGAACTCAGACAGGGAGTCCTGGAATGTAAGTCCCAAGCAGGAGGACGCAGCCAATCCTCCTGGGATGGGAAGGTCTAGGCAGGTCTGTCTGTCTTGGGGTCTTGATGGGCAGCTTTGTGGCTCAACTTCACAGCATCCCCAAACTCTACCTGGGCTCCTGCAGTCATATGAGAGACAGACTCTAGCCCCTCTTCTCCTTCCATCTGTCGGGTGTGTGGGGCCTGTTTTTCTCTAGAGAACTTGAAGGAAAAAACAAAAAACAAAACAAAACACTTTGTCCATCTAAAATTCAATCTTCAGCTCTAGGTACGTTTTTCATTTTCCAGTGAAGACAGCAAGAATGCCTGGTCTTGCAGGCTGAAAACCATGCCACAAACATCAACTCCAGACAGAGATGTGGCCATGGATGGGGCTGTCTGGAAGTCATACAAAGCTGTACTGATGAGCAACTGGCAACTGGATCTCAATGCACGACACTGCTTTTCTAAACCAAGTGGCATCACAATATTGGAGCAAGAAAAGTGCTCTTGTGGTTGTGAGATGAGAAGCAATGACAGTGATGTCATTTAAAAGTTCAGCAATTGGGGCTAACTGGTTCCTTTGAAGTTGAGTTCTTAAAAGAAAAGACAAGAAAGTATCCAATTCTCTAACAGAAAAAATAAACTTTCTAAACTTGAAGACAAGAGCTAGCCAGCTATGGAAAAGTGTCCACTTATTAAAAACAACATACACACCTATGCATCGGAGAACTCAAAATGATGGAAAATCCAAAGACAACGGAATGCGAAAGCCCTTTACTCTTAGCTGCAGCCGTGGACTGCATGAGAGACTTCACATGGAAGAGAGGACCTATGAACCTTATTGGCATATGAAAGTTTTCAGTGAACATCAATAATTTGCTCAACATCAAAGGACTTACATGGCTGAGGAACACTGAATGTGACAAATGTGGGAATTTCTTTAGATTTAACACAAGTCTGGAAGTACAGAATAGAATTCAAAATGCTAAGAAATGTTTTACATAAAAACAATGCAAGGAGGCTTACAGAAATGGTAGAAAATATCATACATAGAAAATTCATAGCAGTGGAGCCTCCTTCCAATGAGTAGAATATAGGAATGTCATGGCAGAAATCAGGGAGTTCACACTGGCATGAGAGAGACCCTAGAAATATAGCTAATATGGAAATACTTCTCTTACGGTTTAAATGTCTCCCTCAAAAAACATGCTCTGGAAACTTAACCCTTCCCCACCTCATGCAACCATATTGGAAGGCAGGGGCTGATAAGAATTCATCAGGTCATGAGAGTAGAGTAATGAATTAATGCTGCCCTCAGCCAAGTGGGTTTATTAACGTGACAGGAGAGGATCTGTTATATAATGAGGGAGTGTGGCTCTTTATCTTCTCTCACCCTCTTTTGTCCTTTCATCTTCTGCTGCAGTGGGACACAACACGAAGGTCCTTGCTCGATGCTAGCGCATCAATAGTGGACCTCCTAGCCTTTGGAACTATGAGCCAATACATGTCTTTCCATTATTAATTACTCAGTCTCAGATACTCTGCTACAGGAACACAAAATGGACTAAAACATGGTCCAAACCAACATCAAAGAATTTGTAAGATGCTTTATGTAACATTAAAAGCTTACTGTTATAGAATTAGCTTATAATTGGTCACTCTACAGAATACTCTTATAATTCTAAGTCCATTCTACAAGCCAGATCTAGAGTAGCACAAGAATTAAGTTTTGAATAAATGGGTGATTGAATGGATTGTCTTGGACCTGCCAGGTAAATTATCATATTTCTGCTTTTTTAATACTTACATCTTTATCTTCTTCCTTGTAAGAAGTCATTAAACCAGCCTTCTAGATATGGAAAGATACACATAAATCTTGCCCTAATACACCTGATGATGGGGCACAGATTCTGAGCTAAAGTGTATGAGTTAGAATAAGCAAACAGGGCAAAACAGATGGTGCAAGGTTCAGGATAGATCAGTACTTCACAACTGGGCCAGAACCAAGGTCTACCATGCTATGAGGCAGCTACCTAATATCAGGTGGGTGATTCCCATTTCTTTTCTTGTTTCCCACCTAAATGGCTTTGATTAGGCAAAGGTGACAACTTAGTTTCTATGTTACAGATTAAGCCCTTCAAGGAAAAAAAGACTCTCTTCAAGAACTATTTTCAGGTACCCAGCAAAGAATGAATTACTCTTCAGGTACCTGCTCTTGGCGAATGAGTTATCCTTGGTAACAAGTGCACTGGACTGCCCCAGCTTGAGAAAGGAACTTACCAGTCAACTATGGAAGCAGCCAGGGGTGGGAGGGGGCAGGACAAGGTTTTACAGAAGTGTAAATGGAGGAGGGAAAGTGCGCTCCTAGGACAGCTGTGCTGAGAAAACGATGCCAGAATTATCCTCAATGTAGAGCAAATGCTGCAGTGTTTAATAAGAGCTTACACATATTACCTTAGTTGCACCATCTCTTATTGTAAGGGTTTTTTGTCTTTGTTTGTTTGTTTTAATGTCCATTTCACACTTGTACAGGCTGTATAGCCTAAACATGTGCCGTATTTTCCTAAGGCCATGGAATTCCTAAATAGGATCTAAACTCCAGATTCCATTCTCTCTTTACTCTATTCGGCTATTGACACAGAGAGATGACCATAATCCCACACCCAGTTAAATCTCTGGCATCATTAATGTCTTTAAAAAGTTGGAAATGATGTTTAAATTTTTGATATTCTCAGGAGGATACACCCTGTTACACACACTGCAGTGGATGCACAGAATATCTGCCAGCATCCAGTATAAGCCACACAGAAAGAACATCTCCAAGTCCACACCTTTCTCAGGTAGGACAGAAAGTAGGAGAACTGTTGGATCAAAGTTACATCAGCCCCATGTGAACCACGTGGAGTATTTCTATTTTTCCCTCAGCTGTGGTATTCTTCTAGAGACACAGTCATTTTCAGATACCTGAAAGTAATCCCCACCAAAATGTTCACGTTGTAAATGTTTCAAGTACTAAATGCTAATTTTAGAAATAAAAGAATGAAGTCAGATCTTTTTGACACTGATTCTCTGCCGCAAAAAGCCAAGACATTCGTCTCCTTCGGAGATTGTTTCCCGAACCACATATTCTGCCTGAGAGCGGTGTCACAGAGACTCTGACACAGTGCTCCAGTGGTCGATGCGGGTAGTCGGGGTTGCTTCCTGGTGTTTGCCCCTAACCATTCAGCTGCCCACCAGCTTCAGGGCTGTGCTCAGGCTCCTGTCATCTCTCTCCTTCTCTGCCACTCCAGCTTCTCTCTTCTGTAGCAATAGCTCTGCTCCTTCTCCTACAGTCTCTCTCTTACCCTTGGCAGTTATGTTCCAAGACTCCCACTGGATACTGTTTGCAGTTTCAAACAGTATCCAACTCCCCCCTCTCTCTCTACCCTATACATACATATGCACAATATAATTTAGGGACAGTAAGAGATTAACAATAAAACAGGACAACATGCTGTAATAAAAACTGTGTGACTGCGGTCTCTCCTTCAAAATATGGACTTTCCCATTTTTTTCCTTTTCTTATATTTTTTCGTTTCCCTTCTCTCCTTTCCCCTACCCCTCCTACTTCCCCTTCTCCTTCCCCTTTGGACCTTTTCTTCCTATTTCACAATGTCAATTATACATTTTGATTCTTATTTACACTTTCAGTTTCTCACACCAGAGAAACTGTTCGGTATTTACACATGTGTGTCCTATTTATTTCACTTAGTAAATAGGGAGGGGTGGAGGGGTTAAAGGAGGGAAGGGTAATGGGGAAAAAAATAAGCACCAAGATATATTATGTAAAGGCACAAATTCCCAGTGATGAATATCATCATATTGTACACCTAAAACGTACCGATAAACTTAATGAATTAAAAAATATGGACTTCTCTGCTTAATATTTTTGACTGCAGCTGACTAAGACAGTGGAAAGCAAAACTGCAGATGAGGGGAGACTGCTGAAAAAATCTTTTGAGCCTCTTACTTTCTTCAGCTTCCCAGCTGCATTCATCATCTTGATCAGCACAACTGACCCCAGTGCAGAGCAGCACAGGAAAATGACAGGACAGCCAGCAGGGCAAGGGACGCAAAGTACCCACCCTGACTATTCTCACACTGTCAACTATATCAGCAACAAGAGATGGGCAGTCACGTTCCTGGGAAAGTCAGAGCTAGAACTGTGGAAAATGGTGCTGCACTCTAACCCACAATCACACCCCACGGACCGGCTTCCTTTGCCTTCACCTGTATGCAGTTAGAGTTTCAGAGTATCTCTAAGACAGACTCAAAGGCCAGTGCCCATTAAGTCCCAAGATTCTCGGCAGCTGGTAGGAAGGAGGAGGATGCAATGTAAAATCCACGCAGCTATAATCTTCCCAGACTCCAGGATTTTCCTGTACGGAGGTACAAGCACTGCTGCCCACTGCAGGAGGCTGTCACCATCGCTGGAAGCACCTTGCTTTTCCTGGATGTGCAGACATTAGCAACCAGGGACCTATGACATCACAGCTCTCACATGTGGTGGGCGTCAGAATCCCTGCAGGGCCTGGGGAAACGGGGCAGGGCCACCCCGAAGATTCTGACACAGTGGGGCTTTTCCAACTTCCCAGGTAAAGCGGATGCTTCATGTCTGGGGGTCACACTTTGAGAAACTCAGCCTCCAGGGGTCCAACAGCCTTCATTTTATGGAAAAGATCACTGAGGCCCTTAGGAGGTTTGTCTGGAGCTCAGGTCTCTTGTTTCAAAGACTGAAAGGTTAACTAAAAAGAATAACAGATCCCCGGTACAAAAAAAAAAAAAAATAACAGAGAGGAGGGAGGCGGAAAGTTAAATAGAAGAACTTAACAATAACAACAACAACAACAACAGAAATTAAAGCCAAAATCAGATTGCTGAGGTCTGGAGGTGTTGCAGAGGCATAAATTTGACCTGGGATGGGAGTTTCTTGGTCTGTGACTGCAGCACTGGCACCTGCTGCTGAGGGGCCTTCCATGCTAAGGACAGCAGCATCTTAAATGACATAACTGATTCTTTTGCCCTGAAGACCCTGAGCTGGCGGGACCTCAGTCCACTAATAGTGTTTGTGGCTCCAGATAACTGCCCCATGATGGGCCCAGAGTCTGCAGGAGGATGGCATCCCAGTGTGTGGAGTTAGGATGCAAGATGACAACTGAGAGACACCTACCACAGTGACGTTTCCCCAGAGTATTTGTGGTGGAAATAACAGACTGAGAGGTTGAAGTGTTGATCTCCACTTCTGACCTTTTAGTTACACGTCATTTCTGGTGAGTCACTTGGTCCCTAGGAAGCTGAATTGGGTTAAATATAAGAAGTGGGTTGATGATTTCTTGGGGATTTTTTACATTTTCTATTACTCTATTTTGTTTGTTTTCTTGCTATGGCCCTCTTTTTGAGTAGGAGGGTCAAAGAAATGTTCACATCCCTGCTTCTAGCCGACAGAACAGGAAAAACCCAACAGAACAAATACTTGTGACAGAGGCATGTGACACATGAGCAAGGTACCAAATGTCCCAGACCAACACCCGCATCTAAAGGCTCTCTATCCAGCTTTGTGCTGGCTGGTCTGACACGGGTTTCGATAAGCAGCCATGAAGAGCATGTTCTCTGACTGATCTTTCAAGAGTATTCCACCCCGCTAGCCCTCCACCCCTGGACTTCCCAACATCCCACCCTTTCCTAGTCCTCTTCTCACTAGGTGCTCCCAAGCCCTGCTGACAAACGCCATGGGATGCAGGGCTCCTCCTGGGCTAGTTCTTGTCTCCACTTGTACTATCCATGGCTCAAAGCGTCTGGGTGAGGCAGGAGACCCAGGGACTTGTCCTGAGCTCCGAAGCCCACTGCAGCTCTGGATGTCAGTACCTAACCCCTTGCCTGGCCTTCTTACGCGTTTCACCAAGCACCACCCAGTGGGAACTCTCCCTATCCCGCACCGACACAAACTAGTTCTCGCTTGAATAGGAGACACCAGCATCGACCAGGCTTAAGTCCTGTCCTTCCCTGGCACCACATGCAATCCATGGGCCTCATCCTCTCCACCTCTCCTCATACCCCCGCCAACACTGTACCGTTTCATGGCAGTTTCACTGAGTGACCAGAAGCGTCTACTGGCTGTTATCTGTGTCTGATTACAATCTGATCCCCACACAACAGAAGAGGATATTTTAAAAAGCAGAAGCCGGATTCCATCATTTCCCACTTAAAACCCCACGGCTTCCCATCACACTTGGTTCCAACCCAAACTCCAGGGCAGTTCATAAGCTCTCCACCTGCTGGGGCCCTGCTTCCCTCTCTGTGGCATCCGTGCCTCCCCAGTGCACCCCAGCTGCCCTTCATTCTCCCCAACTCAGGTGAGCTACTTCATCCTAGGCCAAACCACACAAGGCCTATCCTAAACTTCTCACATCTGCTCTTCCCTCTGTCTGGCTCCTACCCTCATTCAGGCCTCATCTTGAATCTCTTCTTCGAGACCCTGGCTCCTTCCGCAGGCTGAAGACACTCGTCTCTAGTACACCGGCCTATTTTAATCTCCTGCACAGTGGCTGGCTTCACCGGATAATGTTCATTCTGCATGCATGTGTCCTGTCTGCCCCCCAAGCATCTTAGCAGTCCTCCCGTAGACACTCACCTCTGCAGCCCCGGGCCTGGGATGGTAATGGGCCCCCAGGAGAGTCCTGTAGATGGTCATTGGAACCCCAGTGATGGGATGACAGGGAGCCTTCAGGGAGCTTTTCCAACAGCCGGGGGGGGCACAGGCTAATGACAGCACCCTCAGCACACCAGAAGTGCCAACAGTCTTCCCCACAGCCATGTAGAACTGTCTCCTTCACCACCACCCATAGAAAATACTGCGGACCGCACCCAGAATGCCAAGTAGTGGATGGCACATGGACACTGAAAATGACTCCAAAACTGCCAAATGCCAGCCCGGGACTGCCCAGGAGAGTCCTCAGGAGACTGTGTTTCCCAACCCTTCCTGGAAGTGGCAGGGACGTCCTTTCTGATGACAGGGTCAGAGCCTGTCCTTCCCACACCACTGTGTCAGCATCTGTGGTCTCTGGCCTCTTCAGTTCCCACCCTCGGGGCTGACTCTGGCCTGGTGGTAGCTGTTTCCATCTGGATTACCCAGGCTGGGGCAGAGGCCTAAGAACAGCTGGGCTTTGGGGGGCAGTTGGGAGAGGTGAGTAGGACCAGCACATCATCTCTCCTTCCGGTCTCCATGGCTTCCCCCTGGGCTACTTCCTGCCTCTATCTGGTTTCCTTGGGGACCTCACTTCTCAGCCTTCTATCTGCTTCCTATTGGTCTATTGCCTTCTTCCTAGAATACAGCCCCTTTACTTCAAGAGCACAAACCATAAGGCAAAAATAATGAACTAGATCATATCAAAATTAAGAACTTCTGGGGCTGGCAATTTAGCTCAGTGGTTTCGCTGCCTGGTGCACAAGCGCAAGGACCTGAGTTCGATCCCTGGTACCAAAAAAAAAAAATTAAGAACTTCTGATCAGTGAACGGTATCTTAGCAGACAACAGATGGAAGAAACTATCTGCAGTATCTCTTGGGAACCAAACACATATGTTTCCTTCTCATTATCATTATCATTAAGTCAAAGTCTGGAAAGGACAGAGAGGTACAGTTTTCTTAATGCTTCCTACATTTGTGGCCAGAACTCCCAGAGGAAGCCCAGAGGAAAGAGATGCCCCAGCTCCCTGTTATTTAAACAAAGGTGATTTCTTCCTTTTAGTGCACACTTTTGCTTTTGATCCTTAAGATTCTCCGGTTTTGTAAAATGCCCAAACATATACATTGCTCATTTTCCCATTTGAACTTCTGTTGGTTGCTACTGATTTGAAGAGTTTCTTGCATACTTCTCTTGATACTGCAGATATTTTCTTCTAGGCTGTCCTCTGTTGATGTTCTCCAGGTAGTTTCACTGGCCAGAAATTCTTAAAGTTTATGTAATCAAATTCATTATTTTTGCCTTATAATTTTTTGTTTTAAAGTTTTAAGAAGCTCCTCCTATACCCACACATTTTTCAATTAACTCTACAGCTTTACCTTTTACATTTAAGCCTTTAGTTTTAACCTTTGTATGCGGTGTTTGGTATGGGTCCAATTTGGTTTCTCTTTATTCAGAAACCTTCCCTATTGATCTGTGGCTTCACTTTAATGTATATTAAGCACCTGCCACACTAAAGTCTGCCTCAGAGCTTCCTATCCTGTGCTGCAGGCCTGTTTGTCTGTACTTGCCTCTGAATCACAATTTATAATTATTGTAGATATGCAGTACACTTCAATATATGGCAAAATGTGTTCTCTTTAAACTGACAGTTACTTCTTTGAAGAGATTATGTAATTACTATTGCACCAAGCAGAAAATAATGAGATCTCAATGACATACTCAAACATAAAGTGGTCACCTTATTTTTGTTAAGTACAAATCATCATTAGCACAATAGGCAAGTAAGCTGGTAAATGAATGATTCATCCAACAGATGTATCTTAAGTACCCATTATTTGCCAGCTGTCATTGTTTGACAATTACTAGAGATTGATGAACAAAAAATAAAAATCCTGCCATCATGGAACTTATATTTGAGTGATAGGAATCAAGAGACCATGTCAACAATCTGCCCCCGAGCCCAGGGCCTGGGTAATGCTTTTTCTACCAGGGACCTGGGTAAGATGTCCTTCTGACTCCCAGAGTGAAAGGCTTTGGAAGAAGACAGCCAATCTTAAACTGTTATTATTTCTCCTAGGACTTATAGGAAACATCAACTAATTTACTCAAGATTTAATTTGTTGAAAATGTAATGTATTTAGCCTAAGTAAAATAACAGGTCATTTCCTTTTTTCTTCAGAGTTCAGTCATTAGTCTGATTTTGAATAAAGATCTATAGAAATGAAGACAATTATTGTTGCTATGAATCTTCTAAATTATAAAACCCAGTTATTTTAACTATGTTTTAATACTGAAAATTAAACTGTCCTTGGAAGAAACGAATTTGGGACTAAAAAGAAATCTAGAAAAATTCAGGTCTGCTCCTCCAAATCCTGGGATGAAGGGTGACCATGGTTGTAGTTCAGCCTGAAAGGGAAGTGCACAGGCTTCTCTGTTGGCAGCTGCTCTGTGGCTGGCCTCTCCCAGCCACTGGACAATCACAGGGTGACTGAAGTTTTCATTCCACTAGACCTGGCTGACTGGACTCTCAGAAACAGTCCCCGAAAACCAGGTTCCTATATCCTCATGGGTCACAGCCACTGCCAATATCCAGAGAGCTGGCATGAGGGGTGGGATCTGCCATGGTCCCTCGGGGTATGGGCTGACAGAGACTTGGGAGAGAGGATGCGCAAATCAGAGCAGTGTAGCTGGTAGTCCGGGCTGGCTGATCTCTTCAGTACTTGAGAACTGAGGACCATGGCTGGCATTCCTGGGCAGCTCCTACCAGCAGGCAAATATCTTCCTGAGGAGAGAGGGCTCTGAAGTCTGCCTCAGAGCTGTGAGGGTTAGTGCTTGGATACTTCCTGGCCTCATGGTTCCTGGAATGCCTGATTCTTCGCTCTTTACAAAGGAGGCTGGGAACACAGCACCTGAGAGGGGCAGGCTGCCCTGAGGGCTGGCTGGGGAGAGCATACTGGATCTCTCTGTGCTTCACTTTCCTCTTTGGAAAGCAAAGAGCATGTTCATTCTGAATGCTCCAGAGAATAGACAACAAGAAGTACCACCCTCCCTCCGACACAGTCTCCAAGCTCCTTCAGAGCTGGCCACTGAGTAGGGGCTCTGACTGCTTTGTCTCCTGTGACCCCATGGAGGAGATGCTGTGAGGATGGTGAAATATCTTCATCTCACAAAGATTCAGTTGAAGCTTGGTCAGCTTGCCTGAGATGCAGCAAGATTCAGAGCAGGGACCACTGCGGCACTTATTGAACCCAAGTCTTTAACATTCAGGGCTCCAGAGACATATTGGAACAGTAGTAGTAGTAGTAGTAGTAGTAGTAGTAGTAGTAGTAGTAGTACTTGTTGTTGTGTGTTTGTCTGTAAATCAAGAGCCTTACTTTTAAGGAAATGGCCCACATAATTGTGGGGATTGGAACAACCAAAACCTGCAGGGCGGATCAGCAGATAGGAGCCCCAGGAAAGCGGTGATGTTGTAGCTTGAATCTGAAGGCAGGGTGGAGGCCCACTTCCTTCTGGGCCTTGGGAGACCTTAGTTTTTTGGGGGCCTTGGTTTCTTGGGGCCTTCAATTGTTTGGGTGAGGTCCACCCGTATGCTGGAGATTGATCACTTTTACTCAAAATCTGCTGATTTAAATATCAATCAATTATGAGTAAAAAGTACCTTGACAGCAACATTCAGATGTTTGGCCAAAATTTGGGTATTACAGCCTAGCCAAGGGAACACATAAAATTAAACCTCACAGCCACCGTGATGGTTAGACATGCTATTACTGCAACAGAAGATTAAGGGAAAAGATAAGTTACAAGATCAACTATGAGTCTCTGTTTATCTAGCACTTCCAGTTTTTATTTTATGTTTATTATTTACACAGATATCTGTTTCAAAAATCACTCTTGTATGACTATGACAAGAAAACATGTAAGTGAAATCAATCGGTTAAGACTTAGCAGGTCTGCATTCCAACATGCGTCTCTGGTGACTGCAGCTCCCCGGGGTCCTGGACTCTGACCCCGGAAGTTGCCACACGGCCTGGAAGGCATTATTTCAAACTGCCAGTCCTGTCCCGCAAGCTGAGCTAGTGAAGGTGTTCTCTTGCTTAGGGGGCTTAGTGAGATTCCTGTGTACACCTCCATTACAAAATGGAACGCAACTGCCCCTCACTGAAGGGACTTTCCTTCCTTATGTTCCATAAAGTTGCTGATTTGGACTGGAAAATTAGACTGACTTGTGGTCAACTTTCAGTGATGACTACTTGCTTTACTAACATCAAGTTTAAGTGCCACTGGCAGGTGTGTGTCTCTCTGCATGCACAGTGCAAGTGTAACCCTTCTGAAGATGTTTTCACCAACAGAACAAACACAACACATGAAAGCTGAAAGCACGGCCCAGTGACCAGGCCTGGCCACCACCTGGGTTCTGACCATGGTATATACAGCGCACATTCTCAAGGATGATAAGATGCAGGAGAGCATACCTCTTGGAAGCAAGGAACCGTGACACTGCATTTCTTAGCATTACTACAGTCCGTTCACTAAGAACATGGACTTGTGCTGGGTGGCCTGCCCCACTGAAGATGGTGCTCCTGAGTCTCCCCACCCTTTCCCCGTGCTCATGCTTTATTCCAGCCAATCCGAGCCTGCCTCAGTTTCCAGACACAGAGCCCTTCTCATGGCCACCCTTTCTCACTCAGGCACCTTTCTGTCCACGGGAATGTGGAACTCCAAGGAGAAGCAGGGGACCCAGGAGTTTATGACTGGTTGGTGTTTTTGAGGACCCTCTGTGTGACTCACAGAAAAGCAATGCTACTATCTGTATTTACCCAATATGTGACTCCTTCTCAGTGCATATCACTGCATACTATTAATTTCCAGCTGACATTTTATTACTTAAATAGATATCATTTGTCTTATACATAGACTGACCCTATGGCCCCAGTTCTCCTGGGAAAGGAAATGATCAACCATGCCTTTTTCTAAAAGTGGCCCATTTTGGACAATCTCAACCTATAAGGTCATAAATTCCTAAAGCCAATTTCAATTCATTGCTATATCTCACAGCTCATAAAATCTTCCTTATTCTCAGAGGACTCATAACAAGAATATTTAAGCTACATCTTGAAAGCAAAAGACTCTTTACTCTTCAACCAAGGCTCTCACCTGTCATTCTTTGTCATCAGAGATCATGTGAGAAATCACTCCATGATGACAATGGTGAGGCTTTGAGCCCAGGTGGACAGGGCCACACGGGCATGTGTTGGGACCACTGGAAGAGAGTCTCAACCCTGGGACACTTGAGGGCTGTGATGCATCCAGACAACCAGACTGTGAGAGCACCATGTTTCATAGGTGCAGAGCCAATCCTGAGAGCCTCCCATAAGAACTTGAGTCTAACAACCCTGGTTTTTCTCTCCACATGAACTCCGTACCATGTCAGGGAAGAGCTAAACCCTCACTGAGGGTGAACTGGAGTGAACATGCCCCAGGCTCATTTATGCCAGTAGCAGACAACTAGGCTCCCTGGACCTCTGATGACTCATGGCATGGAAATACAGGGCATCTGCTATGCTGCTCTATGTTCCCAGCCCTGGGGAAGGCCACACATGGCGGGTTCCTTTCAACTGCTGAGAGCTCGGTGTTTAGGAACCCGCTGCTGGGCAGAGAGGAAGCCTCTCTTTGTCTGGAGAAAGCTGCCATCTCAGCCCTCAAGCCCCCACCTGCATGGAGATCTCTGTCTGAGGCAGGACACACAGGAAAAGCAGTCACACTGACAGTCAGCACAGGCTGCAGACAGGCCCAAGGGAGAGGCTGGCTGAGGTGGGTGGCCACGGAGGCCTTCCAGAAGGGCACAGAAGGTGGAGGGCCCCATGGCAAAGAGGCAGCTACACCACTGTGTGGAGAAAGAGCTATGTGAGCAGAGCACACAGCAAGCACCAGGCCCTGAGCTAGGAGAGTGGGTGGTGTTATGGTGCCTCTAACAGAGTAGGCCTGTGTGGCTGTGGTGGAACCCACACAGATGAGGTGAAGAGGGGTCCCAGACAGGAATGGAGGGCCGGCTGTGTCCGCCTGCAGGGCACCGAGAGGTCTACACCTCATGGGAGCCAGGCAGTAGCCCCAGAACTGTCCAGGTCTGTTTGCAGTGTGCAGATGAGAAAACACTCTGAGAGGGAAGTGAGATCCTCCATCATCCGACTCCCAGCTGGTTGGGTTGGAGCTGTGCGGTGGACTGAATGTGACCCCCTCACTTCTACAGTGAATCCTAACCCTCAAAGTGGCAGCAGAGGGAGGTGGGGCCTTGGGAGGTGAGCAGGTTTGGATGATCCGTGAGGACGGGCCTGATAGGATTAACGTTCTCTCTCTCTCTCCTCTCTGTCTTTGTCTCGTCCCTGCCTTCCCTCGCTCCCTCCTCCCCTTTTCCTTCCTCGCCTCTCTTTCCATCCCTCCCTGCATGTGCGAGAATGGGAGACAGGTCCTGTAAGGACAGTGAAAAGACGTCCATCTGTGATCTAGAAGTGGGCCCTTGCCAGACACCGAATCCACCAGCACCCTGACCTTGGACTTACAGAACTGAGAGAAAGAACTGTCTGTTGTTTAAACACTCATTTTATGTTAGTCTCTTATGGCAGCCAGAGCTTATTTAGATAGGCAGGAATCCAGATCTTTTGGCTCAAGCCTAGTTTCTCCCAATGCCCAGTCGGCTGCCGCTTGACCCAGGACATGGAGTTTCCCTTCAGCCAAGTCACGGGCTGGGAGACGCTGGGCGCAGGAGGTCAAGGATCTTCACACACAGTCCAAGTCTCCTTCAGGTTAACCACAGCACCCACATCAAACACGCGCCACCCCAGCCACACCTTACAAAAGCAGGGGGTGTTTATTACACCAGAACCGCAGGGAGGAAGTGGGCTGGCATGAGGCTGTGATTCAGGCAGAGGTCTGGCAGCGATATTAGGAGCACACATTCCATCTGTGGCCAGACGCTTATTAATCATGCAAGGCACTCAGTGCACGCTGAAAGCTCACCCCAGCATGTGAACACAGAAGACCCCTGTGAGTGTCTGCCTACCAAGTGGGAGCTTCGGGATCAGCCCCAAGGGGTCTCCCTCGTGCTGATGCTGAGCACGTGACCGGGAAACCTTTGCTGCCCTGCAATATGTGCAAGGTCTGTTGAACACCAGGGACATCAGCTCATGCTTTTGTGACATTTACACTTCAAAAACCACTGGCTGCACTTTTCCTCACGTCACCCTCATGGCACTCTGTGGTAGAGAAGCTTAGCCTCATTTCACAGAGAAACAAATTGAGGAGCAGAGCGATGAGGTTATTTGCTCGAGGGAAAACAGACAGGAAGTGATAGAAAAATGACTCAAATCCAAGTCTAGCATCGACTCCCTCCCCTGAGGACATCCACCCATGACCCCTCTACACAGCTCTATCGCCACACATCCACCCACTCATCCACTGACCTGACTACGCTCCCTCTGCGTGCTTGACGGCATAGGCTTGGGAAACTCAGGGACTTGAAGCTCCCCAAGGAAACACATGTGTTTTCCAAGGACTCAAATCCAAGAGCCATGCAGGGAAGCGGGCAGGACCCAGTGGGTGGGCACAGGTGCGTGAGGGAGGAGGAAGAAGGAATGAGTCCTTTGTGCAAGTCCAAGCCCAGCACCCTGTCTTGCCTTGATCCTTGCCAAAGCTGGGCAGATTTCCACCTGCCCCAGAAAGGGCCTTCTAAAACACACAGGGAATCCTGTTCATCAAACACGCTCATAAGCCATCCATGTTTTCCATTACTCATGTATGTTCCCAAGGCAGATGCAGAGCCCCACCCAGGGCAGCCCGCCTGGCTACTGGCCTTGCGTGGCCTCTCCACCTCCCCAGGCTTCCACCTCTGTGCAGCTGTGCCTGCTGCACAAAGGAATGCTCTTTTCTCCTTCTTTGCCTCATTCGTGCACTGTCATCCTCTATACCTAAAGACAGCAGTCACTTCCTCCCGCCAGCCCTCTGAGACTGCCTCTGTCTCGGCTCTCACTCCCATTTTATACATCAGGGTACTCATTGTTCCATGCTCAACCTGGCAGAGACACAAGATAGCCCGATAGCTATACAAGTTTTCATGAGAGTCTCCCACTGTCCCAGCTGAAGGATAGACAGACAAATGGACAGCACTCCCTGAAGAAGTCGAATCTCTGGTCAGCTCTGTGCCTCAGCTGTCCTAGATGTGGGTAGGGAAGGGCAGGGAATGATTGGAAATGCCCTGGGGAGGAACAGAGAACGGCCTGCTTAACTGGGCTGGGCTCCCTTGGCTGGGCTCCCGCGTCTGCTCCCAGCCCTGCAGGCCTGTACCTGGGGTTCTGTAGGACAAGACACTTTGGTCTGGCTGAGGAGGGTCTGCACCCCCATGCCTCATCTTGGGGCCAGCCGACCAGGGATATGGGGGCTTGTGCCCACTATGTGTTTAGAAGAGGGGGGTCCTCGGGAAGTGCATTCAGGACTCAGCAATGCAGAGTAGGGCCAGAGCAGCTGGCTCACCCCATGGCCTCCTTAGCAACTCACTGTGGTGGGTGTCCCCCGTCACTCCTGGGGGCAGCTGAGGCCCTCTGAGGCCTCCTCAAGGCCCCCACTCTGGCTGCACGGAGCCAGGCCCGAATCTCAGTCCAGGATCTCCTTTGCCAGTACCTCTAGGTCACAAAAGTTCCTTACCCCACACCTCTGAGCAGAGACAGCATCTGGGAAGGTGATACTGCCCCTAGCTCACAGCCCAGCACAAGGGGGCCTGGGGTGGGCTTATTCCAAGACCCCTGACCAGTGGCTGGCTGAGCTCTTTGTTCAGCTCTGTTAACAGAGGGATCCCTGCTTCCTGCAGGTGACCCAGGGGCCCCCCATGTGCACAGTGTCCTTTGGATCCTGCAGGCCTCAGAGATGTTCTCTCAGATAAAACAACCAAAAGAGAACACACACACACACACATACACACCCCTGCCCCTCAGTGCACAGCATTATCTAGCAGCTTGGTCATGAAAAAGGACAGAATCAGGTTTCCAGAAACGGTTCTAGAAAGCAGAAACTCCACACCGCAATTAGTTGCCCTAAGGAACAGTCACTGGAGCGTTCTACACTAAGTGGGAGCAGGATGGTGCTAAGCCAGGGTGGCAGGCAGAGCTGAGTCAGCTGCACCCTCTTGGGCAGCAGGTGCCCTGCTCCACACTGCCGCCAGGGCCTGTGGGTGGCCCTGACGCGCCCTCCCTATCCGACAGCAGGCAGCTCCAAGCTCCACTGCCTCTGAAAACACAATGCCCAGGTCCTGAGCACTGGGGGCCCAGCCAGGAGACCCGCTCGGGCTGCTGTCACCCAAGCCACACACACACACACACACACACACACAGGCGTTTTCCTGAAAGACAAAACTGCAGTTCTGGAGTGTGTAACATTTTAAAGTATCATTTTAAAAGATAAAGGAAAAAAGCCTTTTACTTTGTGGGTACTAAGACTTTCTAAGGCCAAATTGTATGTGTGAGTATGGTTGTGTACAAGGAATATGAGATTTAAAATTAAATTACTTTCACTCCAAGACTAAAAAAAAGCTGGAGGGTTTTAAATCCTGAATATATGGATGTATGAGCAGCACTTTTTATATAAATTAATAAAAGGTTTATATTATGATATAGTAAACATAATAAACATTTATTATAAATACAATGATAACATATATTTTATTATTACTTTTTTGGGGGGGTACTGGGGATCGAAGTAGGGACCTTGTGCTTGCAAGGCAGGCAGCAGAACCACTGAGCTAAATCCCCGGCCCAACATATATTTCATATACGTATTTTTTTCATATGTGTTCAAAGAGCCAGCATCCATACAGCACTGGGTCAGGATGCATATAGTATATGCATCTATGGTTTATACACAAGTGACACATATATTTTTCTTTGTTTTGTATGGCTTTTACACGAAGTCACACAAAAAGTATAACAATTCAACCACACACTATACTTAATTATGCTGATACTCACATTAGAAGTAAATTTATGGGGTGAATTTTATGTTATTAAAATTCAGTCCCACTGTAGCACATCTGAGATGTTAGATTAAGTATGCTTTGGGCTTTGTCTAATATCTCACGTCTTCTTTAATAGATTTGCTTATCTTATAGAAAAAAATAAAGTCATAGTTATTTCCCTTTTTGCCCAGTCTCTGGAAGGTAATTACCACTTTTTTGACACAAAAATACCACAAGCACTATTTCAGCTCGAATTCTTCAGGCCTGAATTCCACCCCGGCAGGAGTGGGAGTGGACAGTGAGGGGTACTCTGCTCTGGGGTCTGAGGGCCGCCTGGAAACCATGATCAGTCAGCTCTCTCCCAGCGCTCTGACCTTCTGGCTGTGAGACAGAGGAGCAACTGACAGGTCTGTTTCCTTTTGTGCATAAGACTTACTTAAGCAGAGCACTCCCAGGCAAAGGAAAATAACATAGCTGAAAGCCACTAATATAATAACCAACAATCATGTTCTGGAGAAGGAGACGGAAGCTCAGCATGGCCCAAGTCACCAGATCATCCAACATCAAACAGCAGATCGGTCGGTGCCGTCATTTTCTAAATTGCAGGCCACAAAGTGTCTTGTTTCTATGCCACACTGCCTGGTGCTCAGGACACGAGGATAAAAACATCTTTCCACATCAGTCCACATCACTTCAAAATCCTTAAATGAACTGTGAAATAATAAAAGGCCACTCGCTAAAATGTCATTTTCAATTCTTCCTCATTCACAAAATATTCCTTAAAAACCGTACACTGTGCGATGCTTGTTATTGATTGTCTTTAAGACACTGATGGCTCAGATTCAGCTCTGCATACACCTTTGACACAGCACTCTCTGTGCAGTGACCCCACTGCCTGGGACACCCAGGCATGCCTCTCCCCAGCCTTACTGAGGACACGGAGGAAGTCAGCACCCCCTTTTCAAGAAGCCATCCTGTCCCTGAGGTGGTAGGTGTCCCCCAGGGAGTGAAGACTCCACTTCACCTCCATCTCTGCTGCTGACGCCCCTGGCTGCAGTCACAGCCTTTTAATTATCACTTGAAAGGCTGGCCGGGAGGTGAGGTCTGTCACCTGGAGTTCTGTTTTCAGGAAGGTGTCCGCAGCTTCAGCAGTCACACCAGAGCCCTCCACGGCCATCTGAGAACCAGGCACTCGTGCAGGTGAGTCCAGTGGCAGGGTGAAGACTGTGGTGACACAGAGAGGAGGGTAGCAGATACCAAAGTACAGTGAGACAGGAGGGGTTCACGCCAGTGTTCTACAGCAGCTGGGTGACAACAGCCTGCAGTTTATGACACGCTTTTCTAGCGAATAACTAGGAAAGTCTGAAGGTTCCCAGCCACAGAAATGATGAACATTCAAGGAGATGGAAGGGCTAATTACTTTGATTTGATCGCTACACCATTGTATACACATTAGGAATTATCACAATATACTCCATAAATGGGGACAAATACAGGCAATTTAAAATTTATTTAATTTTTTAAAAAGATGCATAATGACATAAGCAATGATTTCTCAACTCAAAGTGGCACAATCCAGCTGAATTTGTCTGCTACAGAGATGCTCTGGGCTCTGACCAAGGTGGGGATAGCAGGGGACAAGCTTAACTCCCTTATTAGGGGTAAGCTAGAAGCATCCCTCAGTCACAGTGACGTGGCATGTAACTGAGACAGGAGATAAACCACATTCAGTCTTGCTCACAGTCAATTAATGTAATCTAATGCTAAAGAAGAGGGAGGTGGGCAGCCTTTCTCTTCCCCTGCTTTTCCATTGCTACAAAGTGTGTAGGGGTGCAGCCTTAAAGCAACAACCTGGACCTGGCCTCAGAGACAACTGAAGTTTCTCAAGACGTTCCTTCTCCAAAGCCAATAACAGAAACAACAATATCTATATGCAATCCATTAACACAAATCCATGAAAATAAACTCTTAGAAACCAACTAGGGTCTGACCCTCTATCTCAGAGTCTCCCAGAGGGGACCTAGGAAGACTCCGCTGCTTCCTCGCCCACCCCTCCCCGTGACAGGCCCCTCCCTCCTTCTGCCCTCGGTGGACAGAAGCTCAGGGTGCAGGCGGAGCCTAGAAGCTGAAGCCGTGCTCCTGCAGGGGATGGCCTGGGCTGGAGGAAGGGAGGCCAGATCCCAGCTGCACCCAAGGAGCTTGAGAAACCCTCCTTGTCCACTGAAGTCTTCTCATGGGGCTCCATGAACACGGTCCCACCAAGACTCTGCATCGCCTGCCGAGGCACCCGTGAGGAATACAAGGATAAGAGGCTTCAGCCCAGCTCACCTGGGGAAAAATCCCGTGTTTGTTCTGATCACTTTGGTCGAAGTTCCAACGAGTGATTTCAGATAACTGCTCACAATATGCACAAAACCGATCACCAGAAAAATGGCAGGCACACCACCTCATAATTATCCCAAGCACTGTGTGCAAAGGCTGCTCAGCCAGCTGAGTATGTTGAACCAAATAATAATCAGGAGCTGCCCTTGGCATTGATCTGCTTACCTTCTTTCCCTGAACACAAAGCTCCTGAGGAGGCTGAGTTAGCCTCCCAGAGGGTATCTGGGACCAGTTCAATAGCTGGAGCATGGCCCCACAGAGGCCCACCGGCCTGGGAGCTGCACAGGCAGAACAAGGATTATTAAGTCTGGTTTGTAATGAACCGAAAATGATCGTGGAGGTGCAGGCAATCTGCTAACCTAGAAAAGTCAGACATCTGAGCAGAAAGTGGCATTGGCAGGCTCCTGCAAAGGTGGCACAGGGCACTCCTTGGTACTCACGGAACACTGGGATGCCGTGTGCCTTGCAGGGCCTTATATACACAAAGGGCCTAATGTGTGAACTGGGCTGGCATCTAGTCAATCAGTGCTCCCAACATGTGGGTGCTTCCTCTCTTGTGTCTCTCTCAAATGGGCACTGACTTCCCCTGTCTGTGCAAGCACAGGACCAGAGGAAACATGGCCTTGCCCTCTACATAGAGGCATGTAACGTCTCAAATGACCACCTGTCTCTAGTGAGGGGCATGTGGAGGAGCCAACAGATCTATATTTAGCAAAATCTGAGCCTCAATGACATCATACTCTGTGCCTTCACGTGAGTCTAAGAGTATGAGGATAGTTACTGGGACAGGAGAAGGGGTGCTTCGGGAGCTCCCTGAGTTCTGGATGCTCCTTTACATAGTTGATATCGCGGGGACAAAGGTGGTTTCTCAAGATCCCCCTCTTCCAAAACCCAATAACAACAACAAATATGCATGCAATTAACACAAATCAATGGAATACACTTAGCCACCACGTAAGGGAAGAGGTAAGAATCAGGCAAACATTTCCAAGACTTTCTCTGGTTTTGTAAAATTGCCCATGACATTGTCACATTACGAAAATAAACTGTAAGGAGACTTGTATATGGAAATATAACAGAAATTATTTTTAGGGATTTGGACATTTTGTACAAGTTTAGGAATTATATTCTAACTAGTCGGTCATGATCATGGCAATAAAACTACACATTGCTTTATGCAAAAATCTTGGTTTCCAATCCCTAAACCTCTTGAGTTCATCCAATGCAGGGAACTGAGATAATTTTCTACTGTCAAGAGTTTGGGGAAGATTTCTGCTTGTGTTAACACAATTTTATGGGTCTCGTTCTATCTGAAAAGCACATGGTTCCTCTTTCAGTAATTGGTGCATCTCCAGACAGGAACTTTTCCCTGGAGTCTCATTTAGTGCCTTTCCGGAGTATAAAGAAGCACAGTTGTACAAATGAGAGGTTCTCTCATGAATCAGCCTATCAGTTTTACCAGCAACACATTTATGAAGAGCCCAAGTTAGCCAATCTCTTATATCCACTGGAAAATGAGTCAAGCTCAATCTAGACTGATTAGTATACTGAACCAGGCATTCCAAGCTTCTGTGATTAAAAGAACTATTACATTTTTCAGCTAAACTGTATCCTTCCACACAGATCCTCCTGGGGAATCCATTTGCTGCACAGATACAGAGCACCCGAAGTGAGCACTCAGGGCTGAGAATTTCACCCCCCAGCCTCTGTTTTTTCTTCAGATACCAGGAGGTAAGTCTCTTGTTCTAAGGTCACAGACAGAAAACAGTTTCTATTGTCAAAAAGAAAGACAACTTATTAAAATACTTTATCAGCAGATATGACCACCGACCACTTTATGACCCCACACGGACGTTTAACTGGAAGATGTGAGTTTGACACTGGAGAGGCGTTGCTGCCACCCTGGGCCTGGCCCTGGGGACCTGGCTCTGACCAAGTGCTCTACCACTCTGGGTAATGCAGCTGCGGGGCCCTCCGAGCACTGCAGCTGGCCCTTTCTACCTCCCATCATCACGGGCATGTGTGCTCCCTTGCTCTTCCAAGAAGTGGGGATGGTCTTCATCCATCAGCGCCACCCAGCCTCCTTCCCCTCTCACTTGTAGATCTCTCGAGGCTCTGGGCCAATTCAATTTAATTCCTTTCGATTCAATTTTCCTTTATTTGCCAATTCCTATGTGCCAAGCAATATACTAGAGCCTTTATAAACACTGCCTCATCAAATCCCTGCACAAGCTAAGCAGGGTCAATACTATTCCTGTTTTGCTGGTGAAATTGAGCCTCAAAGTTGCTCACTTGTCCACATTAGCTATTGATCGGAGAAGGGCTCGGCACTGCCGAATCCTGCGCTCCTCGCTGCTCTCTCTCGAGATGCAGTCTCCTGGGTGGTGCACATAGCCTTCTGCACACATGCACACACTCCCACATCCACACACATGCACCGGGGGAAAGGGCTCACCTGGGTGTGTGGCTGTCCGTGTGAGTTGTGAATTACTACAAGTCATCACCATTTATGAATGTGCTTAATGTGTGTTTTTATTCTAATTTTATGCTTCTATTATTAAGCTTCTATATGTTACTTTCTGGCTGCGTCCAAATTGCACACCAGTTTGCCCAAAAGACTTGCAGCAGAAAAGGCCAAAACATTCCCAGTCTCTTACCTGGGCTTAAAATGGCTGGGCAGCTGATTTCAAGATCTGCATCTCCAGTTCCAACAGACTTACAGAGAGAGAGTCTGGCAGATGTCTACAGTGGACACGATGTGCAGAGGCCTTTAGCTGGCACTACAGCCAGGCAGCACCTGCCCACCTGCCGTGGTTTAAATCCACCCACAGAGCCCACTGGAGTCCATCTTTCAATAAGTAACTTTCTGTATTGTGTATTCTTACAGAAGTGAAATGCATGTAAGTCATACAAGAAAATAAGTAAAAATATCCAGAAAGAGTGACATGGCCCTCACAGGCTATCTACAATCTCAAATTTTACCTGAACTCTTTTCTGCCTTTTTACCTGAACTCTTCACAAGAATTTAGGGGAAATCAATCCAATTCAGACAGCCTTTGCTACCAGGACACTACTTCTGTATTAAATGTTCCCCAAATCTTCACTGGCAGTTGTCTGCTGCACTGTGAACTACTCACAACATGTAGACTTTTGTAGAGAGGAGGGGTTGGAGAAGAGAAAATCCAAACACATAAGAGCCATCACACAATTGAGCTAATAAATGCCTATGTGTGATAAGGCAAAAGTTTTATGTGAAAAAAGAAAGAAAAAATTGAAATATCCTTCACAAAATTTCAATTAAAGTAATTCCAGAATGGTCAAGTCCTCAGCAAATGTCAGGATAAACTGTCAAAGCAAAGAAACAAAATGGCTAAACTACCCTCCCACTTGAGCAAAACTCTGCCTTTGTGTTCCAGGGGTCCCAGACCAGGGCACAGTGCTTCACAAAATCTAGTCGGACATCAGTGACACACCCCAGGCATGCTCCCAGCACAGACCCCTTCCAGATGAGGGGTCAGGAGCCCAACCTGGGACAAACACTTCAGGAGACAGTCTCTGTGGAAACACAAGGAGGCACCTGACCCAGAGGTCCAGCCTGGGCATGGGCCGATTCCTCATTCTTGATCCGACCTCCTTGTGGGTCAGTCCTGGCCCATCCCAGCCTCGGGATATTACACACATTTACTAAGACCCCGTCTTACACACACTTTAGAAGTCAGATGTAGGAGAGCCTGGTGGATTTCCCTTGTAAGGGTGCGAGAGCACGCCACCAACTCTGCTTCGTTCTCCCGCAAGAGGCTGCCAGAAGAGGCAGCAGAACCCAGCCAACACCCCACCTCTCTTAGGTGAACCATCTTCCTCCATATTCTTACGTGGAACTCTCACCTCCAGTGAGACTATATTTGGAAATGCAGCCTTTCAGGAGGTACCTACGGTTAAATGAAGTCATAGGGATGGGAGCCTGGGCTAATAGGATTGTTGGCCCTATGTGAAGACAAGACACCAGAATTGCTCACTCTGCAGGTGTGCAAAGGGAAGTGACCATGTGAGAGATGGTGAGTGGATGGCTGTCTGTAAGCCAAGCGAAGAGACCTTACCAGAAAGCATCCCTGCCCACACCTGGTTGTGGGACTTCCAGCCTCCTGACAGAGAATAAGTACATGTCTGTTGTTTAAGACATCCAGTCTGTGGTGCTTTGTTATGGCAGCCCAAGCAATGGAGACAAAAACTAGTTCAGCAGGTAAAGCCAGTGGCCAGTCAGTCTGCTGCTACAATAAGACATTTTAGTAAAGTTCTGGACTAACTAGAGCCCAGGCACTTCTGGACTTACTCCTGAAGGCAGTCTTTCTTCCCCCTGTAGTTGCAGGCAGCGCAGGCATCTCTACCCAAGAGGCTCTGGGCCTCCTGGACACCCAGGAGGGGAAGCAGGGCGCTCTCTAATGAGGACAATCCAAGCAGTGAGGTGCAAAGCCCTACTGCTGAGCCCAGACTGTGTGCCTGTGCAGGAGCGAGTCTTGGATTAGCAGCCCTGGAGCCAAGTGAGCCAGCAAGTGGAACACACTGCATGCAGACTGGCACTACAGAGAGGACCGAGGATTCAGCCTCCTGCCTCAGGCCCTGCCATTAGAGGAAATTTAAATTACATTTGGTAGAAAAGATAATAATATTTCTGGGCAGGAAGAGACAGTGATGTTTACAACCAGGACAGTAGAAACGGGAAGAGGCAACAGAGTGAGAGATGATTAAGCAAATGGATTACTGGGATCTTTTGGTTGCTTAACTCTGTGTACATGTGTGTGTGTGTGTGTGTGTGCGTGTATGTGTGGTGGCCTGTATATGTGTATATGTGAAATGCGCAGGCACACTCATGTGTCTGGGGGATGTGACTGTGTGGTGTGAGGGATGTATTCATGGAGTGCACCTGGGTGGTGGGTGTGTTTGTGTACATGACATAACATTTGGATGTGTGAGGTGTGTGCGTGGTGTAGTGTGGGTGTGTCTGCACATGGATGTGTGGATCTGTATTCATGTGATGTATCAGTGTATGAGTAGAGGCGGCATTTGTGGTGTGTTTGTGTAGACATGTTACACACTGTGTAGTGTATGTGTGGGTCTGTATGTATGCATGTATGGTGTGTGTATTTTGTGTATATGTGTGTGTCTGTGTGAGACACCCAGAGCAGCAGGAGTAACAAACTCTACCACTCACCAGCTCCAGGTGCTGGTTAAAGGATGGTACAGAGACGCCTTCTTCTCCCGAACAACACCTGGCTCATTCATTGGAGGATGCAGCACAGAGAAGGTAGACATCTGCCCGGGCCTGCAAGCTGTCCATGTGTCCCTGCAGGCAGCTGGCCCAGGCATACACCCCATTCCCCGGGTCTGAGACAACCTGCTTCTCTTTTCAGCCTTTCCAGCTGAAGTTAGCACTTCACTCATTCAGTCAGTCAGGTACTCACCCATTCATTCAACCCAGCAGGAGTGTGAAGGATCAGTACCTGTCCTGGCAGGGTCACCCTAGGAGTCCTAAGGGAGGAGCAGAGCTGGAGCAGGTGCTGACGGAGTGGAGTCCATGCTGGCCCCGACCCAGACCTGCACCCCAAGGGGCTGCATAGCCAGCTCTCAGAGGGACACCGAACAAAGATAGGATGCTCAGGGCGTGGGACCCCAGCCTGTCCAGTGTTAAAGCCTCACCCTGCACACACATCACATGAGCCTCATCTCCCCCAAACTCCCTAACTCAGGGCTCCATCCAGACCAAAATGTGCCAGCTGGCCCTATCCCCAGCAGCCCACCCATGCCCTCAGCATTCTCCCCAGAGGCCTCCCGCCCACCACACTGACCTGCAGCATGAGGGCAGTTACAGCATCAACTGCCTTCAGCAAACAATGCAGCCACATCAGCCACCATGAGGTAATTTGAACTTAAAAGGAACAGAATTTAAATTACTGTCTCATTTATAGTTGCCCTTGCTGGAGGAGAGAAGAAACAGCCTAAGGAGAAATTTCCTGTAATAGTTAACAGCAACTCCCAAGGAAACACAAGTCCTGAAGCCATTTCAGGGACCAGGGAAAATTTCCCAGTTTCATTCTGTTGTGCCTGAACAAATTCCAGAACTGCCATGTAGAAGCATATTTCTGGGTCTCAAGAACTCTCCCACAGATGGTCAAAATCAAAAGACATCTAAGAGGGAGGACAGTTGGACTAGCCACTATAAATTCCCCACCATCCCATTCCCATTTGCTGCTATCTCCAACAATATCCCCCTTCCAAATGTCACCAAGTGGACAACACAAAGGCAAGTACGAAGGTTAGATCCATCGACCACGCAACAAGCCTTGAGAGTCTGAGCCATATGCTCCAGGTCCCAAGCACTCTTGGTCCTTAGCACCCGTGGCCTTAACACACAAGTGATAACTACCTCTAAGATACAAGAGTTCGGCTGTCACTCTAAGGGCACCAAGCTTCTCCATACAAACACAGGTGTGAGCACATCACGTATACTCTCATGACCCCATGAGCAGATCCTCAAGTCTCAGACCACCACAGCTGTTTCTGGAACCCAGATATAAGACAGAGATAAGGTTAACTGGTTTTCAAACACCAGAGAGCATGGGAATCATATGTGGCATATGTGCTCAATGCAGCCCTCTAGGCCCTTGCCAAGAGGTGGATTCTGAAGGCCTCAGAACAGGCTAGAGTCATGCAAGTACGCAGATCAAAGGGTGTTCTACTCACCATCCTACATAGCCTTGTATACAATGAGACTCAATAAATTGTTGCTTAAAGACTAGAAAAGAAAGTTGACTAGGCAATTATGTATACCATGATTTCCCACATAGCACAACAGCTTTTTGACATGAAGAAACAGTATGTTATTGCACCAAGATTAGGCAAATCCCACATTTTACATACAGACCTCCGCATAAACACTGGGTCTGAAAAATGGATGTAGAAGTCAGGGCTAAAAAGGACACACTTGGTCAGACAAGTTTGAGGAAGCTTGGATTCCATGAGGGTGACCAGTTCTGGGGTCTTCTCAGAGTCTCTGATATGCAAATGGACATCATACATCTTTAAGAACAACTACCAATACACATTCCCCAAGTTTATTGGATCAAAGAATCTAATTTTGTTTTGTAATGGAATACATTTTAACATTATGAAACATAACTTGGGAGATTTCCAGCTTCATCATTTTATAGCGCTTTCTAGTTTCCAAAACGCTTTTGTAAATCTGAATCTCCTGCAATATCCATCGCCACTCCTGCCTTGGTTGTGAAACCTGGACACTAATCGAGAGATTCTACTTGTTTACTTGGGAATGCCTGAAAATGTTCCTAACTGGAAATTCTGGAAAATAACTCATGAGAAATTGTCATATTGCTCTGACTCCGAGACAGAGGGGAAGAAAACCCCAAACCCAAAACCAAAGCAGTGAGAAGATCAATCCAGCCAAGAGCCTATAGTTCAGACCCACACTGCTTATTTCCCACCTGTGCTAACCAGTCATTAGGGTCAGCTTGCAGCTGACTCTGGGCCTGGATGAGAGATGACAGCCCAGACCAACCCCAGGCTGGCCCTGCCACGCAGAGGGCAAGGAGCTCTGAAGGATCACGTGCCAACAGTTAATACTCCAGCCCGGAGGTGACACATCTCACTCCCACACACGAGTCTCAGGGCAGAATCGGCCGCCTGGACCCATTCCACCACAAGAGGCCCAGGAAGCAGCTCTGTCAGGTGTCACAAAGGTGGAGAGCTGCAACGCTGCTGCTGACGACCCCTGGAGGTGGGTTGCTGCAGCCCCGTTTCTGCGCCACACCCAAGGTTCAGCACTGCTGAGAAGTACGGAAGGACCTTAAGAGGATGGAATTGTAAAAAGCCTAAAGGCCGGGGATTTAGCTCAGTGGTTTCGCTGCCTGCTGCGCAAGCGCAAGGATCCGAGTTTGATCCCTGGTACAAAAAAAAAAAAAGAAAATTAAGCCAAAGTCCTATCCATGTTTAGTGAGCAGTTAATTTTGCACAGATATGACTCTCTGCACACACTGGCCAAGTGTCTGTGTGTGATGCAGTGTATAACAGCTCTGGGTGAACAGCCTGCCTCGCTGAGGCTGGAATGAAGTTCCCAGCCATGGGATCAGCTCCTATCCAGCCTGCATCTTCTGGGCCACCTGCCCTGACTCTCGAGGCCCAGGTTGGCTGAAAAGTGGGCAGTGAGCTTTCCTCAGCACTTGTTCCCTGTCCCTTAGCAGAGGCACACAGAACTCCTGAGCCCTTCTCCTAACTCCTAGCCCACCCACTCCTGAGATGCTGCACAATGTTTGCAATTGCACACATTCATGGTTGTGCAAATTCCCATCCAAACACCCCCTGCCAAGACATCAGTGATACTGTAGGAACAATTATTCACCGGCCTCTGATGCAGCAGGAAAGCAGCGTGCTGAGCAGAAAGCTGTGAATCAGATGGCTCCTAGCAGAATGCCCCTGCTGCAGGAACCAGGAGCTTCTGTCAGTTCCTCAGTCCCAAATGTGTGTGACCCTTAACATCTACGCTCCCATCTAATCACCACAGCCACCCCTGGAGGGCAGCAGGGATGATGCACCACCATCCTACCTTACAGAGGAGCGCACATCTAACCAGCAGGACCTAGCTCAAGGTTACTCGGCCAGTTCATACTGGAGTTCATGGCATGTTTGGTGGCTCTGACCCCATCATTAGTCTTCCACCAAGGCTGGAGGGGGTTCGAATGTTCTGTGGGAGTTCACTCTGTGAAGATCCCCAGACTGTGTCTGCCAGTGTCAGAGGGAACCAGGATAATGAGGAGGTGGGAGTGGGCTAGAGGCAGGCTGCGTCCCTCCTCACAATGTGCCAGCGTCCTACCTAATTCAGGCCTTGCCTTCCCACAGGGAGTTACTTTTAAATTGTATCATGACACATAAATGTCTGTGTTCTGTGAGGATAAAGAGCAGGATGCCTCCCAAAGTTGAGGCACACCTCTCACACGGAGTCCATCTGCAGCTTATGCCCTCCACGGAGAGGAAGGGTTCTGGGAGAAGGGTCCTTTTTACACTCCCAGCCAGCAGCAGAGGGGGTGCTTAGGCCCCTCCCCATGCTCCTGGCCTTGGGAACAGTGCCCAACTGGGGGAGCAATGCTCCTGTTTGGGGAGCTGATGCCCGAGGAGCCCCTCCCAGATTCTAGGAAAGCTGCCCCTGTCTAAGTGAGGCTCCACCTGTTTCGGACCTGCTGAGGACATCACTGAGAGAGTTACAGCTTCTCTCCTGCCTGTGTCAGAAGACAGAAGCAGTCGGCCTTGGAAACGCTATCTATCGAATTAATCGAAGGTAACATTAACCCTTGGGTAGGTGGCCTGGCTACGGCATGCAATTCTAGCATGTCACTCTCTGAATATACAAAACAGGTATTTTATTCCTTTCTTATAAACCCAAAAATGGGAAGAAGGAAAAAAGCCATCTAAAAATATAATAGTCCCCCATTATCCATTCCAAGATGGCCAGTGAATGCCTAAAACCACAGATAGTATCAAGTGCCATATATCTTTTTTCCTCTATATACAAACCTCTGATGTATATGTATTTATGATAAAGTTTAATTATAAATTAGATACAGTAAGAAATGAATAACAAAAACCAATAATAAAACCGTTTATAATAACACACTACAATAAAAGTTATGTGAATGTGGGCCTCAACATATCACATTGCTTTCAACTTTTCACTTAAGGGAGGCACTTTGTGGGTTCTCATTGGCGTATCTGAATTGCGAGCCTCATTCTTCCTGCATCTTGGGGTCATTATTAAGTAAAGCAAGGATTACTGGAACACAAACACTATGATACCTCAACCAGTAGTGATATGACCAGTGGGAAGCATATGAAAACATGGATAAGCTGGAAAAAAGATAATTCACATTCCAGGTGGGATGGCACAAGATTTCCTTACTCAGGATGGCACACAATCAAAATTTATGAATTCTTTTTTTTTTTTTTTGGTACCGGGGATTGAACTCGGGTCCTTATGCTTGCACAGCACACGGCGAAACCACTGAGCTAAATCCCCGGCCCTATGAATTCTTTATTTCAGGAATTTTCCGTATAATATTTTTAGACTACTATTGACCACAAGTAACTTAAACTGTAAAAAGCAAAACCACAGATAGGCGGGGACCACTACAATCAGTTTTTTTTTCCTTAACACTCAATCGCATATTTTTTAACTTTGCCAGCAATTCTAATGAGAATTTAAGGTAGTAAAGACAAATTTTGATTCCATGTTTTCCCAGTTTTTTTGTGTGGTTTTTTTGCAGTACCAGGGATCGAACTCAGGACCTTGCACTTGTGAGGCAGGTGTGGTTGCCACTGAGCTACATCCCGGCCCTTCCCAGTTTTGAATTTGGATGTGTATCTGAAAGGGATTGTCTTTTTTTATTAGTACATGTCTATGGCACATAATGAGTACATTCATTGTGGCGAGCTGGTACATGGACATGATACATCTTAATTCTTTTTACATCCCTCCATCTATTGATCTCATTTGCAAAAGATCAATTCTGCCTGTTTCCTATTATCTTTTATTTTGCTCTTTGTTTATACTATTTGTTTCTCATATGAAAGAAACCATGTGCTATTTCCATCCATTTTCCTACAAATAACCCACATTTATTCTTCTTTATAGCAGAGTAGTACTCTATCATGTATAAATACCACAATCTTCTATTAGGCATCATCCCAAAAGAGCTAAAGACATCATATTACTGTGATGCATGCATAGCCATGTTTATAGCAGCATAATTCAAAATAGCTACATTTCAGAAGTGGCCTATATGCCCATCAACAGATAAATGAATAATATTAAGAAAAACTATTTTTAAAATTAAAATCTTGTTAAATGTATGTAGAGATGCTTACTCCTTGAAAAACTCCCAAAGTAAACTCTTTGGCAAATAAATAGCTAATTCCTGACTTTATGTACATTAGAAATATGGCTGCCTTAAATTGTTAATGTGTCCTAATGCCTGCCCACCCCACAGGAAGACCTCTCAGCAGAGGGGGATGTAATGGGCGACCTGAAGAGCAAGAAGACACAATAATGACAATAAAATACAGACGAGAATCAATAAATCCTCATGCGAGTAGGCAATGAAGGATATAAATTACTACTAGGTGGTAAATGAGATTGTGTCTCTCTATAAAGTTATTTCAAATCTATAGATTTAAAAATATAAAGTACAATACATCCCACTTAAGCAACCGCCCACCCACCCACTGCCTTCGAAGTTTCAAATGGCAAGACAGAGTTAAATAACCTCTGTATTGTTGGATTTCTCTGTAGGTTCCTTTAGGTTGAGTTCATTACCTATTTTTGAGCTGTAATTTTTACGCCATGTCTTATGATTCTTCCCAAGGTAAAGACTGACACTGATGTGGCCGTGAGAGTCAATACCTATGGTATGCTGGGCACCATTAACAAATGATCCACGTGCATTCCTCTATTTTATTTTATTTTTTTAGGTACCGGGGGTTGAACTCAGGCATTCCTCTATTCTAATCCTAATACCACCTTCTCTTTGTACACAGACACCCATGCTCTGTCAGCTGTTTGCCTTCCTTCCAGGACAGGGATGAAGTCTCACTCCTTCTGACATCCCTCATACTTACAAACTCAACTCTGGGTACAGCGGTTGGCACCACATAAGCTGGAACAGGTTCATTCCCCCAGGAGGTGGAATGTGGGTCAAAGATTAATTTTATTAACCAGATTTATTAGATATAATTCATGTAAGCACACAGTTCTCCCCTTTGATGCATAAATTCAATGTCTGTGCACAGAGTGGTACAACCATGATGAGGATTTAATTTTAGAACATGTTTAATTTTAGAACATGGCATAGGGTGTATGCTCTATACCAAGAGGAGACACTTGCTGCTCCCTGCTAGACCCTCAGTCTGAGGCAATCACTAATCTTTTCTGATTTTTAAAAATTTCATACACATCCAATCATACAATAAGTACTGTAGTCTCTGTGACTGGCTAGTTTCACTTAACATGTTTTCAAGAACCAAATGCATCATGGCGTACATCAGTACTTCATTTCTCCGCATTGCTGAATAATATGCCATTATATGCCACAATATACCATATTCCACTGTATACTACATTTCACTTATCCATTCATCAGTTGATGGACATTTGGATTGGTTCTACTCTTTGATTATTATAAATAATGCTAATGTGCATTCACGTTCAAATTTGGGGGTGGGCATGCATTTTCATTCCTCTTCAGTATATACCAAAGAATGGACCTGCTGGGTCATATGGAAAATCCATTTAACTTTCTGGGGTCTTTGTGAGGAACTGCCATACAATTTTTTAAAGAGCTCCATCACATATATTTTTACTGGAAAATGTATGATAGCTCTAATTTCTCTACCTCCTCAGCAACACTTGTCTTTTTTTTTTTTTAATTCTAGACATCTTAGTGGGTGTGAAGTGGTATTTCATTGCGGTTTCGATTTGATGCCCCAATTACTTATGATATTAAGGATCTTTTCATGTGTTTATTGGACATTTGTGTATTATCAATGGTGAGAGGTCTACTCAAGTGTTTCCCCTATTTTATTGGGCTATTTATTTTTTATTATAGAGAAACAAGAGTTCTTTTTATATTCTGAATGGGTCTCTTATCATATAGATTTTTCTCCTGTTCTGTGGGTTATCTTTTCACTTCTTTGAAGGTATTGCTGTCATCCAGTGCATCCATTTTTTCCTGTCTAGCTGTGTTCCTGATGTTGTGGAAGGTGGTAATTCTCGGAAGCAAGGAAGCTGACGGTGGGCATCTGCCCTTGTGGGCATGAGGAGACTCAAGAGGGAGCCAGCCAGCAGGGAGAGGGTGACACAGTCACACTGAGAAACAGAGCTCCAGTGGGCAGAAACAGACCTGGGGTCCTCCCAGAACTGCTTGTGGGAGTCAGCATGGCTGAGGTCCAGCTGCACTCACTGGGGTTCTCAGGCACCTGCACCCCTGAATGCCAACTCCACCCAGTTCCTGCTGTTCCCCAGCACAATGACAAGAGGCAACCAAAAAAATGAGAAATCCAACCGGCATGTGTGTAGTTTACACCAGGAGGGTCCCGTCACAGAGTGGGTGCCATCCAGGGAATACTGAGCTCTTCACTCCCAGCCAGGCCACCCTGTCTCTTAAACTTCCTTTAAACAGCAGGCGGTGAGTGTATCAGTCACAGGGAGAGTCACGGGGACATAAGAGAGAGGAGCAGTCCTAGAGCCTGCAGAGAAGTCACCTAAAAACCAGGCAGGCCCATGGGACCATGTAGGTGGCCCACCAGGAAAGCACACAGGGACGCAAGTCTCCAGGAAATACTGCTGTGCAAACTCAGCCTCAAGGTGGAGGGGAGGACCTTACACCCCGACAGAAACTACCAACATTCCCATGGATCATAACTCATTAAAAAAAGAAAAGAACCAAAAGTCAACTTTGAAAGTTTTTTTGTGTGTGTAGAAAAAACTCTGAAAGATCTCCCCACTCCCCGTCCAAACTACGGAGAACAAAATGGAACAAAAACATCTTGGGTAATGGGATGTGGATTCTAGGTGGTGGAAAAACAGCATTCAAAGGATGCATGGACTGTATTTCATCAGTTCCTCTAAGGCTGTGTTTCAAAGAAAAAAAAATACCATATACACAGAGCCCTGCTCCTGGACATCATCCTGGGACATTTCTTTGGCCACAGGTAGGACCATGAGTAACCTCCCACCACTCTTCCTAAACTGGGCTGCTGGGGAGGAGACTTTGTGTCCCACCCCCATGGGTTGTGAACTTCAACAGTAGCATTACAATTTACTGTAAACTAGTAATTCAGACACCTGACACACAATAATAGATCGAGATATTTGATTGTCAAAACGTAGGCTAGTGATCTTGCCAAAAAAGAATACATTTGTCTTGAAGGAGCCACAATTATTCACTTCCCTGCTTCCAGGATCTGCCATGTCTGTAATGTAAATACCCTTACAGCAAAGCCCAGGTAAGCAGAAAATTCAGGACAGTATTCGAGGCAGGTCTTTTGGGAGGGTGTTGCCTCCTGAAACTGATGGCAAACAACTTCTTCTCTTCTTGAATCGATGTAGATGTCGATCTTGGCTGTGAACTTCACTTCTTTGATTGCACAGGTACCTTAGAATCTAAATTGCTTGGAAGAGCAACTTCTGTGGTTCATGGGAGGATGCCAGGATATGGAACTGCCCAGTCACAAGCCACTGTTAACAGCCTCAATCCCAGTCTAAAACGTGGGTTTCATTGTGGTTCTAAAAGGCAGTGTACTTTAAAAAGATTAAACTTAAAGAGTGTTTCATGGCAGAGATTGTGACATGCTAACTTTATGGCCTCAAAGAATTCCTCTATCCATTCATGCATCCATCTATCCTTGAACACTCAGTAAGTGCTTTTCAGACAGTACAAAAGCTGGTTAGATGGGGGGAATAAAACAGATACAGTCCAAAGCACAAACAGTATACTGGGGCTCAGGATTTACAGCGGGGAGACCACCTGCTAGAGTATCAGCAAGACAGGGATACTGAAAAAAAGCGTCTTTGTTCTGTTTCTGAACAGGCTCTTTCCTGCTCTGGCTACGAAGCAAGCATCTGTAGGTAGGCCTCTGGCTGCACCTCAGCATCTGGGTCTCATCTAACCCTGCTGCAGACAGGCCTCCCTGAGACTGCAAGCTTGTGGCCTCCCATCATGTCGCCTGTTCATTTCTATAGTGACACCGTCGACTGCGATGCTCTGTCCGTGAATGCCAGCTCGCCAGGTATTCCCAGTACCTACCACACATTGAGGATTTGGTGAGTCAGATTTTCCTTACAAGGACAGGGAAAGAAAAGATGTGACAGCAGAACAGGAAGAATTACTATTTTTCAGAGAAATATTTCTTCACTGTAAGAGATAACATCCTAAAAGATTGCTCTAGGCAACAAAAACATGAAAAGCCTTAAAGCTACAGTTCTCATCATTTAAACATAGCATTTTCAACTTAGTGACCATCAATTGCTTGGCTAAGAAAGATGAGAGCACTGTACACAACTGTCCCTCAGTACCCATGGGCATTTGGTTCCAAGACTGCACACACTCAAGTGCATGGATGCTCAAGTCTATTACATGTGGTACGTATGTGTGTGGTAAGTATTTGCATATAACCTATGCATGCTCTCCTGGGTACTCTAGGAAATCTGTAGAAGACGTGAACCAATACAATATAAATGCTATGTAAGTATTATAGTATATTGGTCATGGAAAAATGACAAGGAAACCTATGCCTGTGTTCAGTAAAGACAACAGTTTTTTCCCAAATGTCATTAAATCTGAAGTTGGTTAACTGGGGGAGGCAGAACCTGAGAATAAAGAGAACTGAATGACTTATATTTCCTTCCCTAACCCCAGCCAGGGATTTGCCTAAGTTATAGTGTTATTTGCAAGGTTTGCATCATTTATATTATGAGCCATCCTTGCCACTGTGAGATAGCCAATTCATCTTACTCTTTCACTTTTCTTTTTTACTACTTTCTTCTTGAGGTACTGGGGACTGAACCCCAATACCCACATAATCTTCACACTGAGCAATATCCCAAGTCATTTTTATCTTTAATTTTTGAAATAGGGTCTTGGTAAGCCACTGAATTGCCCAGGCTGACCTAGAACTTGTAATTGACCCTCCTGCCTCAGCTTGCAGAGTGCTGTGATTATAGGTGTGTGTTGCCATGCCCACTTGTTTTATGTTGTCTTATATTACATCGTCCTATTATCACATTTAAGCCTATCCAAGGTGCATCATTACCTATCCTGTAACATGCTCTTTTTATTTGTTCCTATTCTGGCTGCATTTGAACATTTGATAATTTTCTTCAAAACTCTATTCAAAAGGGCTCACAGCAACTAACTCTGGTTTCTGGCATGCATATGAATATTTGTCCATTGTCTGCATATACTGAGGAAAACTGGCTACATAAGGAGTTACTGGCGCCTTCATTTTTCTGCTCAAGATCTCTTGCAGACCACTTCCTCGTTATTCTTTCAAGACGTGTTCCTGGGGGGAAGCCGACTAGTGAGATTCCACTCGTCACTGTCCTTTACCTTTTCTGCCCTGGTGTGGGTCATTATTGGTCATGCAAGCTTTCTGCATGCCATCATGCCCTCTGAATGACACTCATGTCAGACCTGTGTGGTGGCACAGTTTTCTTCTGTCATATACTTACATTTTGTTCTTTTCTAAAATTCTCTGTTAGGAAACCAAATTACAGTGACATCTTGTTTATCTTGTGTAGTTTCCTCTTGCCTGTTCATGATGTTTGTGCTTTCAAGGAGGCTACCTGTTTTGTGGCTTTCTCAGTCTTTGTGTTGGTATCATTTTATTGTTTCTCTTCTACTTTTTCCCCCTGAATTCTGGCAGCTTGGATCTTGTTTTCTTCTGTCTCACTTGCTCCTCTGAATCTTTTCTCATGCCCCCATTCTGCTTTAAAGATCCCATTGCCAGCATTTTCTTTGAGAGTGTGGAAATTCATTTTTCTGAATTCTGGAGCAGGTCTCTGAATTGTCAACATTCTTTCACAGTCTTTTGTTTTGTGTTTTACCTTCTTTCTTATGTTCAGCTTTCTCTGCATGCTAATCCAGCTGAGGTCCTCACTCATCTCCAAGTGGGATCGACTCTTTATTGAAGGATAACATAGAGTAACTGGGAGAACTCAGTAAGCTGAGAAAGTGTATGGCCTTGATTCAGATTTATATTTCTGTAATATTTCCTCACCAATCTGTACCTTCTTTGGGCCTGGCAACTTGCCTCCTTCAGTTTTTGGGCTTCAAGGGTTGGGTTGGTTAATGATGAAGCATTTACTGTCTTGGGCCCTCTGGGCAGAGCTTTGCCACTGGTGCCCCCTACACCACCCTCTTCCAAATCACCTTGGGCAGGTGCCAAAGCCCAGAGCCGGACCACATGCAGTGTTAACAGAAAAGGGCAGACCCGTTTCACTGCTGTGCCTCCGAATATCTGGCGGCCCTGAACCGGCTCGGCCTCAGCAGGGACGAAACACTCAAATACTCCTGCTCCTGATGCCCAGAACCACAGTACATGCCCCATAAATCTGTCCAGTGAGTGAGTGGTTGTGCTAATTTATGACATGAAGAGCTCCAAAGAGACTAACAGCGAGGAATGGACAGCAAGCACAGCAATTGGTAGGCAGCAGCGGGAGAGCCCAGGCCTCAGGTTCAGAGGCTGGACACCGCACTCTCCTCTGAAGTTGGCGCAGGACCTCAAGTGGCCAGCTGATACACAGAATTTCTTGCAGCTCCAGCAAATTACCTGTTCAAGCCTGGGTGCGGTGGATTAACTAATGGTCAACTTGTAACACCCAGTTGAACTGAATCAGCGTGGTCTGGGTGTGGAAGATCCACTTGAGGATTGTTGTCAATAGCTATAAAAAGAGAACTGGAGGGGAAGATCAGGGGCTGTTGATTTTCTAGGAGAAGCTTGCTGGGGATGGTTTTCTGATCTGAACTTGGCTGTTCTAGTCACAGGAGGAGCTAGGGGTCCTCGCTGTCACTTGGAATGGCTGCTGTTCTTGTCAGGGGAGTTCTGATCTTCACTGTGAGCATCACTTCCGGGCTCCAATGTAGATCCCTCAGCTTGGTGGTGCAAATCCTTCATCCTACCAACATAAGTTTTCTAGCCTCCACCACTGGCCTTTGGGCCTTCTGGGTGCAGATCCTCAATACAGACAAGCATGAGACACTGCTGTGGGCCCTGGGCCACTGGCTGGACTCATGGAGGATACTGCCTTGGATACTAGGCCTTCAGCGGAACTTGTGTGGCACACTGCTGTCAGATCCAGACCCTTGGCTGGATTCTTTAGGCTTCTAATGTATGGCTAATCTCTTGCACTCCTCTGCATTTGACTTTTGGGGTAAATATCATAAAATAATCCTATAAACTATGTGTACTGCATTACATGTATTCCCTTGCCAGAACCCTGACTACAATGCTGGGCCAAGAGAACCAACCAGAAAGGGGAGGTTCCTGACCTGGAGGCTTCCGTACTTTACCCTCCATCCGCGATCCATGCCAGTTTTGTTCCTAAACTCACTCCCTGTGGGGACTAAAGAAGACTTCTTTCACCTTCACTTTTTGTTCCTCATGCTTCTGCCCACCATAGGGTGAAAGGTCCAAGAGGTAGGGACTGCCAGGTGTGAGAGGAGACACTGGAAATTGGGTTGTTATAAAGGTGCACACCCTCAGCTCTCGCCACCTCAAACCTGAAAGCACTCAGTACACAGGAGCATGGACACTGCAGAGTTCATCTGTGTGAACAATGTCCCCTGGCCTGAGGGTAGACACTGCCCCTAGGGGGAGTTCTGAAGATCCGTCCTCCGACGTAACCTCCAGAGGCAGAAAATGCCCACAGTGACTGTGGCAACGATGGTTGCAATGACTGTGGAGAAGGCTGTGTGGAAAGGAAGCTCAAAATCAGAAGCTAAACAGACTTAGAGGACAGGGAAAAAGTGCTCTTCCTCAACCACTTGAGACCCAGACACACTTGACCCACCAGTTGGGAGACTCACAACCAAGGTCAACACTAAAACCAAGGAGAAGGCAGCTATGCTTTTTTCTTCTGGCCCTGAATCAAAGCCTTCACTGAGGGAGCTGCTTCTGCCCTTCTCTCGAGTGTCCCCAAGCCCTCCCTACCCTATCCCAGGGCACTCACCTATTCCCTGTGCTAAGGGACTTCGGGATGTTCCAAGCATCCCCAAAAGACAAGCATGGCACATGGCTGACCCCTCAGGCTCATCACCACTGTCTGCTGCTTGCTCAAGACTTAGCATCTGCAGTACACAGTTGCTATTACTTGCTTGTCCCTGCTCCTGTTTATGCCTAAAATCAAAACCTCAGAGAAGGTGAGAGCTTCCTATTAAGATGGTAAACACTTCTAGTAAGTGATTTAAATGTGCTGTTCATCAATAGAAAATCAATGATATGAGAATTCACATCTGAGTTACACACACACACACACACACTCACACACACAAACAGAAATATCTGCCCACCTTCTGAATGTCTACAATCCCAATGGGGAGAAAATGGTCAGGATGGCAATTTATGCTGTGAAGATATTTTAGATTCTACAAAATGTTTCCACATGTCTGAATGCATGAGTGTCTGGCAATGACCTTGAGGAGTATTCTCTTCATTTTACATATGTGAAATATAAAGAATGCTGCAAAACAAAATGGCCCTGGTTGATCATGGAACTAAGTAGAAAGCTGCTATGTGTTTTCCTCTGCCACTGAATCAAAGATCTTGATTAAAATTATTTCACCCAATTGCTCCTGTCCAACCCATCAAGAAGGTGATGGTACATGGAGATGTGAGAGCTCACTTCCAGCACCCAAAAGGTAGAGAAACATTTGCTGAAGATGTCCTGTGTATGTCCTGCTGCAGGTCCCCATCAGAATTCACCTTGTCATGACACTCACTAGTGGCATCATCCTATTTGACCATGAGCAAACAACACTGGTATTTTCTACTCCATCACAGTGAGAAAGCCAGGAGAATGTGATGACCAGGAGTTGTTATGTTGCTATGAAGGTGCAATAGTCAAGGCAGTAACTGGCATGATGAAAGAAAAATGACCAATGAAGCAGAACAAAGCCCAGAAATAGACCTTCCCTTACATAGACCATTTGATTTTTAATAAGGTTCCAGTGTAATTCATCACAGACAGGATGGTCTTGAACAAATGGTTGCTGGGAAAAACATAGATATCCATGTAGAAAAAATTATCCTCAATCCCTACTTCACACTAAATAAGACAAGATGAATCACAAACCCAACATCAAAGTCAAACTATAGACCTTCAAGAAAAAAAATCGGAGAATATAGTACTCATGGCTTAGCAGAGTTATAGCAGACCTTTTAGGGGTTTGATATGATATGATACAAACACCCTGCTGTGGTACACACAGCATATATTCGCCAGCACTGGCTTAAGGTATGTAAACGTTTCTTAGCATATAAAAATAATAACTATAAATTAAAAAATGGTAAATTAGGCTTCATAAAAATTTTTAAATTCTACATACAAAAGATATAAATGCAACTGAATAATAAGATAACCTAGCAAAAATGAGTAAGAGAGCTGGATAAGTGTTCACAAAGAAGATTCCATGAATGATTAATAAGTGTTCAACATTATCAGTCAACAGTGAAATGCAAATTAAAATTATGATGAGATATCTCTACACACCTAGTGGCATGCCTTAGAGGACATAAATCTGCCAAAACCAAACTATGGCAGGGACATAAAGCATGTAGACCGCTTATACCTTGTAAAGAGGAGTGTAAAATGGTCTGGCCAATTTTGTAAACTGCCCCATGACCCAATAATTAGGTATTAAATCAACAAAAGCCAAAGCATCCGTCCACAAAAAGCCTTGTATAAGAATGTTCACAGCAGCCTTATTCTTAAGCGCTCCAAACTAGGAATAGCCCAAGAGCCCACCAAATAAGCCTGGCACAGGGAGACAATGGCACACAGCAATGAAAAGGAAGGAAACATGAGTGCCTACTGGCTGATTCCTGTCACATGAAGTTCCAGAACAGGCAAAATTATGATGGGAAATCCAGAAAGATGTTTGCCTGGGGGAGAGGTTGGGCCAGGGCATGAAGGGACTGTCTGGTGTGATGTTAACATTCTTTATCTTGATAGGGGTTTGCATTACACAGTATGCATTTGTCAAGATTCATCTGATTTGTACATTTCATTTTTAAAAGGGAAGGTAGGGAGAGAGAAAAGGAGAAAAGAAGAAAGGAGTTCGGCTGCTGATAGGCTGAAAATCTGAGCCAAGGAGACCCCCTCCCTCCAGCCTAAACCAGCGGTACCTCAGTATCTGGAGAGGGTGAACCAGAGGAAACCTACGGAGACTCAGGGCAGAGTAAGCAGGAGGAGACCATGATGTGCTCCAGGCTGTCACCTACAATCTGCAGAGTGACACAGGCTCCACCCTCAGAGCCTCATGCCAGCCAGCAGAATCCACACGGGGACTGAAGGAAGACATCCCTGTCCCTGCCGGCCCCAGATAAGTCTGGACTCACCATCCCCAACTGAAACTCCGCCCCCATTGAACACTCACTCCCTAGCCCGCAGCCCCTGAAAATCTCCATTCTACTTTCTATCTTTGTGAATCTGACCGTTCTACATTCCTCAGCTAAGTGGAATCCCAGTAGTTGTCAGTTTTTCACTGGCTTAGATCGCTTCACATATGAGTAATGAATGCCTCAAGGTGCATCCATGTTGTGGATGTGTCAGAATTCCTCCCATCTTAAGTCTGAATAATATTCCATTGTACACACATAGCTGCATTTTGTTTAGCCGTTCCTCCATTGTAAGACGCCTGGTTGCTTCTACCTCTTGCCTATTGTGAATAACACTGCTGGGAACGTGGTTGTACACATATCTGTTTGAGTCCCCGCTCTCAGATCTTTTGGGTCCACACCCAGAGGTAGGACTGTGGGCTCATATGATAAGATAAGTTGAGTTTTCTGGGGAATCACCATACTGATTTCCGCTATGGCTAGATCATGTTACATTCCCACCAACAGTGCAAAAGCGGTTCCAATTTTTCAACATTCTCACCAGCACTTATTTTCCATTTTCTGGACTGGATTCGTCCTAAGGGGTGTGGGGAGGCACTCTGCATAGTTTTTAAAGAAGGAAGCAGTTCTATGCTTATTTCCCAGAAAAAAATAAAGAGATAAAGAGGGCTGTATTTTCAAGTATGATTTTCACGCACAAGGCTGAGCTTGAGAAACAGGCAGAGAATGGCCATGTGATGAAAACAAAGGCGCTGTCTCTGACCTGGGTGATTTCCCTGCATGTTTGCCCGTGAAATTTGGACATCACACATTTGAGGCAACTGTATGTATAATGCCAGTATTATTTGATGTCAAAGAACTTTTCTTTGCTTAAGCATAAAAGGTAAGAAAACAGGGAATAATTACAAAATAAATGATTTCCATTTGGAAAACTCTATATCCAGCCTTAAAGGCTGCAGAAACATTGCTAGAATCAGTCATAGAATTGCAGCAAGTGGTGCTCTTTTCCCTTCCCATTATAAATCCTAAGTGAATGTAGCTGGAAATGGTAGAAACCTGAAGGTCAGTCCCAAATTTGGGAAGTCTGAGCTCAATTTTCAGATCAGAAAGGTAACAGCCCAGAAGCGGCCTCTGTTTTTTGGAGGATTCTCTCAAACTCATCTCCACCCAGAGCCCTGCATTCTTTTGGATCTTACAAATGAAACAGGGAAGCCATGGAAGGCTTTCATTTGCCTGTGAGTAAACTTCCTTTTTTTTTTTTTCTGACTTTACATTAAAGAGTTTTTGGCCCTTAAAGGAGAAATAATCTTTAGCTTTGATAATGGCCTCAAGTGCCCTAAAATCAGCCCAGTTTACAAACAAGAGATAGTGGCATCACCTTTTTCTAGAGGGATACAAATTCTTACAGATAAAAGAATTCTGTTCATAGTAATGTGGTTCTAATTCATGGTGAGGTTTTGTTGCTTGGAACAGAACAAAAAGAAGACAATGGAAGGGAGGAGGGCCGGGCCACCACTCAGAGCTGTCCTCAGCCAGGCCTTCCCTTGCTAGTATCTGATATCGCAGGTGTTGACAGGGTTCTAGTATCTATTTTTAGGCCAATCATCAAGCCCAAGCTCCATACATGATGTGGGACAAGCTTACAATGGTGGGCATCTAAGTAAAGCACACAGTGGCTAAACTGTACCCACTTAGATGTCTCACCCAGGACGCATATAAAGTTATCATCTGCAGTGTGAGGACACTAATTTAGGCAGCAACCTAAAAGAGTAAATGCAAATAGGACTGAGGGGAGGATGTGTGGATGAGTAAGAGTCTTTCTAAATAATGAGATGCTGGCAGGACAAGTGAAAGGAGATCACTGCAAATAGAAAGTGTGATGGGCAATGATGTGCAGGGCAGGAAGTATAACGGGCAGGGGCGTGGCCTCCCCCTCTCCCACCCAGGGGTGAAAACCTTGCTGTGGGCACCAAGGGCAGAAACTAATGTCTCACAAGGTCTGCTGTCATGTTCACTTACAAGGAAAAGACAGTCATCCCATCCTATTGCTGCCTAATTTTGCTAATAACCACAGCTAATTCCAAATCCTACACCTTCTAAGTGTTCCTATAGATACATACCTATGTATAAATTTAATTTATAAACTAGACAAGGTGAGAGTTTAACAACAATAAACAGCAGTAAATAAAATAGAACAATTATAGCAACCCACTCTAATAAAGTTATTTCAAACTTATAAAATTTTAATTTCTGAAATATCCCTTTAGTGGTTTTGAACTACAGTTGACTGCAGGAAATTGAAAGCTTGGAAAATGAAACTGTAGATAACAGAAGGAGGATGTATCTGTGATACTTACAGAACTTCATCACTTTTCAGTTCTTCCGAAGTATTTCCTTTTTTCCTCTATACTTCTCATGAATTTATATAATTTATATATATATGTGAATTTCACTTATGATTCTTTTCACAGAAATCTTTAGTAAGAATAATGTTTTCTCAGTTCATTTCCTGAGGCTAGTATTACCATGATATCAAAACTAGCCAGAGAGAGTACAAAAACATATTAACATTTATATTTTGGGTTTTTCATATAAGAGAAACCATGTGATATTTAAGCTTGTGTGTCTCATTTATTTCACTTAACATCATAGTCTCACGGTACATCCATTTTCCTACAAGTGACTCACATTTATCCTTTTTATAGCAGAGTCGTATTTCATTGTGTATAAATACCACTTTTTCTTTATCCATTCATCTGTTGATGGACATACAAGCTGCATCGTGATTTAGCTATTGTGACTTGTGCTGCTATAAACATGAATAACAGATGTAGAAAGATAGATTTTGTTTTAATGGGAAGAGGATCAAGAGATAGAGGGAAGGAGAGGGAGGGAAGGGAAGGGGATGAAAAGGGGATTGAGATGTGTTATGTACACACACCAACTCCCCACAAGGAATGTAATCATAATGTAGTACAAACATGTGCTAATAAAAAATATAAACTGAAAAAAAATCAACTTTTCTCATGAATAGAGACACAGAAACCTCCACAAAATATCAGTAAATAGAACCTACCAATACATAAAAATAACTGTGTATCATGACCAAGTGAACTTTAGTCCAGGGACACAAAGCTAATTTGACATTAAAGAAAGAATTAAGCAATATAATTTATTTATTAACAGGCTACATATAAAAACCAAATGATCATATTAACTGTCTCAGAAAAAGCATGTGGTAAGATCCAAAATATACTCATGATAAAAAATACTCAAGCAAACTAGGAAGAGAAGGGAATTCTCTCAGACAGGCTAAGAGCATTTCTGAGAAGCCTACAGATGCCTCCTATCACAGTTAATGTCCAAGACTGAGCACTTCAGCCAAGAGCAAGGAATCAGAAAAAGATATTTACTATGGCCATTAATACTCAACATAGTACTAGAAGTTCTTGTCAATGGGACAAGGCATGAAAGGGAAATAAAAGGTATACAGATGGGAAGAAAAGAAATAAATCTGTTTCTACTCACAGATAACATAGTCTACCATAGAAAATCCTAAGGAATCTACAAATTCAGCCAGGTCACAAGATACAAGCTAAATATACAAAAATCCAACTGTCTGTAAATACTAGGAGTGCATACATAGAAACAAATTAGAATAAATAAGGATTTACAATCAAAGCAAAATAAAATCCTTAGATATAAAGTGAATAGGTGTGTAAGACTTATAAATTAAAATTACAAAATGATGATAGAAATTAAAGTTCTAAATAAATGCAAAGACACTATATTTGTGGATTAGAAGACTCAACAAAGTAATCGGGCAGTTGGATGCATTCAGTTTTTTTTGTTTTACTCAAGATTTATTTAATTATTCAGGATCTTTTGTGGCTCCATGTGAATACTAGTGGTTCTTATTCTACTTCTGTAAAGATGATACTGGAATTTTGATAGGAATTGCATTGAATTTGTAGATTGTTTGGGACAATATGTACATTTTAAGAATTCCTTAAACATGATTCTTCCAACTTGTGAATATGGGATATTTTTCTATTTATTTGGGTCTTTTTCAATTTCTTTCATCAATGTTTTAGTTTTCCTATCCTTGGATAAATTTATTCCTAAGTATTTTATTTTGGTAATATCTAGAGAAATAGGTAAAAAAGAAAATAAAAGCCATCCATAGAAGTAAAGATAAGTTAAATTGTCTCTGTTTGCTGATAACATGAATTTATATATACAAAATCCTAGACTCCCCTAAAAAATTCTTAGAACTGATCAACAAATTAAGTTACAGGTTACAAAACTAACATACAACAATCAGTGGCATTTCTATACACTAAAAACAAATCTGCCAGTTGTTGTAGCACAAACCTGCAATTGCAGCACTCAGGAAGCTGAGGCACAAGGACTGCAAGGAGTTCAAGGCCAGCCTGGGCCACATTTCAAAAAATCAAAGACAAAAAACAAACAAACAAAAGCGAAAAAAAAAACCTATTTAAAAAAGAAAGAAAGAAAACAACCCCACTTCCAATAGCAGCCAACCAATTTTTGACTAAGGTGAAAAGATAATTTAATACAGAAATACTTTTCAAAACTAGTGCTGGAACAATTGGATATCCACTGGCCAAAAAAGATGGAACTTTTACTGAAACATCACACCTTATTTTTTTGAATCCCGAAATGAGTCACAGAAACCTATGATATAAAAATGCAAAACTACAACATTTTAGGAGAAATCATAGAATGTCTTCATTCCCTAACACTAGATGAAAAGTTCTTAGGTGTGACATTAAAGTACACTGACAGTAATAAAAGTACTCTAAAAAGTCAATGACAATTTGCTACGTGGAAAGCCCCTTAGCAGAGACCTAATGCCTTAGTCACTCTTATCAGCACTGCCGTCCCCAAGCCAGAGCCCCTTGCGCTACCCTCCATAACCTTCCACCTCTCCAAGCCCAATTCTAAATCCTGCAAAAAACAGATCTCAAAGCCAGGTCTTTCTTTTCCCCATCCAATGGATGTTGGTAGTCACAGAAAATATAATTTCAAGGTTAACTTCCAGTTTCAGAATATGCTACACATCAACAGTAATATGAAAATCAACAATATTGCTAAAATATTCTTAAACATTCGGACTTCATATCAACTGATTAAGTACACCCCGCTACAGGCTGAGAACATGCTATCTGAAATGCTGGGACAAGCCGTGTTTTGATTTCAGATTATTTCAGATTTGGGAATATTTGCATATACATAATGAGGCATCTTGTGGATGGGGTCCAAGTGTAAATGCTAAATTTATTTATGTTTCATACACACCTTACAGACATAGCCTGAAGGCAATTTTCTATAATACGTTTAGTGCACCTGCATTTTGACTGTGACATGTTCTATGAAATTGGGTGCTGAATTTTCCTCTGTTGGTTTCCCCTTGGTGCTCAGTTAGCTTCAGGATTTGGAGCATTTCGTATTTTGAATTTTCAGATGTGGGATGCCCAAACTGCACCAGAGTTTCCCCAAATAGCCTTTTAGAACTAGTACTGACTGCCACAGAAAAGAGTACCCGAAGTCCAGGCTTGCCTTAGTTTTACCCTGACAGAGAGAGCAGGCTGTCTGCCAGTCTGCTGAAGAACTTTGCTGCTAAAGAACGTGGCCTTCGGTGTCTACAGAGCCTGTAAAGGCAATCTCGGCCAAGCGCCAAAGGAGGAGCCACCGTCACGGTGAAGTGTTGTGTCCTTGGCACCCAGAGGACGAGGTCGCGGTGCGGACAATCTCATCAGGTCTGCGGCCGGCAGACAGGGCCTGGGCTCCGGTCCTCTGTTAATTGTCATGTGCAGTCTCTGGGCAAGGCACTTGGCTGGGCTTTCACCTTCATTCTCTGGGACAAGACGCTAACAGCGCCCTGCTCCGCCGGCCTCTGAGAGAGTGGGAGGTGGTGCTGATGGAAGACGGAAGCCTGGTCAAACCCGAACTGCCATGGAAATGTGGCTCCTGACCAGTGGGTGCCCTTAGCCTCTGGAAGCTGCCCTGAAACACGCATCACTACACACCAAAGCCTCTGGAACACAGGGGACAAATGCACAGTGACATTCAGTGCTTCCACTTTGCCTCTGCCTGTCTATATAATCTGTTTCCTGTTTACATGACCTATTTTCTGTCTAGTAATCTATTTCCTTCTACCCACCTGCTATGGTTTGGGTCTGGATGTCCCCCCAAAGCCTCATTCGGTCAGAGGTGGCTGAATCTGGAATGTGTGATGCTGGGATTAAGGGTGTGTGGTTACTAAACCACTATTGGGCACCACTCTAATCCTGGTGTTTCGGATGGGATAAAAGAGGCAGGAGGACGTGGCAAAGCCCCCTTGTTGCTTTCTGTGGTCTTCTGCCACCAAGAACTGTTGTTCCTCTTGTTGCCTTTGGTACCATGTTGGCGCCATGTCGTTTCTCCTCTATGATGCCCCTCTGCCATCCACCCTGTCTTGGAGCTGATAATGGACTGAAACCTCTATGAACGGTAAGCCAAATAAACCCCTTCCCTGCAACTTTGAGTGTTGGATATTTTGTCTCAGCAATGAGAGAAAAGTAACACACCACCAGAGTCAGCTTCTCAAAATGACACCAACCAAACATAGAAAGAAAAGACTTGTCCAAACAGGCTCCAGAATAGAAGGCTCTCATTTAAATGCAGAGCCTCTATGAGGACCAATACTCTTCTCTTAGATTTTTAGTTGCTTATTGAAGAGCATTTAAATTCTTGATGACACAGTGTCAACTCAAAATACACTGTACTGCCATCTTCTCCACTAGGAAAACCTCTTTCTGGCTTCTACCTACCGGAAAGGAGGTGCTTTTGGAGAGCTGGCGTGTGTCCTAACGCTGCTCCTAGGTGTCCATGCAACAGGAATGCACTCCACTGCTCAACAAGGACGTGGTCTAGAACGACCAAAGCTCCAGTGTTCCCACCAGCCCAGACTACACACCACTTGCATGCCCATCAACAGTGTACACTGTATGAATACACACAGCACTGAGGACTACTGAGCTATAACTACCCCGAAGGGTCCTCACAACTCCTACACCACAATGGTGAGTGACAGGAGCCACAGACACCATATGGCCCCGTGTATATAAAGCTCAAGGTCAAATAAGTGTATGGTGTCAGAAGTGAGGACAACAGCTACCCAGTCGGCGCTGGTCCAGCACCTGGGGTGCGGCCCTCTTCTGTCTCAGATTGAGTACAGGTTACAAGCTATGTTTAGCTTGTGAACATTTACCTAACTGCAGTTACATTTCTGCATGCAGTTTTATTTCCATAAAACGCTATGCAGCAAAGGCTGGGAAAAGGCTGGTGAGAGAAGTAGTGCAAGCCCCGCTCCCAGGACATGGTTTTTCCTACCAGTGAAGCCAGCAAGAGGACAGACGGTCATAGCCAGAACCGAAGGCACGTCCCTTCACAGAGGGTTTCGGCAGAGAGTGTACCATGTAATACATGTATGTGTGTGTGGGGAGAACTGGGGGGGACAGAGAGGACACAGTGCAGGCCAGTAATCAAGGTATGCTGTTTAACGATATCACAAATGCACTCTCAATTCTGATGAGATTCATGACTCTCTCCAAATTTACTGTGACTCACCTGTGATCTCCTCAAAACTATGACAAAACCCTGACCTACTTAGTCTTGGGAAAGTGCCTGTAAGTGACATTGCTGTTTCCCTATTTGAGCATGTCTCTCATGACTTTAGCAATAGTAGAACAAAAGAAAATCCCAAATTCATTGCCGAGCCCAGGATTCCCAAAGAGGACCTTGCATTTTCTAACAGCTCTGAAAACCCTGCATTCCCATGCAACATAACTAACGCTGGGGCTCCGGGAAGCTGGGGGTGGGGAAACTGCTGGGCCTGAGCACCACACAATGCTGTTCTCCTCACCCACACCCTTGCACTGCAGACCCCAATCCCTGTTCAGCAACAGGAACTCGAGGAAAAGGACGCAGCCTGGCTGTCCTTGCTACGTCCTCAAAGCCCATATGAAGGGGTCCAGAAGGCAGCCCCAGGAAACCTCCTCATTGTTGGCTGGGTGGGAGGCCCCAGAAAAATCTCTTAGACACAAGGAAGCAGATATCCCACCCATCTGCTGGGAAAATTTCATGAGGTTTCTTAAATTTTTAAAACTTTCCTCCAAAAAACAAAAGCTACTATCAAGCCTTAGTAAATATGACCTCTTTAAAACATGTTCTGACCAAGGCTGCGGTGCATCTCAGAGGAGGGGCATTTCTTTTGCATGTGTGAGCCCTGGGTTTCATCCCCGGCACCTCAAAAAAAGAAATAGATAAAATATATTCGGACAGTGCTTTCCCCCACCTATACTGTCTTTCTAGCTTTTCTTTTTAAAATTTACAGTTTTGAAATGAAAGTCTCACCATTTCCATGTAACTTGGGGACAGCTGCACCCAGGCCCAAGCCCAGTGGCAAAGCCACGACCACGGTTTCTGTGAACATCAGAACAACATCCCAGATAAGCCCTTGGCTTGGCAGAGCCCTCACTGCGCTTAGTGACAATGAACAAACCCTGGCTGTGTCACAGTTATTGTTTTCGTCTTCTTTTTTTTGCGATTCAGCCTATGACTCAAACATAACAGCTCAAGGACTAGTGAGGCCAGTCTGCGTCACAAAATGGTAAGAAGTCCAGGGGCACACGGCTGTCCTGTGGGGGACAAGTGCCATGCTCTGCACCAAAGTAATCTTTGTGCCATGCAATGCCCTGGAGAGCCACGCTCACTCCACAGCTAAGCCTCAGGGCCCCTGTGAGGACCGCCCATCTAGGCTAGGAGGGCCGTGACCTCCAGGAAGCAGGTACATGCGCTGGAGCTTGCAAGTCAGATTTTATCGATCCCTTCTGCAAAGCTCCCCAAAGTTCCAAGGCTATATTCACACTGATGGCAACACTGCAAGTCAGGGAACATGAGCCTCAACCACTTCATCAGTTGGAGACATCTCCCATAACTCCCAGCCCCAGGTCCTCCTGCATCCTTAGAGCAGACGCCAGGGCCATCCAGGGCTGGGAGACCATCCCGCCCTGCTCCCTCCCTCCCTGGCCCCTTCACCACTTCCTTTTGACCTCTGCGGCCCAGGTTCCCACATGGCAGCACAAGATGCAGCAGAGAACAAAATCAAAAATCTCAGTGCCTGCTTGTCCCTGGCCCCCTGCCAACCTGAGGCTAAAGTACCTGCTTGTGTCTCAGGGTCCTCATGCACAATTCTCATACCACACACCTGTCATGACTTCCCCACAGCTTCCTGGAACCCAGGGTTCTGATGATGCCTCATGTTGCATTGGAATTTAGGGTTTTCAGAGCATTTAGGAAATGCAAAGTCTCCTTTGGGGATCTGGGACCCAACAATGAATTTGGGATTTTCTTTTTTTCTATTGCTTAAGTCTTGACAGACATGGTTTTATGTCACTCCTGATTCCACAGCCAGAAAAATGTCCCCCAAAGGTTGAGGGTTCCTATGCCGAGTTCATTTTGCTAAGTGAAAGACATCAAATGCCAAAGCAAATGCTCTCGGTCTTCCATAATGGATTAGAGCTGGTGCCAGGCAAGCAGGCAGGTCCCAGAGAAAGCCACACCAAGTCCTGCCAGCACAGGGCTGGAATCTTCTTTCTGCCACCCAGGGGCCTGCTCCCTGACTCAGGGACCACCCTTTGGTTTCATGTCCTCACCCTCAAGTGCTCGGAGACATGGGCATCACTGACAGGTGTCCTGAGAATTAGTCCCACCACACATGGGGAAGACCCCGTCCTCCAGCAGGCAGAGAGCCTCCTGCACCTGCTCTTCCCTCTCCTCAGCCTGTGGGAGGCACCTTCCTTAGTGATGGGCTCCTGAAAAACCTGGAAATAGGCTGCTTTCTTGCCATCCAAACACGTTCCTCTGCTCTCCTACTGCTTGTTTTAAAACAGTGATGATAAAAGCAGGATTCTTTGTCTTTCCTTCTGCCCCACCTGGCACAGCACGAGGTGTCCTTACTTTCAGGAGAAGACATAAGTCTGTTTCCCTGGTGACTCTGTACATAGCCTCATGCCCTGTACCTCAAAGTAAAGAGGCCACATACTTCTTGCCCTATTCCTGAGGCTGTTTTCTGCCTCAAGTTTCAAACAGGTGGATGGACTGTTGTGCACATTGGAAACTATCTGGTGACACTGCAGGGGCAGTCTGGTGTCCACCTACTCCCACTGCCCTGCCCGTCCTCGGTGAAGGCCACATTCTACTGACTGGAGAGTCTGCACATCTGAGTGCTCTTCCAGCCAGGATCCCCCACTCAGACCCCCCCCCCCCCATGCTGCAGGACCCAGTTCTAACCTGGCTCTGCGCACACCCACGTGAGCACAACCTCAGAAGGCACAGACTGTCAGTGGGGCTCTCCATGCTGGAGGAGTCCCAGGAAGCTCAGCACAAGTGGGCCCACAGACCTGGGCCCAGTGGAGAAGGCTCTGGGGACTGCCGCACCCAAGTGTAGGATCCCGTCTACCAGCTGTCTCTGGCCCCTGGCTGGGCAGCCCCCCCCCCCATTCCCAGCACCCTGCAGCTCTGCTCCTACCTCTCTCTACCTCCTACTCCCAGGGCCTCAGCTCTTATTTCCACTTGCCTATTCTCGTTCTTATTTCCCAGGTTGAATCCTCAAGGAATCCAGTTTTCAGGGATAAGATCCATGGGACTCTCATGGGCAGAGCTCTTCCCAACAGGCACATCTGCCCCCTGGCCAGTGTTTGTTTTTTCTTTCTTTTCTTTCTTTTTTGGTAGAGACGTGTGGAGCAAAGGTACAGAATGGTCAACATTTAGCATAAAACACCAAGGGCTCCATTAAGAAATCTGGAATAAACACATGTTGCAGAGATCAGAGGAAAACAGTCAGGGGGACTCACTGCAAGCCCCGAAGAACAGGAACGAAGGGAGAACTGACAATGCTCCGGACTGGGCAGGAACTGGGCTCGCAATGACCTGCCAGCCTGTGGAAGCAACAGCACAGCCCTCCCGGAGCCCTCCATCTGTACTCTGCTCACCAGCCCAGCACAGTCACTCCAGGCAGGGCCATGTGGCCACCGGGACTTCAATTTAAACAGGACATTTAATAACATGGAAAAGACTCAAGAAATAACACCACATGAAGAGGAAAAGGAAACTGGAAGAAAGGTTCTATGTACACATGATGGTTTATTTCCTTTCCAATGAGCTTCCAAAGACTATTTGCCATTTATATGAGAAAGAAAATGTTTAGACCAAAAGTCTGTTAAACAAATGAGAGGATGACACAAAGGTAAGGGCAGGAAGACCCAGCAACAGATTAAACACAAAGACAGAGGCAACACAAGTGGGGAACTGACACCCTACCCGTGCTGGACAAGGTGGCGAAGGACCATGCTTTGGTCCCAAGACGATCCCACTGTATCCTCAACACACAGGAGACAGCACCGGAGCCAGGCCATTGCACAACTGGCCCGCTGAGTATAAGACAGAAATGAACACAGGATGCAGTAACCGAACTGAACACACTGAACAGCAAGGAGTGGGTTTTCTTTCTACAATCGGTGATGTTCTCCCCTTTCTTACAACGTAAAGGAGCCTACTTGTGAAGACCTCAGGTCAGTAACTTGGTCACACATGCCCCTTCCAGAGAGGCAATAAAATGACTTCAGACTCCCAGATCTGTATGCAGGAGGAGTGTTGGTGGCAGTGCAAGGCCTTGTAGGGGCACTGGAGAGTTGAGGGATTGTTGAGACAGAGATGCACCCTCATTTGGAGATCTAAGGACCCCTTCCAAGGTTATGACCACGAAAGCCACCATCGCTGCAAGATAGGTGCCCTATGGGTGAGATTCTCGACAGGAGACGCAGCCTGCCCTTCGGGAGCTGAGACCCACAATGCAGAGCTCCCTGGAAAGCAAGTGTACTGTGATGTTGCCCATGGCCTCACTGCCTGCAGTAAGGACAGGCAGGAAAAGACTTTAGGAAAACTGGAGACGGAGAATGCCTCGGGAAAGGAAGAGTTGGGGCCTGGAAGAGAAAGCAACAGGGGTTGTAGGGAGAGGTGGCAGCCACACGCCTTGGGGTGGTGGGATGCAGAGTGTGCACACCAGTCTGCCCAGGCGAAGGCCAAACCCTGAACTTATGAGATGCTCTATGATTTTCTTAAAGTTTGTGAGAACTGAGCTTGAAGGAGGTAAGAAATCTCACATAGAGACCATCCACCTAACAAGCTCCAGAATATTCCAGCCTTCAGTGTAGGGCCTGCCTTGCTCCTCTCTCTACCCCAACTCAGCAGTCATCTCCTGAGAATCACGAACTGTTCTACATCTGCTGCTTTGCATTTCTGATCTCACTGATACAATGTAAAGAAGCAAACAAACATTCTTCCAGAAAATAGGGCACACTCAGTTGTGAAGGACTGGTAAGTCCTCTGCTTCTATTTTACCAGCTGGGCTCCCCAGTAGGACCAACACTGCTCCCATCATGGCCATGTCAGAATGCTGCTCACTGGATACTTTCAGAACTGAGCACAGCAGTGTACCATCCAGTCCTCTACTGTGCCATGGCTCCATTTCCTAAGCCATTCTCAACTTCAGAGGACCGCGTGGTTGCCCCTGGCCTGATACCCACACTCACCGAATCTCCGATGAACACAAAGCACCTCTACAACCCTCACTGCAGGCTGGATGGCAGACACATCTTTCAAGGGTCTTCAGCTCAGACAGCCACTCTGCCCCAAACCACCAACCCACTGTACCTTTGGGGACCTGACAGAAAAAAATATGACCTCATTGGCCAGGCATGCTCAGTCTGATGGAGGACAAGGTGATATAAGCTTGTGCTCAAGTGACAAAACACAAAAAGCAGCAACACTCCAAGGGGAGAGGCCAGCAGACTAGGCAAACAGTAAAAGACAACCCCCAGTCCCACCATCACCAAGTTCAGGTAATAAATGATGACGCAGAGATGCCTAAATTATGCTGAAGAGATTGGTTCAAGTACATTAAAAAGCAATAAAAAGCTTAAGTAATAGTAGGACACTATGAAAAAGACCAGGGTGGGGGAGAGGTGAAGAGAATTTATGAAAATGAGTACTATAATTGCAGAAATCAAAGACCAAGTAGCTACTTTTTTTTACAGTGGACTTGACATAGATTATTAGTTAGAGAGGCAATTAGTGAAGTGGAAGGTAGCACTGAGAAAATTAATAATGTGCTCTAGGGAGCTAGAGAAAGAGACAATAGAGAAAGTGGTTAAGAACAGGAGAACCAATAAATGACTAACTGGAGAAGAAAAGAAAAGAGATAAGTGGTGATGGACAATCTGTGAAGAACTAATGGCTAATACGTCCTAGAACTGATACCAGGCATGTGTGCACTACTTGGGGAAGCCAAGAAAGCCAACAGACAGCTCCTTCTCCTGTCTTCCCCGATATCCAAAGAGGGCCAGGAGGGCTCTGTGCTCCAAGTCTGCACACACTGTGGGGTACAGGTCTGTGGTGCAGTCTCTCCCAGACACCAGGCAAGCACTACCCTCTCACCACAGTCACAACAGCACGCTAGTGGAGCTGGTCATTCGAACTTGGACTCTGCTGACTTCCTGTTTACAAGAAAGCTGGGGCTCAGTCCTTCTGGCTTTTCTGATGTCACATCCTACTAATTACTCGTCCCCATGACTGACAACCCCTGTGCAGTCTACAAGCTGGGAGGCAGGTAGAGGAAGGATCATATTTAGAGACTCCAGCTTACAATCTTTTTAAGGCATAATAGGTTCCCCTAGTAACTGAAGACAGAGACTGAGCCTGCTCTGACCCTCCACACCACTTGGCTTACAGAGCAGCAGGCTGAAGAGGCTCCACCCAGAGCAGCATACAGTGAGCTTGATAGGGCAAAGTCCCCACCAACTCTCACCCCTTGAAGTTTAGAGTTTTCTACTTTAAAGCTGCCATGGCCTGTGAAAGATGGTGAAATTCTGCAAAGCTGAGGGTAAAAATTTTAGTGCATTACTATCTTAAAGTGAGTATTAAAAATAACCAAGCCTTAAGTTATTATAAGTAAACTGCTCCAAAATACAGTTTTGGTCCATAGATGGGCGTATACAAAGATAATGCAAAAGATCATGGGCATCAACATGGCAACTACACACTCCTCCACAGACAGGAGCAAGGGCAATGTTTACAAAGACAGTCTGTGCTGTATGAGACAGAAAACTGACAAACTGTCAGCCCTGGTTGGCTCATTTCTGAAGTAGGGATGAAAATGGATCCTTGCTTCACAGGGTGGTTGTGACATTTCAAATAGACAATACAGGTGAAGCATTTTGCAATCAGTGATAGCCACTCTTACTGCTTAGAAATAAAAGAAAATAATAAGTACTGAATTAATGATTTCATTGAATGATTACAGGAGTAAACGTTCATTTAAGGTTTACTATCCAAAAAGTCATGTGGATCTCCACGATACCACCACGATCAGGGAGGTGCAGGATCAGGCCTCGGAGGAGAAGAAGGACAGATATCCAGGGTGGAACCTACATGCCACCTTCCCCTCATGCTGCTGTGCAAGGAAGGGCCTGGGTGGCCTCAGGGGCTGCCACATCTCTAATACAATAACTTGTTCAATCTAACAGAACAGGCTTTGTGAAGCGTTCTGAAACAAAATGAAAACTCCACTTGGAACAGGAACCCCAAAGTTACTAAACAATGCCCAGCCCCCTGGGCAAAGCAGTGACCTGTTTCTCTTTCTCAAAGCACAAGGTGTCCTCAAAGATTACAAGCAAAATCTTGCAACATCCACATGATCATCCACCAGACAGCAGCTTCCCAGCTTCTAGTGAACAATTTACTCCTCCACACTTACTTTAAAGCCCCTAAAACAATAAAAAAGGAAAGGGAGAGAGAGAACGAGAAATATATTCCACCCACAGTGAATCAAGGAGACATACAACCACAAACCACAAATCACTGAGTACACCAGAACCAAAGCAATCAAGAAGGGACACAGCCAGCCACAGCCCACTTCCTGTGGCCTGGGGACACACAGGTCCTGCTGGGAGAAACGGCCTGGCTCACATACAGCTGGTCACGACAGAGCTCGTAGCCATGAGAGCAGGGCTGCTGAGCCGGTGGACTTGACCTTGTTCAGAGAAAAAGAAATGCGTCAAATGCAAGCTAGAAACATAAAAGGCCTGTGGTGAGCAATGGCCAACTTAAACACTGAATCTAGGGAACACGGCCCGCCTTGGGCAAAGGAGATTCACTTGGGGAAAGTACATTTCAGACCACAGACTTGGATCCCAGAGTGCACCCTGCCCTAGCCTCATCCCATTCTCATTCTTCAACAAAGGCCATATGCAAAGCTGCCTAAAATCACCAAGTTATCATCACGGAGGGCAGGGAAGGGGAAGGAAAAGGAGCAATTGTAGATGTCTGAGAAAATACATAGAAAGGGACAGGCCAAGTCTGCGTAAGAGAATATTCCCCATTCTATCAGTTTCCTAGCACTCTAATGAATGACCACAATTGGACCAGCTTGAAACACAGGAATGTATTATCTTGGAGTTCTGGAGGCCAGAACCCTAAACAGGGCTCCTGGGGCAGAGTCAGAGTTGGCAGGGCAGCAGCATTCCTGCTGGAGGCTCCAAGGAGGATCTGCCCTCATTTCACCCCTAAGCTCACATTCCCCTTCCAGAGACTGCATCACTCTGACCTCTGCTCCCATAGGGAAGTCATCATCTCTGACCCTAAACATCCCACCTCTCCCTGATTACCTGAGACACACCTGGATAGCCAGGAGCATCTCCCCACCTCAAGCTCCTACACGGAATCCCATCTGCAAACCTTCTACCATAAAAAGTGTCATAGTCGCATGTTCTGGGGATTAGGACTGAACATCTCTGGGGGTTGTTGTTCTGCCCACCACAAGGAGTTCCTTTCTATGAGTCCTCCGGTCCTGGAGGCACCTCTGTGCCTTGGCTTATCACCCCCACCCTCGGCACTGCTGGCTGGAGGCCTCCTCCAGTCACCGTTTCTCTGGTTCTCTCTCTTCCGTGCCCCTCTTTTCACTTGCATGAAAGATCCTTCTGATGACAGTAGGTCCAGGGTAACCACTCTCTTCTAAAGCCAGCTGATTAGCCACCTTTGTTCCATATTTCACTTCTTCAATTCTGATTCTCCCCAGTTATGTAAGGTAAATTTTCACAGGTTCCGGAGATTATGAATATTGACATTTTGAGGGGTCATTATCCTGCCTACTACACACTATTAAAAAGCAAAAAAAAAACAAGCAAGGAAGCAATCTTAAACCAAAAGAAAGAGAAGCAGAGCTAAGAAAAGAAGAGAAATGAGTAAAAATAAATGAGGTGGAGGTTGCAGAAACACATTAGGAGCAATTAAATAGTAGAATAAAGAACACTGACTAAAGAGACAAGTGAATAAAATGGAAAAGATATGAATTATCAGCTTTATTGACAAGAGGACAGATAATACACAGATGAAACAATATACATATAATTAATGACCTCGAATGTCAACAGAAGAAAGGTCAATGGTGTAATACAAAAAAACTTCTAAAATAAAGCGAGTTGTCTCAATGGCAAGGGTGTACTGTGCATAGTTTATAAGAAAATGATGTAGAGAGAGCAGTCTCCAGAAACACCCTGATCAAATCCTGCAAATGAAAGTACCATAGGGACATCTAGGCAGAAAATAGGTTGACTTCAAGTTTTTCCACAACAGCATGCGGTGCTGAAAGAAAACAGAAATATTTCTATGCAGTTTTAAAGGAAATAGTGTGACTCAAGAACTTACTTTCAATCTTGCAAGAGTTCTTCAAGTGAGTGCTGTGGACCACTTAAGAAGAAGGATGAAGAAATCAGAGTAGGGGATTGAAACAAACTCTACAGTGAACTCCAGGGAAAATGAAAAGTGAATTTAAAAAATACTCAAGAATCTATCTTCTTGAACTACTGATAAATGTGTGATCTAAGAATCTATTTAAAAACAGCACTGAGAACAAGTAGCTGGAAAGTGGGGTTACCTAAGAGACAAAGCTAGTTACCCGCTTGGGCAATATGAGAAAATGTAAGTAACAAAACAGGAGGCAAAGGGTGGCACTGGTTTGCGGATCCAGTTCTCTTTCAAAACCTAAGTGACTTTACATCAACTCCAAACCACAGGAGTAGCTAGCAAACAACAATCACACAATTAGCAAGTAGCAAAAGCAACCAAATAGGTATTTCATATATTTTTCCTAACTTTACCAAGACTGAATGCAGGCTGGAGCTGCTCCCCAAGTCTACCTTATCCTCTTCCTGAATTCCTGGCTACCCACATGGCTGGGCCCGCCTAAGTGCTGGTAGGGGTTGGGGGAGACACTACCTCCCGCACACCAGTGGGGTCAGCTATAGGAACTACCACCCAGGAGGACCTGCTAAATGCCTAGTCACACCAAAAAGCGATGTTTTAGGAACTCTGATGCCACGAGAAACAAATACATTTAGCTTAAATTCAGCAAATCTTTCACTACTAAATGAAAATAAAATTTAACTGAATACTTTTTAAATTTAAAATAACATTTATTATAAACTAAAAAAGTAAGAATCTCCAGTAAGTATTTTATGTTCCTATATTTTTAAACATGAAAATAGATACATCCTTGAGCACCCATACTTGAGCACCCTGCTTTCTAGAAGCAGGCACAAGGAACAATTAACAGTGGTTTCTCTTGAGAAAGAAATGTGGATCGGAATCAGAAAATGATTCATTTTACTATGTACTCAGTTTCTTTTAATTAATTCTTTTAATCTGTGCACATATTAGCTTTTTCATGAGAAAAGAGAGTATGGAAAAACAAAACACAAATAATACTATGGCTTTGTTTTTGTGGAGTAATGTCTACCTTCCTGCCATCCTGCCTTCCGCACTAGAAGGGGAACGGGTTTGGGAACTGATGATGTATTATTTTTGTCTTTGTAGATGTCAGTATCTCTTCAGGAATATGCTTCACAATATGCTCCCTAAAACATATGGTTACATTCACAATACCAAGTGCAAATTGGAGCTCACTTGGGACCATCTTCTCAACCCCCCCACATACACATACACACACACACACACACACACACACACACACACACACCACACGCACATACTACACTCACCAATAATCTATGTACATATTAAAGTCGATGAGGCACACTGGACAACAATTTGAACAAACCTTTGGTGCACTCCCTAAAAAGCAAAGATTGCAGTCAAATCTGACATCTGCCCATGCGGACTGTCTTTCCAGCTCTGAGCTCTTCATTTCCTGCCTTTCTTGGAGCATCACAGGAAACAGCAGAGAAAGGGCTTGCTGCCTGTGTCTGGTGACCACTGGGCTCCTTCCCCTTCCCATTCCCTTTCTAATAGCTGCCAGCAGGCAGCTGCTGACCACAGTCTTGCCTTCCCCACACAACCACCACGAAGGGTGCCTGGTCTCACCTCCTGTAGAGCAGTGAGTCCGCCCTGAGGTACCCAGTGATTCCAGGGCAGCTCACAGACCGAGCTTTTGGCCAATTTAGCCCCATGCAAGAAAAGAATTAGTGCCCAGAGTGGTTTGTGCCTTGATCCAAGAAAAGAGGGGCTGGGAAAGTCACCAACCTGAGCCAGAAGATCAGGAGTGCTGCACTGGACTTGCTGTCATGTGTGAGCCTGGCATCACACGCAGGGACACAGAGTCTTGGAGACTGACTCAGTCAAGAACTCCTAACCGGAAACAGCACGAATGGAAAGTGAAACCAGTATTGGGCCGGGGACCGGGTGTCTCGTCCAGGTCTGCCCCAGCACTCACAGGCTCCTTCCGGGGACTCCAGTGCCCCTGCCCCTCTCCCAGACACTCTGGAGAGAAGGTGAAGATGCCAGGCCTATCCTGAGAGAAGACCAAGGACCCAAGGAGTGGATGGAGGAGGAAGGGAAGCTAGGCAGCAAGACACTCCCTGCTCCGCTCAAGTGCAGAGTGCAGCTCCATCCATCGGACAACGGACTGGCACTGGCAGAGGATGAACAGAAGGACCAGAACCAGGGCTCCTCGGATGTCACCGCCTAGGGACTGGGGAAGTGGTAACCCATAGAGAAGGTACAGGGCAGACCCAGTGAGAGGAGACGCAGCCTGAAGCCTCCTGGGTCTCCAGCATTGATGCCCAGGCCTGAGTCCAGGTGACCCTTGACTGCAGTCAGCTGCACAGTCCAGTGCTGCCCCTGGGCCATCGTCCTCCGAGCTGTCCTAAGCCAATGTGAGGTGTCAACTAACACCTCCATGCTAGCTTCCACATGCTGCCAATGACTCTGGCTAAGTCTTTCTACATTTCCTCATGGAAAAATCATCTGGAACAATGAAGGCAGTATTAAACAAGTTCCCGGCATTGGTGGCTCTATACGGTTTACAGAGTACAGCTTCATGTCCAGAGGCAGAACCTGCAGCTGCGGCTGGAAAGCTCTGCCTCCTCCTGAGGATCCTCATGAGGCTGGCCGACCCTGGCCACCCCATGATGGTGGATCCATTGTTCTTGCCTGACCATGCTCTTCCCACGTGGAGCCTTCACATGTGGCCTCTGCACCACCCTGCAGCTGCCCAAGTCCTACATTGTGTCTTACTTTTGCCACGGCACCCAGGGATTGGCCCAGCGCCATTGCCCAAGGTGGTCCTTGGAGGCCTGTTGATGTGGCACACAAACATCCGGGCCAAGGACACTTTCTCATGTCTTTCTTTGCTGGACCACAGAAGCCCACCAGGAGGCGGCAAGGTGAGGAACTTATGGGTGCAGGCATCGGAGACTGTGGCCCTGTCCCTGTGAGGCATCTCTGTGAATTTAGATGGTGGCCTCACCACAGTGGGAACAGACGGCCAGTGTGCCTGTCAGGCTTGGAATACCTCTCTACGTCGCTTCCTTAAGCTAGAAAGAAGGTGACATGAAGAACACATGTTTGGACTGGGGGTCTAGGTTGACTCTAGGCTGCTCCTTCATGTCCTTAAACACAACTGGGCCTCTCTCTGGTGCCCTGGGTATCTCTTGTACCAGAAACATGAACACTTGATTCTATGCTTTTTCTTAGTAATGTCCAACCTCATCTGCCTCTGGTCCCACACTCAGAGCCCCCAGAGCAGAGGATCTGAGGGCGGAAGGACCGTGAACTTTCTGTTCTCTAAAAGGGCTTTTCATCAGAGACTGCAACACTGAACTGTGAGTCTTCCTTTTATTATAAAGCTTACAGTGGTTCACTTCCTTCATGGGCAACTTTTACAGAAAAGTGAACATTGAAAATGAAAAAGAAAATCATTGGAGAAAGTTAATTACTTATAAGTTCCCAGCCGCACTTTATTCAAAAAGCATGGATTCCCACTCATACAGCCAACACGTGTATGATCCTGTCACGGTACAGGTCTGTTATAGGAGGTCAGGTAGATCTCATTCTCTTGTCAAACTGAGTAGCAAAATAGGTAACAAGAACCTTGTTCAGGGGGAAGATGGGTGAGGTCTGGAAGCTCCCCGGGAACCTGCGGAGCGGCATGGACCCTGAGAGGCACGGAGTGGCCAGAGGCAGTGGTGGTAATGGGTGGCGTGCAGAGCATAGCCAGTTGTTACCACGTCAAGGAATGCCAAGGAGGCGCTGGCTCTGGAGTCCAGGGCTCTCACTGTGCAGCCATGGATGGCGTGGAAGGCTTCCTCTGCAAAACCAGTCAGGGAGAGAGAGGCTCACTGGGAGGGCAGCAACTCTGTGGTCAAGTGTCTATGTACAAGGGGGTGGGACCAGACCCCACAGGACAGCACTGGAGGCAGCAGAGGGCAAGAGCCTCCTTCAGGGAAAATACTCTTACGGAGCATGAGCAGGTATTCGCTCCCACAGGTGTACAATGCTATTGAGATGCTGCTATAGCCACAAAAAGGCCAGCCCCAGGGACACAGAGGAATGAGAGTGTGATGGTTTATGTTAGGCCTCAACTTGAACGGACTAAGGAGTACTGAGGAACCCAGAAAAGCATTCTTTCTAGGTGTGCCTGCGAGGATGCCCTTGGAGAACGACACAGAAGTCTGGGTGGGCAAGTGAAGGAGGTCCTCCTTTAAAGAGAGGGGCGCCATCCAAGCGGCTGGGGGCTCAGACTGGGACTGAACCTAAACAAAGAAGCAGCTAACACGTGTGCCTGCCTCTCAGGAGCTGGCCAACACTCCTCTTTCCCTCGCCTTGGAGACAAAGGCGACCCCACCCCTTCCCCACCCCTGACCAGTTTGTGGGCTGTCAGTGTTGGACTGAGAACTGCGCTATCAGCCTCCTGCTTCTGAGACCTCTCAACTTGGCCCAAGCCGTGCTACCTGCATTCCAGGGGCTCCTGCTTCGAAAATGGCCTGTTATGGGGCTTCTGCACCTCTGGGCAGATGGACCTAGTAGCAGGCTCTTCCCTTCTGAGGAAATGCTGAGGTTTAGGATTTGATACATATATTTTTAATACAGGTTGAGAATTCCTAATCTGAAAAGACTAAAAGGCCCCAAATCTGAACTATCTGAGCGTCAACATGACACTACAAATGGAAAATTCCACACCTGACTTCCTGTAGCAGGTCACAGTCAAATCACAGGGAAACTAAAAATACTGCATAAAATTATCTTCAGCCTATGTGTATAAGATGTAGATGAAAAATAAATGAATTTTGATATGGGTCCCATCAGCAAGATATATCTTTATGTATATCCAAATATTCCAAAATCTGAAAGAATCCAAAATAAAAAGTACTTCTGGTCCTAAGCATTTTGGAAAAGTCACCCAACCCGTATAAGAAGTTAATATAATCAGTCACAACATTTGTGTGTTTTTCCACTGATTTTTCTTCTTCTGTAAAGAATTGTTTCATATATGACTCATTGATGTGACCTTTCACTGTTTCTTCTGTAACATTAATATTTTCAAAGCAGCAGAACTAACTTGTTTTTTAAAACTTACTGTGAAATAATTCACCTCATCAAAGAGATATAGCTAATATTCTCCAAGACTGTATGTAATGTTTGTGATCCATGGAATGGGAAATACGAAACCATAAGTCTTCTTAGAATGTATACTCCACTGTGTGACAAGCAAGTCCTATTCTGGCTAATCAGTAAATAATCTGTTTTCTTTGTTTGTAACCCAAATAAAAATAATGTTGCATGCTACTGAATTGGGAACTAAAGTTCTAAATGTTCCACATTTATATAAGCAACATTCTCAACTAAAATGCTTCTAAACTCATGAGAACTAAGCAGTTCTAGAAAGAATAATTAAATTTCTAATTTTCATTCCCATAGGGCTATTAAATGCATTTAACAAACATGAATTGAGTGCCTGCTTTGAACAAGGTGCCTCGGAGACATAATAACAGCTAGTATGTCAGCTTCTACTCCTAGGCCTAATACAGGGAAGAATTCTGTCCACACAACTCATACCTCACCATAAATACTTGTTCAAATGCTTCATATTCTCCTCAATCCTAGAAATGGAAACAAACATTTTTAAGAGATGCCCTGCTTTTCCTATTTGTTCTCTCATAGCAGTGAGTATGGCCTTCTTTCCCTTTCATTTGTCAGCACTTGAGGAGAACTAGGGAATTAATTTTGTGTAGAACCATGGAGTTGAGTGGGATCTCAGAAAGTAGGTGGCTGTTCTCCATTCTTACACGTGCAATGAAGACCTAGCAAATACACCCTAGGTGGGGGCTACAGCCCAAAGTTAGCCTCCCTGGGGTGGGAGTCCTGTCTCCCCTCTGGGGGGCCAAGCCCTCTAGTTGCTACTGGGCATGGAAGGTGGCTGTTGTAAACGCAACCACACACTGGTCTTCAGCTAGTGTGCTACATGTGAGGCAGGATGACTCACCCTATCTATCCCTCCGCTGGACCCCCAGAGCCTTACATCCCCTTTGTGAGAATGCATTTCTGAACACACTGCCTACCAGACAGTAAACGGATGAGTCCACTTTGTAGAGGAAACCCTGGTGACTTCATCCAGTGTAGACAGACAATCCTGGAGAAGAGCCCAGGCCAAGAAAATATGCCTCATTTAATAATCCAGAGTCAACTGGGCACTTACATTCAACTGGGCCTGAGACCTAAGGTCACAAGCAGCACTTTGGACAGGAAAGAGTTTGTAAATGAAATGGTCAAAAGGGCACGAACTGCACCCATCCTCGAAACTCCAGGATGTGGGTTCGCATGAGATCCAATTTGGCACTGAAGTCTGCCTATCCCATAACTGCAGAACCACAGTGCCAAATGAAACAGCCACACAGCTAGTGTTTACAAAGGATCCATGACCCTCCTTGTGGGCTTGTGTCATCTCATATGTGGCCCACAGACCTCTGTCCTTCACCATAATCAAGCCAAGACAAGGGACATCCTGTGGTCCCACACCCCAAACATTTGTTCTGGGAACAGAAGCAGGTCCTGAAAGGGAGCATGTTCAGAGTGAAGGGCCCTGGTTCAGAGCCTGGCTTGACCATGTGCTATTCTCAGGGTGAATGCCAAGACCACCCTCACTGGCAGGAACTCAGATCACCACTGTCCACCAACACAGTGCCCCTCCCTGGCGTCTCCTCATAAGACTCCATATTTAGAATGTTATTTTCTTTCCTCTTGCTCGCCTCCTAGTTCTTCATATAAATGACCAATGTTGCATCAACTCTAAGAATATAAACATTTGTTCCATGATGATCCCAATCAATTAGCCCTTGGGGGCCTACAAAGCATATGCCCAGGAGCACCAGGGACGTTGGGGACACAGCACAACTCTCAGTAAGTTTGCCACCTGCTCTGATTCAGAGGAACTTCATTTAGCATTGTTCAACAGAGCTGGCTAACAACTCTTATCTCCAAGAACCAGTAAGACATAAAAGACCTTCAATTTTTATTTTACCCATGCTTCCTTATTCTTCTAAAAGAAAAACTCAAAGCAAGTTCATCCAAGTAATGCCCTGAGTTTCAAGCACCAACTATAATGACATCAGCTGATGAAGCAAAGAAGCCAGGCTAGTGGTGAGACAGTCGTATTGCATCTCCAATTCCTTTTATTGGAACAACTTACTGATCTTCAGGATTGAAGAACTCCCATTTAATTTTACAGTTCAGTAGTGACAATTCTTTCAAGAGATGGAATGATATTATTTAAAAGACAGGTGGAAAAAATATCCCATTCATTCATTTTGAAAATCAAAACTTACCTATGTATATCTTGGCCATTGATTTGTTTTAAGGCATAAAAAATTACACATGCAATTATGTTGACCACGCTTTAACAATCCTGCTGTGGTTTGTGTGTTAGTCGGCTTTTTTTGCTGTGACAAAATACCTAAGGAAATAAGGGAGGAGAGGTTTATTTTGGCTCATGGTTGCAGAGGTTTCAGACCATGGTTGGTTGGCTCCAAGGCAGAGAAATCACAGCACAGGAGCATGATGGAGGAAAGCTGCTCACCTCTTGGCAGGTAGGACCTGCCAAGAAAGAAAAGGAAGAAGGAAAAGAAAGAAAAATGGGGGAGAGGAAGAGAGAAGGAAGAGGGTGAGAGAGAAAGGGAACTAGGAAGGGAGAGAGAAAAGGAGAGGGGAGGGAGGGAGGAAGAGAGAGACCAACCAATGGACCAAGAGCCTGGGGTGTGGACTTCCTCCTGCTTTTATTTCCTCTGAGTCTCCAGGCTGTCGGGTGGCAGCACCCAATTTCAGGATGGGTCTTGGCCCTCAGTTTGCTGTCCCCCATGCCAACTGTCTCTGGAAATACCCTCCTACACACACCCGGAACTCATTTTCTAGGTGTTTCTCAATCCAGTCAGGTTGACAACTAAGATGAAGCAACACAGTTTGGATGCAGCTTGAGGGTGTCCCACAAAGGTTCATATACTGGAAGCTTTGTTCTCAGTGTGGCCATGCTGCGGTGGTAAAGATGTGGGGCCTAGTGCAAGGTAGGAGGTGATCATGTTATTCGGGGTGTTGCCCTCAGAAGGGATTAATGTGGATCTCAGGAAGTGAGTTAGCTCTCTAGAGATGGCTTGTTGTAAAGTGAGGTCATTCCATGCATTCCATGCCAATGCACTCCATGCATTTGTCCCTTTCTGCCATATTGGCATGCAGCCAAAGGTGCCCTCATAAGGCCCTGAACGGATGGGGCAACATGATCTTGGACTTTCAGCCTCCAAAACTGTGAGCTAAATAAACTTTTTTTTTGGTACGCGGGATCAAACTCGGGTCCTTGCACTTGTGAGGCAGGCAGCGGAACCACTGAGCTAAATCCCCAGCCTTAAATAAACTTATTTTTAACCCAAATTACCCAGCTTTAGACATGTCTTTATAGCAAAGAAAATGGTACAAGATAAATATACATTGTCTTAAAATCTCAAATTATCATTAAAAGGGTCAAGGGGAAAAGACTGTAACCATGGCAAGGTCTTTGGATCCCCTTAAGATTATGTTACTGCGTCAACCTCAAGGGTGCAGGTAGGAAGGGTTGGGGGAGAAGGGCAAGTCACATCCAAAGGCACCAACAGGATCTGCCAGGCCAGCCCTGGGCTTCCTGTAAGATCCAAGAGAGTCTGATGTGGACAGTTCCTAAATTCCCCGGGGAAGATGATGGTTGTGCTGGGGGAGTGGAACCAGGGCCTTCTCAGAAAGAACAGGCTCAACCACGCAAGGACAGCAATGGGGACAGATGTCTGCTCCCACTTGATGAAGCTGCCTCCTGTTGAGTGAGTGCCTAAACCCTCATCTCAGTAACTGAGAAGCTCAATCTCATCCCTCAGAGGGGTGAGTGTGTGGTCCAGCACCACATGGAATGCTGCAGTCAGCTAACAGAACAGTTGAATGAAAAGTCAAATAGATAAGGAAATGAGTTATAAAGGTCTAATATTTGGTAAATCAATACTGCATCTCATGTATATTCACTCAAGATATCAAATTTCCTTCATATTTGGAAGGAAAACTAGGTATGAACAAACTATGCTCAAACGGAAAATATTTCATTGGGAGGAAAACTCAAACCCCCTTAAACACCTAACATGAGCTGACTTTAGAGCTATCTGCTTAAACCAACAGAAAGGCATGTAGAGCCTGTATTAGTATTAATGTGTCTCTGGTCTTCTCAAGGGGTAAGACGATATGCAGTAGAAATCTAGGCAAAACAAACAAGACTGGTGCACTGGAATCATGGGATTTTACTAGATGAGGCCTTGGAGACACAGCAGGCTAACTCTCTCCCTCCGCCACGAGGAACCTGGAGCACGACCAGGCTGGGTCCTGCCCAGAATGCCAGGCTGTGGCCAATGCAGAGCCCGCACCTCCCTATCCTGTTTTAACCCCCTGCCTCCTAGTCCAGGCAGGCAGTGTGCAAACTACCCAGCCGACCACGTCTCCCCAGAGCAGGCAAGTGACCAGGCTCTGTCCGGCTCTTCCCTCAGCTCCCGTATTTTAAAGACCTGGCTGTAACCCACTTCTGCAAATGATGAAGCACTCCATCCCGAAAGTGAGGCAGTGGTGGCTCCCACTTCACTGTTCTGTAACATCCGTGTCAAAATTCTCGTATTTTTTGTTCGACACCCAAACTCTCTGGGGAATACAGCAGCCTACCAATGGGTAAATGACATTCTCCTTTCCACTTAAATGTCTGTAGGTTTCAGGATCCCGCATGAGTAGGATCTTCTGTGGTCACCCTCAGTGACAGGCAGCTTCATAATGGATTTGATGACATCTGCTTTTACATTACTGGCACTTCCCATAGCCATTTATAGTCCTCGAAATGACAGGCCTGTTTCAGCACCAAGCTGAAAAACAGGTTATTTCCTCTTGCCCCCTTGAAATCAATAATTTGGTTTTCCAGGCAGTTTCAAAGGAATAGAAAGCATAAAGAAACAGCTAGTCAAGGCATCTGGATAATTTTCTAGTGGGGCACCTATTAAACTCCGTTCCTCTCCAGCTGCGGTAGTTCCCCTTGCAGGTAAGCTCTATGAGAACCCGAGGGAAGAGGGGAGAGTGCACCTTTCAGTGGTACAGCAAGACCCTGCAGTCATCACCTGAGCCCTGGGAGACAGCGACAGAAGCTCACTAAGGCGACCCTGGGTAGGCTGGCTTCTCTGAGGCCGTCACTCCAAGGAAGAGGCTTACAGGGAACTCAGGGTTGAATACCTGGCAGACATATGCAGCTAGATTAAGCACGTTTAAGTGAAAAGCACACTTGCCTCTTTTCTCGTGTTTTCATTTTTTAGGGAGAACTTATTATTGATTCAACTTTTGCTCTTTCCATCAGAGAAAACTTGAGGCTAAGAACTCTGGCGAGGAGGACAAACAGGGGCTCCTGGGAAGTACCATGACACAGGGGCCCGAGGTTGAAGTCCATTAGGAGTGAAAGTTGAGGCACAGTTAAGGGGAAGGAGTTTTGGGGAGCTGCCCTGGTGGCCTGCAGTTCCCCAAGGACAGTTCTCTCCTTTGCAAGCCAACACTCTCACCTGTGCAATCTGAGAAGGCTGAACCCTCAGAGCCAAGGTGTGCTGAGAACCAGCAGCCACTCTAAAGACAGGGAGCCATGAATCTCCCTGCCCGCAGCGGGAGACCCAAATCTGGTGTTTCACATATGTGCCACTTCAGTGTTCATCCTTTGGGCTCACAGCAGGGGGAGAGGAGTTGAGAGGGTACGGCATTCACACACCCACGCGCATGCACGCACACACACACACACACACACACACACACACACGCACGCACGCACAAATGAACGGCCCCCTCTGCAACCCACAGTCCTCCCCCAAGGCAGCCTGGTTGAAGCCCACCACCGCCAAGTTTGGCGCGCCCCCTGCTGGCCTGGCAGGGGCTGACTCAGCTCTCTTTCTGTGGGTTTAAGACAAAAAATGACCTAAAGATCCAGAGGGAAGGAAGAGAAACAGGAGGCAATTTTGGCTTCTCAGAAATGGAAGACATAACACTTCTAAACATAAAAGGTGAATGGAGAGGCTCTCAAGCGATTTTTAAAAATGTTTTAGGAAATAACTGACTAATCCCTGAAGACTTAACATTTGCATTTGTATTTTCAGACCTGCTGCACTGAATTAAGTAGAAAAATTATGGTGAATATTTTCACAGGTCTACAGGTGATAAAAATGGATATGTGGGCCAGAATAGTTTCATAGACTCGATTTTCAAGGAGTTCACAGTCCAGAGTCCTACAAACCATTCGTCTTATCCCTGTGGACACTTTAATTATAAAGGAATCTCAACGGACGACTTAAGAGCCCAAGTTCTAAAGCAACCATATGCAGAGCAAAATCACACAAAAGCGGTGCATGTGGAACAAGCTCGTTAGAAGGCTTATCACCTCACGCAGGCAGGCCACTGTGACTACACAAGGCACCACCAGGGCATCGGGGGCCAGGTGGTGCACACTGATCACAGAGCAAGGGGCTCCCCCCTTCCACTTCACCACAGCGGGGGACCTCAGAAGTTACTTCTCAAGGGGACACCTGCCACCCAGAAGCCAAGCATGGGTGAGCTTGCACCTGGGAAGACTTCAGGAAGCAATGACACCCACTGTCACCTTGAACAGCAAGAGTCTTTTCACATTCTTTTTCTCACACCAATCCAAGATTCAAACGCTTCACATTCCTAAAACCAGATTCGAACTTTTTCTGTGGTGTATATGGTAGTATTAAATTCCTTGCACACCCAATGTGATCACACTAATAATTTAAGGCATCTGTATTTTAACCAATTAGGAGTGGCCATAATTATTAAATACAAAAATGTCAATATTTTGGTCCCTTATTGGATGTACTTTTGACATAATAGGCTTAAGCAGATGTTCAGACTGTCTTGGGAACTCGCTTACTTCTGTTCCCGTAAGAGTTGGTGTTAATGGCACACTCACACGATAAAATGACAGCGTGTTGGTGGCATTTAGGGAAGGATTTTCCCAGAACTTGCTGTGCTGTGCAGATTTCCAGCTTCCGCACTCCCGGACCCTCCCTGGGTGTTGGAAAGGTCTTGGATTGGGTGGGACACGCACAGGTGCTGTGAGGGCCCCCGAGGGCCTGGCACCCAGTGCCCAGGCAGACTTCTCTGGGCACACCCTGGAAAGGAGCGATGGAGGAGGAGACCTGCAGATCGGCCTGGCCTGAAGCAATCAAGGCCTGCGAAGAATTAGGCCCCACTCTCTCCCTTCCCCTGGGCACATCATCTGCCTCATTCAACAGAATATCTTTTTAAACCGTTCCTCTCAGGGCTCACTTTCATTTACAATGGTAAGCAAGCGGCACCCAGGTGCTGTCATACGTGACTTTCTGTGGATCTGTGCTGTGGACGAAGCCATTCCCAGATTCGTGGGGATCTAACAAGTTTCCCTTCAAACGTTCTTACATCTATTAATTTCCAAGCCAACAGATAAAAATAAAACTGCTCTCACTTATGCGAAGACGGTGAGTTTAGAGAACAGTGGCAGACCCGTTTGATCGCAAAGATTCTCCAAGGGCTGCCGCAGCTGCACCAGCGGGAGGAGGGTACACTCGAGCGGTTGTGTCCAATGAAGGAAAGTTTTAGTTAATGATGACATCACTGACATCTCCCAAATTTAAAGGAACACTTAAAGCACAGCAGATGCAATTTTTCCCCTCCAGTGAGGAGACGCCAGGGAAGGCCTCCGGTGCACAGCCAAATTGCCTCCGCGCCTCCACCGCTGTCCAGCGAGACCCAGCGGAGCGGGCAGGCGGGCAGCAGCGCGCGGGGCCCCGGGGACCCACGCAGCCTCGGCCAGGCCCGGCCCCGGCTCCGGCAACCGTCGGCGCCGCGGACCCCGACGCGCCCCACGGAGCGCGGGCCGGCGCCCCTCGCCTGTCATCACGTCCCAGTGCGGACGGCGCAAGGGCCGGAGCGGACGGCGACCGAGCCGGCGCAGCGCGGGCCGGAGCCGGTGCCACGGCGCCCGCAGGTCCCGAGCGGCTCCCGCAATGCAGACTCGCGGAGCCCCCCGCCCCGCCGCCCCGCCGCCCCGCGCTCCCGCGCTCCCG
>NW_004624768.1:1153155-1167016 GCF_000247695.1 Heterocephalus glaber | reverse complement strand
GGGCGCCCCCGTGCGGCTCCCACGCCCGGTGCCCGCGCCGCCCGCGCCCCGCGGGTCCCTCCCTCCAACCGCGTCTCCGTCTCCGCCGCTCCGTCAGCACCGGGCCCCGCTCCCACCCGGCCCGCCGGGCTCCTTTCCATTTGCTAAATCCCCTCCGGCCCTTCCCCGCTTCCTGCTCGCCTAGCACCTTTGCTTGCCACTCCTGGGATGGACTCCGGCGGGCCGCGCCCCGCGCCCCGCGCTCCGCGCTCTCCGGCGGACCTCGGGCGGGGTCACCGGACCCGCCCCCTGAAGCCGGCGTCTGCCTTTCTGCACGAGCGTCGCTTTACCCCCACGTTAGAGCTTGCCCTTCTGCACTTGTTTAATAGTGTTCAGTAATCTGACTTTTTAAAGTTAATGTTCAGCGAAATTGGCATCTTCATACGGAACCCGTGATTGTAAGCGATCGTTCGGTTTCTTGTCACCCGCGGCACAATCGGGAGACTTGGCCCAAGGAACTCCTTGGCGCGGCCCTCCCTAGCCACGCCCTTCTAAGCACTAACTTTTGCCCCGTCTCTGTTGTTGCGCTTGTGTCTTCCTGAGAATGTCGCATCCATGGAATTATGCAGCAGATTATGCAATATGTAACTCAGGAAACCGATTTATTCATGCTTCATGACGGCCTCGATACTCGTCCATGTAGTAGCAGGTACCCGGTTACTTGAATCCTATTTTGTTGATCTAGTCCTCCAGTGAAGGATATTTGGATGGTTTTCAGGGTTTGGTCAGTCCCAGTAGGCACTCTACAGACATTCGCATGTGGGGTTAACATGGACTGAAGTTTTTAAATTAGTTGCACGCACACACACACACACACACACACACATACACACAGATACACCTAGATTTACAACAGGATTGCTTCCCAGTAAACCCATGCTACGTTGAAAATATCATAAATAAAAACTGCATTTGACACAGGTAACTTACCCCAGAGCTAGCAGCAGAATCTCGTGCTTTGCCTACTGAGAGCTGAGGCGCCAGGGGAGCCTGTGTAGCATTGTGACCCTAAGCCTGGAAAAGACCGAAATCCAGAATTTGAAGTAGTGTTTCTACTGAATGCATATTCTTTGTAGAAATAATAATTTTTAAAAAACGTGAACAGATGAGGACTCTATGTAAGTATATTGGATGTGTATAATGTCATATATGGCATTCTAATAGATATTTAGTGCTGTCGGTTTTAATTTTCGATTTCTTAGTGAAAAGCAGTGTTGAGCATCTTTTGTATTATACAACGTGTTTGGAAGTACTGAGGATTGAACCTAGGAACTTTTCACTGAGCTGCATTCTCAGCTCTATTTATTTATTTTTGTTTTGATACCACATGTTGCGAAAACACTGAGTTACTCAATATGGGCTCAAATTTAAGATCCTCCTGCCTCAGCCTCCCAGAGTGCTGTAGTTATAGGCTTGGGCCATCAGACTTGGCTTATATCTAATATCTCTGTATCTTCTTTTGGTGAAGTTCATACCTTTCACACATTTTTAAATTAGGTTATTTGTATTGTTGAGTTTTAAGTGTACTTTGCATGTTTTGAATAGAAGTACTAATACATGTTTTGAAATATTTTCTGCCAATGTGAGGTTTGTCCTTTCATTTTCTTAGCAGTCTTTTTTGCAGAGAAGATGTATTTAACTTTAATAAAGTCTACCTTCGACCTTTCTTTCTCTTTCATGGATCTTACTTTTGGTATTTGTATCCAAAAATGCCACTAAAAACCAAGGTCACATATATTTAGTTATATACAGTTTTCTACAGTTCTACAGTTTTATAGCTGTATGTTTACATTTAGGTTTATTACCCGGTTTGCAAGGAAAGTCTGTGTCTAAATTCTTTTTTTTTTCTGTACATGAATATGTGCTGGGAAAAATAACTACTCTTTCTCTATTGAATTGGCTAAGATCAGCTGACTATTTGTGGTGATCTATTTCTGGGCTCCTTGGTGGGTTTCAGTGACAAATGTGTGTATTCTTTGATCGTTGTACCACACTACCAATTACTATACCATGCTTTCTTGAGTGCTATAGATTTATAGTTAAGTCTTGAAGTTGGTTAGTGTCAGTTCTCCAACTGTTCTTCAGTATTATGTTGGCTACCCTGGGACTATTATCTTTTCATATAAACTTTAGAATGAGTTTAGACATACCTACCACATAGCTTTCTGGTATTTTGATTCAGATTCCATTAAATCTGTACATCAAGTTTGGAAGATTTAACATCTTAACAACATTGCTGCTTCTAATTCATGAATATGAAATATATTTCCATTTAAATAAATCTTTGAATTTTTCAATGATGTTTTATACACGTACATCCTATACACATTTCATGTTATTCATATGTATTTCATTTCTTGGTTTTATACGTGATTATTTTTAATTTTAAATTTTAATTGTTCATTGCTGGAATGTAGGAAAGCAGTTAACTTTTGTATATTAATCCTCTATCTGTGACTTGCCTGTCAGTTCCAGGATTATTTTTACGGAGTCTTTGGGATCCACAAAATACATACTATTGCTATGCTCTAATAGAGACAATGTGATTTCTCTCTTTACAATCAATGTTCATTTTATTTCTTTTTCTTGTCTTATTGAACTAACTAGAGCTTTGGATATGATGTGGAATAGTAATGGTAAAAGAGGACATTTTTGTTCTCTTCCTAATTTTAGGGAAAAATATACAATTTCTTACCACTAAGTGAAATATTACCTATAGGGCTTTTGTAAAGCTCTTTGTCAAGTTAAAGAAGTCCCCCTCTATTGGCAGTTTGCTTAGAGTTTTTATCATGAATGGATACTAGATTTTGTCAAATTTTTTTCTGCATCTACTGATATGATAATGTGATGCCAAGTTTTTAGTTTGTTGTTGTAATGGGTTGTATTGATTAATTTTCAAAATTTAAACTGCTTGGTATACATAAACCCTACTTTGTTGTGGTATATAAATGTCCTTATACACTGTTGTGTTCAATATGCTAAATGTTTTAGGGTTTTTGCACCTATACTTATGAAAGATGATGGGTATGCAGTTTTCCTTATTGTAATGTCTTGTTTTAGTATTCAGATAATGCTGGCATCATAGAATAAGTTAGGAACCTCTCTCTACTGCTGTTTTCTGTACCAGTTGTAAAGAATTGACATCATTTCTTCCTCAAATGTGTGATAAAGTTCTTTCATGGAACCTCCTGGATCTCATGATTGTTTTGAAGGTTACTGATTATTAATTCGATTTTGTTATGGACATAGAGGTGTATAGGTTACTGTTTGTCCTTGTGTACATTTTGGTAGCTGTGTCTCTCGTGGAATTGGTTGATTTCATTTGAATGTTCAAATGTGTGAGTTTAGAGTTGTTCAAAGTAATCCTTGATTACTCTTTTAATGTCTGTAAAACTGTGGTTGACTCCTCTTTCATTTTAACAGTGGCAAACTATATCTAACATCTTTTTATGTTAGCTGCATACATACTTAGCAATTTAAATAATATTTTCAAAGAACCAGTTTTTATTTCACTGGTTTTTCCTACTGTTTTCCTATTTTCAATTTGACTTATTCTGTAATTTTTATTGTCTTCCATTTGTTTTAGGCTTAAATTGCTCTCCTTCTCTAATAGCCCAGGTGAAAACTTATATTTTTTATTGTATATCTTTATTCTTTTCCAATATGTATTTGATGATATATATTTCCCTTCAAGCACTGCTCTTGCTGCATAGGACAAAGTTTGACAAGTTGCATTTTCATTTAGTTCAATATATTTTAATTATTCTTGAGACTTTCGCTTTGTTCCATTGTCATTAAGAAATGTATTGTTTAATGTCCAATGATTTGTGACTTTCTAGTTATCTTTCTGTTCTTGATTTCTGGTTAATTCCTTTATACTCTGAAAATATTTTATGATTTCTATTTTCCTTTATTTTGATAAGTTAGGTTTATAGCCCAGAATGTGGTGAGCGTTGGTGAATGTTCCAGAAGAACTTGGGAAGAATATGAATTGTGATATTAGAAGAACTATTTATAAATCTGAATTAAATTGATGCTAATTGTTAGTGTTGTTCAGGTGAACTCTATCCTCCCCCATTTTCTGCCTACTTGATGTGTTAGAGATAGAAGAATGTTGAAGTATCCAACTATGGTAGTGGATTGATCAATTTCTTTTTTCAAGCTTATAATTCAGATTTATAATGTTTTGCGTTATATATTTTGACACTCTGTTGTTAAGTGCATCTACACTTAGGATTATTATCTTGGAGAATTGGCCCCTTTATTATTATGAATCACCACTCCTCGCTTTTATCCCTTTTTTTTCTTTGCTCTCAGTTTTGTTTTATATGAAAAAAATTTAGTTGCTACAATTTTCTTTTGAATACAGTTAACATGGTATATCTTTCTCGATCCCTTTACTTTTAACTAGTTAGATATTTTGGGTTAACGTGGGCTTTTTATAGACAAGAAGTAGTTGGATCTTGTCTTGATATATTTAGACCATTCACACTGAACATGATTATTGATAAACTTTCTAATGATTGTCAATGGCTTCTTTTTTTGTTTTTGATTTCACTGATTTTAATTAAACATTTTATATTATTCTATTTAATCTTAGACTATCAATTAAATTTTTAAAAATATTATAGTGTTCATTCTAGAGTTGATGATAGTAGATGTTTTACTGATTTCTGTCTCTTTTGAATCACACTATTCAGCTTCTCATGTAGTACAGGTATCTTATAAAAACGTGTTCCCAATCCCCTGTACACATTCCTGTGACCTTGATGTCATCCATGTAATTTATTCCACAATCACCCAGTTCCCTGGCACAATGATTGCTTTCAATAATTATATTTTGGACCAAGTAATGATAAAATAAGGTCTATTTCACATACACTTGTTTTGCCAGTATGTGCTTTCTCTATGTAGCCCCAACCTTCTGATGCGTATCGTCTTCCTTCTGCCTAGAAAGAACCCTCTAATACTTCTTGATGGGCATGTCCAGTAGCGAAGTGGTCCAGATTTTGCTGGCCTGAGAAAGTACTTATTCTCTTTTACTTTTAGAGGACAATTTTGCTAGATACAGAATGATAGGTTGCTTGCTTTTGTCTTTCAGATGTGTCAATTTTCCCCTGATTTTATGGCTTTTAATGAGAAGCCAGTTCTGTTTCTTGACCCTTTTCTTCAAGATGTAAATACTGCATGGCCTCCCACCTCCATTCCAGCTCCTTTCAGGGTTCATTCCCTCTCTCTGTCTGTCTGTCTGTCTCTCTCCCTCTCTCTCTCTCTGTCTCTCTCTCTGTCTGTCTCTGTCTCTCTCTGTCTCTCTCTTTCTCTGTCTCTCTCTGTCTCTCTCTCTCTGTCTCTCTGTCTCTGTCTCTCTGTCTCTGTCTCTCTGTCTCTCTCTGTCTCTGTCTCTCTGTCTCTCTCTCTCTCTCTCTCTCTCTCTGTCTCTCTGTCTCTCTCTCTCTCTGTCTCTCCCCCCATCTACACATTGAATATAATATGTCTAGTTGTGATTTTGGGTTTTCATCCTGTTTGATGTTCTCTGAGATCTATACAGTATGATTTAGTGTCTGTCATCAATATCAGTTCTCAGCTATCATTACTTCAAATATTTATTCTGCTCCTTTCTCTCCTTCTGATATTCTGAATATGTGTGTGTGTGTGTGTGTGTGTGTGTGTTAAAACTGTTGACATTTTTCCACATTTCTTGGATGTCTGTACTATTTTTTCTTCCTGCATTTCAGTATTGGGAAGCTTCCATTAACCTATCTTCATTTCCTGAATTTTTTCCTCAGCCATGTCAAATCTATTGATATTCTACAAAGACAATTATAATACAGTATTGCTGATATCGAGGTTTTTCTATGATTTTCTCTAGAATTTTCTCTAGAATTGCCATCTTTCTGCTTACATTACCCATATGTTCTTGCAGGATATTTACTTTTTCCTATTAGAACCTGTATCAGTCAATGTTCACTATGGAAATAAAATATATGTGCATACAATACACAGTTTTCACTAGTTATGTGTTTTGGGGGGAGCAGGAGAGCAGGAGATGGAGTGAATGTGGGGGCAGAAAGATAAACAGGTTGACATTACGAGGAATAGGCCCATGCCACGGTGGCGCCTGGAAATCTGAAATCTGAAGGCCACCATGCTGGAACTCTGAAAAAGGAGCTGATGCTGAAGTCTTAGGGCAGAATTATTTTGTGCTCAGTTTTGTTCTTAAGGCACAATTGATTGGAGTGTACCCATCCACATGACCAAGGAAAATACTCTTTTCTTGAGGTCAGTAGTTGTTAGCCTCATACACAAACGTTCATGACATGCTAGCTCAGGTCTCTCTCTGTCCACCCTCTAATGCCACCATGGGGACCTCACCTTACTGACCTCCTCTAACCCTAATTATTTTGCAAAGATTCACTTCTTGATACTATTAACTTGTGAATCTGGAAACACAAGAACTTTCAGAAACAAATTCAAACCATAGCACTCTGTCTACTTCACAAGCATTGCCCTTTCCCCCTCCTGCCCGAGCCAGGAAGAAGTCTTTCGATCTTCACCATGAGGACCTGATGAGTTTTCCAGAGGTGATATCCATGAAAGGATGAGGGAGCTTGTAAGGCTGAACCACCAGGACTTTCTCCCCTTAGGCTAATTCAGACTCAGCCTCTAGAAATTTGATAGAATTCCATTCACAATGTCACTCTAGTACCTCCTCCACGTGAGCAAGTCTCAGCTGTCACCTGTCTCTTCAGATTCCTGGGTGGCCATTTACCTGCAACCTCAATTCCCTGATGGACCAAGAAAAGTCATTGTTTCTCTGTGACAGTCATGACAGTTTTTAGGTTCTTTCCATGTCAGAGCCCCAACCAGAAGTCTTGCTCTCACTGTGGTTTTGAGATGCATTTCTCTAATGCCTTACACTGAGCTTCTTTTCACAGGTTTATATACCAGTCTTATATTCTGGTTCATGAATTTTTTGTTTAAGGATTTTGCTATTTTTTTTATGGGATTTAAAATTTTTTTCTTACTGTTGAGTTTTAGAAATATGATTGATTTTTGTGTGTCTGTCTTATATTCTGCCACCTTATTCTAAGTTCTAGGAGGTTTTTGTAGGTTTCCTTGTTTTTTTTATGTAGATAGTTTTGTGTTTCATGAATAGGAACAGTGTTCTTCTCCCTTTATAATGTTTAGGCTATTTATTTTTCTTCCTAATTGCACTTGCTTCGTCTTCCAGTGTGATAATTAAAAAAGGTGGGTATGGATATTCTTACCTTGTTCCTAATCTTGGGGGCAGTAACAGTCTTTCAATATGGAGCTTGATGTTAGCTAGAGACTTTTGTAGATGTTATTTGGGGCAGAAGCTCCTTTCAGTCCTAGTTTGCAGAATGTTTGTATTGTAAATGAGCACTGAACTTTTTCAAATGTCTTTTCTGTGTTAATAGTCTTGTGGTTTTCTTTTCAGTTATTTGGTTAATATAATGGATTACATTTCTCATTTTTAAAGAAAACGGAATCATTCCTGCATTACCAGGATACGTCCAGCTTGTCATAGTGCTTTTCTTTTTCTTTTTGTATATTTTACTTGACTCAGTTCAGCAGTATTTTGTTAAAGAATTCTATATCAATCTTTGTGAGAGCCACTTGATCATTTTCTTACAAGTTTTGGGATCAAGGTTATGCTAACAATTAAAAAATGTTCTGTTTGACATTTCTCAGACAAAGAAGTAGAAATAGCAAATAGACATATGAAAAAATGTTCAACATCACCCGTCATTAGAGAGATGCAAATGAAAACAACGCTGAGATTCCACCTCACTCCAGAAAGAATGGCTGCTATCATGAAAACAACCAATAACAAATGCTGGCGGGGCTGTGGGGAAAGAGGAACCCTGCTCCACTGCTGGTGGGAGTGTAGACTGGTGCAAGCACTGTGGAAATCAGTATGGAGATACCTGAAAGAACTAGGACTGGAAGTCCTGTTTGACCCAGCTATTCCCCTGCTGGGTATCTTCCCCAAAGAAGTAAAAGAATCATACCACAGTGACATATGTGCACCCATGTTCATAGCAGCACAGTTTGTAATAGCTAAAACTTGGAAACAGCCCAAATGCCCATCAACTGGAGACTGGATAAAGAAAATGTGGGGTTTTTGTTTTTATAAAATGGAGTACTACTCAGCCATAAGAAATGAGAAATTAGAGACATTTATAGCTAAATGAATACACATTGAGGTGATACTCTTAAGTGAAATAAATAGGACACACGTGTAAATACCAAATAGTTTCTCTAGTGTGAGAAACTGAAAGTGTAAATAAGGACTAAAAGGTATAATAGATAATGTGAAATAGGAAGAAAAGGGCTAAGGGGAAGGGGAAGTGGGAGGGGTAGGGGAAAGGAAAGAAGGGAATGGAATTAATATGAGAAAACAAAAAAATGGAAACAAAGTCTTTGTAAATAGGGAGGGATGGAGGGGTTGAAGGGAGGTCAGGGGAAGGGGGAAAAAATAAGAACCAAGAGAGATTACGTAAAGGTGCAAATTTCCAATAATGAATGTCATCATATTGTATATCTAAAATGTACCAATAAAATAAAAATTTAAAAAAATCTGTTTTCTGTATGACATTGGGTAGAATTGGTTGCTCCTTCTTTAAATATCTGGTAAATTTCACCAGTGAACCCATACAGGCCTGGCTCTTTTTCAAAAATTTTAAACTACAAATTCAGATTCTTTTGTAGATTCAGAACTATTCACAAGTTCATATACAACTCCATGGGGCTGCTTTCTCGATACCGTTCTTCCCCCACAACCTCTCTTTCTTCCAGCTTCCTGGAGCCTTCCTTCTTGGTTTCCTAGTAAAAAAATCAGGACTGTAATTTCTCCACTCTGCCACACACTTCCCGAAGCTACGTCTGCGTTCAGGGTGTGCATAAAAATCAATTACCAAGAGAGATTTACCCTCCACCCCTGGGAGACTGTCTGTTTGAGACAGAGAGGAGAGTCCTGCACCTCTTCAGATGACTCACTGGTCTCCACTTCCGCCACTTCCCCAAAACCACTGGTACCACACAGCATTTCTTGCTGTGGGACCTTTCTCACTGGTTTTCATGTATGTTCCCACCCGTGGACCTCAGCCCTTTGCTGTTGCCAGTTCTCAGTATATTACTACCCCAGCTGCCTACATGGTTTACTCTACTATGCCTTCTAGTCTCTGCTAAAATCTCTTGTTATGAGATGACTTTGGGTTATCCTTCCTTGAGTTGCTCACCCACCTATATCCATCCTGTGCAGGGGTTTCATTTTCTGCATAACACTGACAACATCCTGACATAGTATATGCTTCTCTTGATTTGGTTACTGTCAGTCAGGCCCTCTAAACTGTGAATTCCGTGAGAGCTGGAATATATGTGGTTTATTGACTGTGACATTTCCAGTTCCTAGAACAGTGCTGGTGTCTAGAAAGAGAAGAAATGCATAGGAAGTATTTGTGGAAGATCCGCAGCAATGCTTATGCCCGAATGCGCGCGCGTGCGCGCGCGCGCGCGCACACACACACACACACACAGAATATAAAGAAAGAAATCTTTTGGGCAAATATTTTATAGTATTTTGTCTCCTAGTAAGGCTTGGGATATTTAATGATGGCTAAATCTATTCAGTGGTAGAAAGTGTAGTTAAGAAACATTATTTAAATGAAGGCATCAATGAATAGTATCATAAAAGGAATACAGAATTGAAGTAATCTAATACTGTATATGAATGATGTATTAGTTTCCTGGGGCTGCCATAACAAATACCATAAACTGAGTGGCTTAAAATAAGAGAAATTCACACTGTCACAGTTCTGGAGGTAAGAAGTCAAAACTTAAAGTGTAGCAGGGTTAAGTCCTTCTGGAGAATCTGACAGAGAATCTGTTCATGCCTCTCATTTTCTGTTGGCTTTCTGGCAACCTTTGGCATTCCTTGGAATGGGGGGCTGAATGTTTGTATCTCCCCAAATGCCATGTGTTGCACCGTATCCTCCACTGCAGAGATGAAGCCTCAGGGAGAATAATTAGCTTGTGAGGATAGGACCTTGCCCTGATTGGATTAGTGCCCTTTTGGAAGAGACACCAGAAACCTGGATATCTCTGTCTCTGAGTCTTGTCTTTGTTTCTCTTCCTCCCCAACCTCCCTCAAGGAAAGTCCATGTGAGAACACAGAGAGAAGGCGTCTGCCTACAAGCCAGGAAGAGAATCTTCCCTAGAACCCGACTATGCTGTCACCTTGATCTTGACTTTGAGCTTCTGGAACTCTGAGAAATTAAATTTCAGTTGTGTAATATATTTGGCACGTAGACGTACCACTCCAATCTCTATGGCCATCTTCACAGGATCTTTTCTCTGTGTTCTGTCTACACTTCCCCATTATAAGGACAGTGGCCACTGGATTAGAGACTCACTTGGGAAACCCAGGTTATTTTACCTCAAAAACTGTGATTTAATTCATCAATAGACATCCTATTTCTAAAAGAGGTTATATTCACTGTGCTTTTTAGAAGAAATTTACTGTGTGCATCCCACACCTAAGGAATGATAGGCAAGATCTTTGTGGGTAGAATAGCTATATAAATTATTTGGAATTCTTCCACACAGGGTATATTTCTCTTTCCTGTTAATTCATTTATTTAATCATTCATGCCATATGGACACAAGGATATTTATATTGTCCTTTGAATTATGATCCAAAACTGCCATATTAATTTCATTTTTCAAATTGAGACAGGATAGAAGAGAGGTAGAAAGGAGACAGGAAATCATAATTTTAAAATTGCACTTTTAAGAAAAAGTAAAGCTCTAGGACACAAAGTTACCCAAGATCATATTGCTATTTTCCTTTGCAGGAAACTACTCCAAAAAAGTCTTAAAGACACAATAAGCCTTACATTGAGCCCATGTTTTTTGTTTTTCCTTTTCCTACAGATTTGTATCCTCAAGGAAACAGCCCTATTAAGTGGGTAACATACCTCTAGACTTCAAGCGCATGCAAATCGTTTGCATTCTTACCTAGCCCACCAAATGGGTAACTTGATAGATGTCTTCTGTTGCTTAATTCTCAGTCACTTAAAAACAGTTGTTTCATAATTTTGCTTGTTTCTTTCTTGATTATCTCAGGCATGAATATCAATCTCTTTTCCTTGTTCCATTTTAGCATTTTAAAATGCCAACTATACTGCTTCTCTTGCAAGCTAAGAGACAAGATGACTTGCTTAGAGACAGTGAAAGCTATAGAGATGACATCACACATTTGCTGAGTGCCTACTCTGCCCTTGTGCTTGGTATCTGTGAGCTCTTTTTGTCCTCGAGCTTCCAAAGGGGCAGGTACTATTACCGTCACCTTCTGACAGATGAGGAAACTGAGGACATTGTGTGGAAGATTCATTAATACCAAATGCTGAGCTTTGCTGAAAGTAAGACGGCCCTTTGGGAAGGGCTGCTCAGGGCATGACTGGCTTTGCTGGTGGGTCACACACTGCTTCCTTATCCCTTCCTGTCCTTACCTCAAAAGCTGGAAACTCTAGCCAAGCTAAGACAGGGCAAAGCTTGAGAGGCATTCCTGTGAGAGGGACACTCCCAATACAGTGAGGCCATCATTATTGTACACAGAACCAATCAGAAAAGTGCTATTTTCAGTTTTTATTAGAATCTGGTGCTGTTCACAGGACCAATCAGAAGTTGCTGTTTTCAATCCTTCATTTGCATGTGGGTACAACTAATCAAAAGATGCTATTTCTAATCCTTCATTTACGTATAACAAGAAGCCAGTTTTTGATAGGACAGTTTACACGCAGCATGGTGCCAAGTGAGTGTTTGATAGGACAACTTTTCCCATGCCTTATCTGCATGAAGGAGAGATGTCCTAGGAATTTTGGATACGAAAGATCCCCTTTCCCTTATCCTCAGGGCACTGTGAGCCTTTTCATCAGCCCTCTCTCACTCTGCAGAGAATATATCTTTTCTGCCTTCAATAAATATATGCTTTCTCTGCCTTTTCTGGATCTCGCCCACTTCTTTGGGACACCAGGGGCCTGGAAAGAAGCCCCATGGGACCCTCCATCTGGTAACAAGCCCCCAAGAAAACTCTCTGGGAAAGGGTGGCCCTTCCCATGCCAGCTCCTTAGTGACCTTGTGGGTAATGCCACTTTAGTCTCTACCTTTAAGGATCCTGTGAGTAGGAATTTTGACTTCTCAAACACAAAGTAGCACTGGTAGTTAGGGATGTAGGCTCCTTTCTTCCAGTTCCTGGGACCCTTCTAGTAGAGATGCCTTATTTCTGTCAATCGACCCTTCCTGCCTTCTAATTTCCTGGGGGTAAAACACTTACAGCGACTTAGATGGGTTGCTCCAGCAGGGATCGCCTGTTTTGAGTCTGCCTGACAAGCTGAGTGTCTGGTCCCACCCGAGGCACAGTTCTTGGTTCAGGGATGACACACGTAGGGATTATCAGAGTCCACTCCAAATTTATTTTTATCAAAACTGCCTCTCCTAGGTTGGGAAGGTGGATATGAGGTAGGGGCTTCCACAACATGGAGAGAACACATGAGATGGTTTGCCCAAACCCTTGTGGGCCCCTGGTATGATGATGCTGGGGTTGTGGAGTTCTGGTTGGAGCTTGGACCCTCAGTACTCAGCCAACTCTAAATGGAAGATATTTGAAAAATAACTGCATCTGTACTGAACATGTTCAGACATTGTTCTTGTCACTCCCTCACAAAATCACAGCTATTTACATAGCATGCACCTTGGATTATGCATTATGAGTCACGTAGGGATGACTTAAAGTATATGGGAGAATGTACATAGGTTCTATGCAAAAACCACATCATTTTATGTAAGGGACGTGAGTCCTCTTAAATTTCTCTATTCACAGGGAGTTCTGGAATCAGTCCCCCCAGATGCCAAGGGCTAACTGAACATAAAGATAAATTTTCAAAATCTCTAATTAACTTTAAAGGTAGAAAGAACCTTGAATTAATGAGACCTAAAATTTAACCCTGGCACTGCGACTAAGTAAGTGTACAGCTTTGGCTTCTCTAGGTGTCTATTCTCATTTGTAAAGTGAGAGTTTTGGATTCGAACAAATGGCTGCTCATGTTCCACCCACATCTAACCTCTCTGTCAACTGTGATCCTGTGTTTCATGGGCTTGGAGAATTTGGTCACCCAACAGGTAAGCCCAACACCAAGAACCCTGTGGTCACCTGTGCAACACTTTGTTCACAGTGCTATCTGATGCCACTCGACCTCCTTTTCTTGACCCTGGGTCCTGGTAGGACATTGCCCCAGGGATAAGAAATTTAAAGCACCACCGCATTCCAGTTCACGGCATTTCCTTTCTGGAGCTCTGTTAGTTATTATAAAAAGCTTTTCTTATGCTTCTGCAGAATGTAAGGTACAGAGAGAGGCTTGTTCAGGTGAGCCAAAATGAGATTTATAAAGCATATTGTTATATGTGGGTGAAGTGCAGGGTGCGAGCTCACCAGGGGTTCTGGTCCCCATGGGAAGTCAGAGGTTCCTGCAGGATCCCAAGGAAAGACCCCACAGGGGTGGCAGCATCAGTCTTCTGTGGCGGGCCTGAGGTCAGGCATCAAGCCATGTTGCATCCAGGGCTGCACGGTCCTGTAGCACAGGGTGCAGCAACTCACCAGATAAATATTTCTGAGAAGAGCCCAACGCCTTCACTGGGCCTTGGAATCCCATGGAGTTGATACTGATGATGGCCAATACCCGGAAGAATAGGCTCTCTCTCCCTCTCTCTCTCTCTCTCTCCCTCTCTCTCTCTCTCTCTC
>NW_004624768.1:1117190-1153055 GCF_000247695.1 Heterocephalus glaber | reverse complement strand
TCTCCCTCTCCCTCTCTCTCTGTCCCCCTCTCTCCCTCTTTCTCCTTCACTCTCCCCCCACCCCTCTCCTTCTTTCTCCTTTTCTGTTCTTCTCCTCTTTTTATTATTGAAATTGTTGGTGCTGAGGCTCAAACCCTGGCCCTGGACCTCACTCGTGCTAAGTACACACTCTACCACTGAACCCCAGACCAAGCTCCCCTTTTCTGAGTAGCTATCTTTTCTCATTTAGCCAAAACTATTTCCAATGTTCACATCCTTGTACAAATGCAAGATATTTCTTTCTGCCCATGTTTCCCAAGTGATAAAAGGGACTCAAAGAGGGGAGCAACTTGCTTCGTTGGCACAGCTGGTTTGTTACAGAGTCAGGTTAAGAGTGAACTTTGGTCCTGAATATTTTTCATGGTGTTGTCCAACCCATTCTGTTTATAACCTTTATTTTGTGCTCTTGCTCTAAGTAATGATGCAATGGAGTGAGATCTTTCTGTAGACTGAATTGTGCTTCTGCCTCATTCATATGATAAATTCCTAACCCGCAATGTGGCTGTTTTTGGAATTAAGGCCTTGAAAGAAGTAACTAAGCTAAAAATGAAGTCATTAGGGTAGGCCCTGATCCAATAGGACTGGTTTTCTAATAAGAGGAGATGAGACCACACACACACACACACACACACACACACTGTGGGAGGGCACAGTGAGGTGATGGTCGCCTCTAAGTCAAGGATATCTCAGGAGAAGCCAACCTGCTAACACCTTGATCTTGGTCTTCTAGCCTCCAGAACTGTGAGAAAAGCATTTAAATGGTTTAAGCTACCCATTTGGTGGAATTTAGTATAGAAACCAGGAATATGCCAGAGTCAAAGTTTTTCTCCATTGCCTTTGGAAATCTACCACTGTCCTCAACTCCACAGAACTCCATTGCCAACATTGGGCTTAAAATCTAGCCATCCAGCACACATTCTTGGAACTGTATTTAAGAAGTATGTTTTGGTCAGCTCCTCCCTTCCCAGGTCCTTACTGGGGAGCAGTGGCCTGAGGGGTGGAGCAGGGTTTCCAAAAGTAGAGTTTTCTGCCACAGAAACAAGCAGTGACTCTAAGGATGTATTTGTGTCTAACTCAAAACCCTGAGACCCAAGTATCCAAGAAAACCTTGCAGGGCTGAAATGATGATGAAGTGCTTCGTGACCACTTGATGAGTGTGTGAGGTTGCCTCAGGAGAAAGAGAGTCAAGTATAATACACAGACAGACGTGCTCCGCCTCTGATAAGTCATATGATGGATGCAGGTGTTGATTTGTTTGTTGTTTTTAACATTTTGCATGCTCAGGAATGTAGCTATCCCTCAGTGTTTATGAAAGATTAGTTCTAGGACGTTCCCCACCTGTCCTTGATATAAAATGGCAGTGTTTCACAGAGCCCATGCACACTCTCCTCTATACAGCACTTTTAAATAATCTCTAGATTACTTGTGATAGCCAAGCCATACAATGTAAATGCTATGTGAAGAGCGGTTACACTGTTTTGTTCTTTTTTTAGGAAATAACAAGAAAAAAATGTCTGTGTATTTCCAGTACAGATGCAATTTTTTTGAAGAAAACTTTTCCGTACATGGTTGGTTGAATCTGTGAGTGCAGAACCTTCAGATACTGAAGGCAAATGTCACCCTCTTGCAAAACTCTTCTGAGTCCTTCCATTTTCTCCACCCAGACTGCCAAGGCCTGGTGCTTGGAGCAGTCCCCATGAGCAGTCACGAACACCATGAACAGCCAGGTATGGACCCTCCAGGGGCACCACACAGGCTGCTCTGAAAGGTCTTGCAGAAACCTGGTCTTCTAAAGTATACAAGCATAGGACTTTCAATAATTCAAAATTTAGCCCATAATTAGTTCTATCAATGTATCCGATAGAGATAAGAAAGACTTTGCGAATGGCCTTCCAGTGTTCACCTCAGCAGTGGGTAATATTTTGATACCTAGAAGCAACACGTTCTTTCCCCATGTGTTTCAGGGTTCTTTCGACCTCACTCTCACTGAGGGATCCTCCAGAGCCCATTACACAGACCATGCACAGCAGAGCCTGCTGTAGGGCCAGGATCAGCTGAGCAGAAGGAGAGTTAGCAGTTTAAGTTCTGCTTTTAATGTTTCAGTACGAAGCTTTTGAAATTCAAGTCTGAAACAATCGTCTAAGATGAACGCATTGTGAATTTCAAAAATCAGGCCCTGAGAAACAATGCGTACTCATTTTGAGTCCATTTTTCTCACTCCAGAAAGTGAATGCAGTTTTTCTGGGCTGGGGAACAGATGAAAGAATGGCAGAGGAGAAAGGAGAAAATGCAATGGCAGGAGAGTGAGAGAGTAGAGCTCTTCCTACTGTGCCACTGGGAGGTTAGGGAAACTCACTCTTAGGAAGATCTCTGAGCGCCCCACTTCCTGCCGTTAGTACCGACACAGCCTTGGCTCTGCGGTCACTTGGGGAGATGGCCACTGTGGTGTTACAGAGTTCTCTCCCACTCTGGTCACTTAAACAGCAGTGCAATAATTCCCCGTTGTTGGGGGAAGGGCAGTGAGTGCCCCTGTCACGGTTTAGATGAAAGAGTTCCCCCAGAAATTTCATGCATTCAGTGGTTGGGCTTTCAAAAGGTGATTGGATTGTGGGGGCACTCAATTCACCAGTAGATTGATCTATTGATAACTTCACTTCTGAATGTGCTCTTAAATTAGGGTGGGGGGAGAGGCTGGCTGGAGGAGGTGGGTCACCGAGGCACCACCTAGAAGGGGGTGGGTATTCTTGTCCTCAACCCTTTCTTCTTCCTCTTCCTCTTCCTCTTCCCCTTCCTGCCCTTCCCCTTCTTCCTCCTGCCCTTCTTCTTTCTCTTCTCCTTCTCCTCCTCCCTTTACCTCTCCCTCTCCTTCTCCTTTCTTCATCTTCCTCTTTCTGGCTCTTTGGCTCCTTCCTTGCTTCCTGGCGGCCATGGCTTGAGCAGCTTTCCTCTCGCAGGCCTTTTCATCATGCTCTCTCTGCCTGGGAGCCAGCAGACCATGGACTGTACCTTTTAAAACTCAACCAGAATAACGTCTCCTCCTTTAAGCTGTGGGCATCAGGTATTTTGTCTCACCAACAGAGCAGTGGCTAACACAACCCTCAATCTTCCCAGGGGGTATAGGCTGCAATGGGCTCTGTTCAGGTCCCTAAGCATAGCCAAAAGTAGCCAGGTAGATGTGAGACTGGAGGGACTCTACAGCCAATCAGGACTGAGGGGTGGCTGGCAGCACCCTGCACTCTGATGGCTGCTGGGATGCTGCCTCCTCGGGGATGTCAGGGAGATACCAATGGGGCTGTAGGGAAAGGGCCACTGCCCCCCCCCCCACAAGGCCACAGTACCAAGGAACCCTACAGAGCAGCGGCTGCTAGGGGGAAGATATCAGAGGCCTCAGTTATCTGGAATTTCATTTCTTGTTGTAGGTGGAAAGAAACTTAAAAAATAAATAATGTTATAGAAATAGAAAGCAATATTTCCTGAAAACATTGAGATTCATATACTACTACTACTTCCTAAAGAATTTATTCTTTGGAGTCAATTTTAAGCACATAAAAGGCAGAGATATCATTGGGGGTAAACTTTATTGCCAGCACTTGAAAGTGTAGGTAGATATAAAAGCACCTACCACTGGAAAATTGTGAAAATCACTGAATGAATATTTTACTGCTATGAAAACTTTTAAAGAAGGCACATAAAATTTCCATCATGTTTTATTCCTATGGCATGAATGGAAATAAAAAATCTATTAGACCTTCAAGTTACAATAATTATGTGAACAACAGCTTTCTTCTTCTCATCCCAAATGAGAAAGGATCTCCTCTGTAGGATGGAGGTGATGACAATTCACTCCTGGTGAGGTGAAGCTCAGAAGGAATGAAGGCTGAGGAGAAGTCTTGTGCTGCCAGCAGAAGGGCTATTGGGAGGTTTATTTGCACACCATGGCCAGCACAGAAAGTAATTCTTTAGTTAAGTAGAACTGGGTCAGATCAAAGCCACTCACATTTATGTAAGAAGCAATCCCTCTGATAAACATACAGATCACTAGCAAATAATGAAAACACAATATATACATGAGTTGAATGGGGAAGGTAGACCAGGAGTACATGCCACACCTATTCATGTAATCCCTACAGTGCTACCTGTGGGCAGGGCTGGACCAGGCTTCCATTCATTTCCTGATTTGCCGTGTCCCCTGTAGCAAGAAGTAAGGGGCACAATGATCCTACAGATGTCAGTGTCACCTCAAAACTGCCCTGCATCTTAATATTGTCTCCAGACTCCCATCTGTTCACCTATCCCAGCTCACAGTCTGTGTCTGGATTCTGTGGTTAGTGCAGGGCTTCTGTCCTTTCAGGCAAACCTTCATTTCTTTAAGACTGTTCTTTGGCAGACCCTCAGTGCACTCAGCCTGTCTCATAATACCACAGATAGAATGGCTTCAAGAGCAGACATCTATCTCTCACAGCCTTGGAGGCTGAGAGTTTGAAGTGTTCCAGCATGGCTGGGTTCTGGTGAGGGCCCTCTTCTGTGTTGCAAATGGCTTCCTTCTTGCTGTGTCCTCACAGGGTAGAGAGCCAGAGCAATCTCTCCGGTGTCTCACTTTATTAGGGCACTAATCCTGTCACAAGGACTCTGCTCATTTCATTTATTCCTAATCACACCACAAGGGCCCCACTTCCTACTAATGTCAGATTGGAAGTTAGAACTTCAACATAGGAATTTTGAGGGGACAGATTTAGTTCATAATACCTGCAAATACAGGAAAGACTCCTAGGTGACAGCAGCCACAAAACAAATTCTTCCTCATTACAGCTGGGGCTGGTTATTTGACCTCAACAGACAGAATCTGATCTGGCATGGGACGCTGCTTCTTGAGAGGGCTGGAAGTTTTAGGAACTTTGGGAATGTTGGGAGTGCTGGGAATGTCAGGATCATGGAGGGTGTTGGGAATGTTTGGAGTATTGGGAATACTGGACATGTTAGGAGTGTTGGGAATTTGGAGGTGTTGGGAATACTGGCAGTGTCAGGAGTTGTGGGAATGTTGGGAATGTGGCAGTACTGAGGATGTTAGACTCTCTTAGCAGGCTCAGGGTATGCACTAGTGGTGGCACTTCTTCCACCAGGAAATACTTCCATGCTTAAGGGGCATTTGTTGTAGGTATCTTTTCTGTTTCTGACTCCTGTATCTCCTGTACACCTGAGACCTCAGGTACAAGTGGTCATTTCCTGTTCCTCGACATGTCACATGTACTTACCCTAATAAAGGGCCATGGAATGTACCAGTCCCTCTTCTTAGCTCACTCTTGTGTTCTCAGCACTCTGCAGCACCAATTCAAATCCCATTTTCTAGTGAAGATTCCCACTGTTCCAGCAGCAGTGAGAGCACCAATGGGTCTAGCAGTCTACTTCCTCTTTAATATTTTATTATAACTTCTTTGTGACTGCACTCTGAGCTCCTTAAGAGCTGGGAAATGTTTTTTTGCTTCACCTCAAGACAGATAGTGCTGATACCCTGCTTGTGCCAAGTTGTTTGCTGCACACACATGAGAATGTTTGCCTGAGTTCTGGCATGCTGATGTTGGGACTAGACTTGAACTGCACACAGGGCAAACCATCAGTGATAGATGTGAGAACCCTGTGCCAGCCCTCAGAAAAGGGGAGTTGGTGGATGAGAGTTGGTGGATGGTCATCCAGCCTCCTCCTCTCTGAGCATGAGACTCCCAGCAGCTGGTGCTACACTACTGAAGGCTGCACTGGGGCTTGGAGTTCACACCCAAGGCAGCCACTTACACAGCTGGCAGGCAGATGGTTGCTCTTAGAAGGAGGTTATCTTACTCTGCTCTGTGTTGCTGTAACAGAATACTGGAGACTGGGCAATAAGTTTATTCTCTTGGAGTTCTGGAGGCTGGAAAGTCCTGGATCAAGGCCTTCTAATTCCGTCCTCATATGGAAGAAATCTGAAAGACAAGAAAGGAAGAACTATGGAAGAGCAAGAGCCCTCTCCCACCAAACCTTCTGTACCAGCATTCCTCCATTCACAATGGCTCTGCTGGCGTGACCATATCACATCTCCTTAGGCCTCACCTCCCAACACTTTTGCATTGGGAGTTGTTTCCAACATATGAACTTTGGAGGGGGCAAAGATATTCAAGCCATAGCAGAACCTCAGGTCCTCCATGGGTCTCCCCATAGTCTTCACACATCTGCTAATGTCTTAGCTACTTCTTCTCACTGCTGAGACAAAATACTTGACACTCAAAGTTAAAGGAGGAAAAGTTTATTTCAGCTCACAGCTTGTAGAGGTTTCAGTCCATAGTTGGCTGGCTCCAAGGCAGAGTGACATGAGAGAGGGACATTACAGAGGAGAAACAGTCCATGGCAGGCAGAAGGCAGCAAAAACATCCAAGCAGCAAGCAGCAAGCAATGACTGTCTTTCTGTGCCTTGTATCTTATCCAGTCTACCCACCCTTAGAGTGGGTAACACTCACATCCTTAATTCTAGCATCACATCCTGGATCCCAGCATCACACCCTAGATTCAGCCACCTCCCAAAAGCCTCATCTATGATCACATGAGACTTTGAGGGGACAGCTAGACAGAAGCCATACCAACTAACAAGGGTGGATTCTAAGTAGCTGAGAAAGAAATGTGTCCTCTTGGCTCTCAGATTTCCTTAGTCCCCTTCTTGGTACCCTGAACTCACCAAGTACAATAAGCAGAATTTCCCTGGCTGGTCACTAAATGGGAGTTATAATTTCCTACACACATTGAAGAACATATTAGAGGGATAGACTCCTCCCAGCCCTCACTTTCTGGGAAAATTGAGACTTCAAGAACAACCACAGAAGGACCTTCTGGTGTCTTGTTGCTGACCCAGCTCTGAATCTAGAACCTGGCTGATAACCTGGGCAGTGAACAAATGGAAGAGGCCAGAACATGGCCACTTTGAGCAAATTATTTATCCTGTCCATCTCTCAGTCTCCTAGATGAAAAGCAATCCCTGAGCACTGACACACACACACACACACACACACACACATACACTCTGGTCTGGGCCACCTTCACTGCTCTCCTGTTGGGCCTTTTGTTTTCAGGCAGGGTTCTATCTCAAGTACAATGGAACCATCAGACAGACAGGCTTTGATCAAGAATCAAATCACCAGGTAGAAATGCCCCTGGACTTATTATGGGTCTTGTCCCCAATATCTCATTACAAGTTGCCTTTGGTGAGGCAAAAATGCCTTTCATAGATCTAGCCTAGCAGCACAGCAACTGTCACAGGACAGTTGCTTCCCCTCGTGACTGTGTGGCTCACTAGGTACTGTGAATCACTGCTGCTGCCTGGCATCCCCAGAGAGAATTAGACTGCAGACCACCATCCTGGGAAAAGGTGAACATTCAAAATTTGAAGCAGGGTTTCCACTAAATGCATATTGCCTTCACACCACCCTATGGTCAAGAAATTGTAAGTCAAAACATAAGTTAGAGACATCCTCTCGTGACGAAACATAAACATGACAATGTAAGTTATTATCAGCCTTCTTGGTGAGGGCCTTGTAACTGGAGAGGCCACATTCACTTGCAGAAATCAAAGACAGAAAACTGTGGAGGGCTATGCAGATAGACCTAAGTGCAGGTTAGTGTGTCTGGACCACAGGTGCTTCAGTATAGGGGACGGAGACTGATCTGAAAGATGATTGGAAACTCATTTTTGCCCAGTCTTCAAGTAAAGTGCTTGTCAAAGGCTGCAGCCCTGGAGACTGGGATACCTCATGTCACTGGGGCAGCTCCAAGAGCAGTGGTGGTGAGCCTATGGCACATGCTGCAGCCGGGTGTTTGTTACCATTGGGAACTCTAAAATGTTCGCCATCACTGTCCTAGGGGTCTACATGTTGTTTCTGGAGACACGCATCAAATGAGTCAAGACTCGGCGCTGTACACTTGTGTCCAAGGTACTTGCCAAGGTATTTCGTTCAGCATTGAAGGGCGCACATAGGTGGGGACAGTTTTGCCACAATGATTATGCTCTCAGAAGAGGATGTGGGACACACAGCAGTGCGGCAGGCTCTCAGCTGCAGAGATGATTAAGGGAAGGAGAATGGTCCTGAGGGTCAGCAGATGGGCTCCTAGATGAGGTCCTTATTCCATGTTTTTACAGTAGTGAGGGGCGTTTGGGGCACGAGGATAGGAAGGGGAGAGGTGCAGAGGGGACAGGAAGGGTAGTGGTGAAGCGTGAAAGGAATTAGCTAGGCTGTCCAGATCCCCCTTCTCTGGGAGAGAAGCTGGAATAACTGCTCTCAGAAGGCTCCCCTGGAGTGCAGCAGGGCTCTGGTGCTCAGAGGTGTCTTTCCCGAGGCTGTGAAGATCTCTAAATCAAAGGGACTTGGGAATCAATCCCATGTCCAGCTCTTCTTGAGCAGCTCGAGAGTGGAAGAACAGCACAGCTTATCTGAACTGAGGTGGAAGAGCTGAGAAAATCCAGATGTCTAGGAAACTGGGGGAAAGGGAGAAGCACAGAAAGGAGATCGGAGAGCTAGCAGTCTAGGAACAGGAGCCAGAGGGCCACTGTGATGTGCTTCCTGCCTTGTGGGATGACAGCCATGCAGTGGGAGGTCCTGGCCATGGCCACGCTGAGGGTGACAAGAAACGAATTAAGGAAGGTGAGGGAGATCTTGAGACCACAGGGGTTTTAGGGATTGGGGGTGCTTTGATGAGACCACTGGAGATGAGTGTTGATGGTCTAGCATCCTCACCTGGGGAAGGTTGTGAGGTGTAGAATGAGACTGTCCTACTCCACTTTCTGTTACTGTAACTGAATACACAGACTGCATAATTTATAAAAAATGGAGGCCTATTTGGTTCATGGTTCTGGAGACTGGGAATCTAAAACATGGCCCTGGCATCTGTGAAGGCCTTATCACGCACACAGTGAGCAGAGAAAGTGCACTGGCTTAGGCCTTCCTCTTCTCACAAGGCATTAACTCCATTGTGGGGCCACCACTCTCCGGACTCACCTGATCCTTCTGAAGTCCCCAAGGCTTCACCTCTACATTAACACATGGACTTGGGGATTGAGTTTCCAACACGTGGACTTAGGAGGGCACAGTCAAACCGGAGCTGAGGTCCTGGCCACGAGAAAAGAAGACAAGGAGCAGCATCCTGAGGACAATCACAGGACGCTTTTCCCTAAGCCTGTTCTTCCCACAGCATGAAGTCCCTGCTGCCTCCCTTTTCTGCTGGCTGCAGCTGGCCCTGTACTTGGGAGCTGCAGATGCATATTATCTCTTCTTCCTTATAGCTGTCTCCTTTCTCCAGCAGCCACAGGGTGTGGCCGTCTGCTTTGGAGATGGGAAATACACTCATTCCCCCAAAGCAGATGTGTGCTTCCTCCCTGGGCCGGTTTCCTCAGGGCTCTGTGCAAGTGATGCCATTTGGCTGAAGCTGACGGTGTCTGGTTTAATTCACACGGATTGTAATGTCCTTTGACAGATGTTCTCACCACATTCATCCCTTCTCTGGGCAAATCGCTCCCAGGGAAGCTAGGAGATTGCAAGGCAGAACTGCAAGCCCCCAAGTTTGCTAGTCGGTTGAGGTCTTAGACCCGGGCTGGGGGATCTACAGAGTGCTTGCAGAAGGCTTTGTGGTCCCTCAATATTTGAAGCTGCCTGGAGTGAATGTGGGCTGTGGGGTTTGGGAGCTCATTCAATATCCACATCCACTTTTTTTTTCTTTGCATGTTATTTCTATCTTACCATGTCTACTTTGTTTTGAGTTTTCTTCATTTAAATTCTCTTTCACATCTTACTCAGATGGGGTGGGTGAGGCCTTGCATACCCCAAACTCACTCTTTTTTTCCTTATAGGAAATTGGGAATCTTGATTCTTACTGATTTTTTTTCCCTTAGTAAGTTTTGATGGTTTCTTGTCTTTCAACATTTGATGATGCAGAGCAGACATCGGGTACTGTCCACTTCTTTCCATTGGAGCAAGTTGTTCTTTCTTCCTGGCAGCAGGGATGGTCTCCTTTCCATCTCTGGGAGTCAAGAATTCTTTCGATATTCTTCCAGTATTTGGGTATTTGTTTTATTTTTGTTCATCCTTCCTGGTTGCCTTCTACATTGAAGAGTCTAGTCTTTCTTTTGCTTTGGAAAGTTTTTCTTTTTAAAATTGTCTCCTTTTGTCCACCTGGAAAACATTTATTCTCATGCCAAATCTCTCATATCTTTGTTTTATAGTTTCTTTGCCCTTGTAGTTTAGGCTTCTTGTCTTTTTATATTAAGATTTTAAAATTTTGTTTTATGTTACTAGGGTTTGAGCCCAGGGCCATCACACTGAACTACATCTTCAGCCCATTTTTATTTTTTTATTTTGAGAGAAGATCTCAGTGAATCAGTAAATTGCCCAGGCTAGACTAGAACCGTCAATCTTCCTGCCTTAGTCTCCCAGAGGGCTGCACTTACAGGAGTAGCCACCACTCCTGGCTTTAACTTTTATTGCTAATTGATCCATAAGAATTGTACATATTTGTGGAGTACAATGTGATGTTTCAAATCTGTGCATGTTGTGTGATGATTAAATCAGGGTGGTGAACATATGCGGTGAAACATCCCCAATTATCTTGCTATTTTGAAATCTTCAAACTATAGCTTCTCTACTATGCAGCAGAAAGCCAGAACACATTCCTCCTAACTATAAGTTCATAGGCATCTTGTTTCTTTGTTTCATTACCCAGAACACAAAGTTGGTTTTTAGCAGTGACCCTTCTAATGTTTCTTCATGTACTAAAACTGAGGAGGTGAACTCCATTATCGTTGGCCCATTATGTCCTCTGGTGCCTTAGGAGTTTGGTTCTCTTCTGGCTCTTCCATTTGTTGTCACCACCCTTCTCTTTGTTTGGTTTGTCCTCTGTCTTCAAATATCTTTGGTGAGTCATGATATTTCTTTCCCTAACTTGGAGTAGTTATTTCTTGCCATGTTTCCCAGAGAGTGCTGAGCACTTCTTACAGGCAGGAAGCAGCACGTGACTCCAAAAAGGCCACAGTCCCTGGGCCAGCCAGCTCATGGTGTTACTGGACAGTAGTCTTTCCAAAATCTCACTGTCCTGTTCCAAGAATTGGATGGGACAACCCATGGACATAAAAGTTCAAAGTTTATAGAAGGTAAAAGAAGAAGTAGAAGTGTAAAAGAAGTGAAGAGTATAAAAAGAAGAAGTAGAGGTGGAAAGAAGAGAGAAAATATGCTCTGCACACCCAGGAGGATCACTGCAAGAGTAAGAAGACAGTGGAGGTGAGCCCAACAGCTGCCATCTTCTACGTCCATGTGGTGTCAGATCCTGGCTGTCAGAAGCTGCTGTACAGCATGGCTCTCTGCTGTGATTTGCCGACCTTCTTCTTCTAGCTAGGCCCCACCTCCTAACAGCCGTGCAACTAATGAACTCTTGAAAGGATCAATCCATTGATGAGGCCAGCACTCACAATCACCTCTCTAGGCACCACCTCTGAACTTTGCTGCATTGGGATCAAGCCCTCACTACATGAGCCTTTGGGATTTAGATTTCAGATTTAAACGACGACAGATACCTAGTAGAGATAAAAGAGTCAGCTATGTAAGTTCTGGGAGAGACAGGGTTAGCTAATGATTCAGTGATTTAGAACAATGTGTGCAACCTGTTTGCAAAATTTGAGATGAAAATGGCCACCTATTGATTGCAAGTGAAGAATTTTTGGACTGCATGATTATTTTGAGCCACCTCAGCAAGATGCCCAGAGCCATGTTAAATACTATGACTTTATCCTTCCCCTCCCTTGGCGCCCAGTCTAGAGATGGGCACATTAACAAAGATCATCAGTGAAAATCATTCCCAGGTATCTCCAAAACCTTCAGAAAAACTACTCTTTCTCCGACTGGGAAAGAGGTTTATCGGGAAGGACCATGAAATACTTTTAGCTTCCTCAGGCCAACTCTCCTGTGTCGTGTCATGGACTTGTGATGGATTGTCCAAACAATAAGGCCAACACAGAAGAGTGGAAATGGCAGGGGTGAGCTAGAATCTCCACAGTATCATCAGACTTGCTCTGACTCCTGGGCCTCTCTACTTTATTAGCCAGTTCTTCCTCTCTTAACTCAAGTTATTTCATCCAGGTTTTTATCATGTAAGAATCCAGACTATCACAACAGACAGACATACGGCTGCACACAGAAACATTACCAAATTACCCTCAATAGTATTCTCCCCTTATTCAGGGTTTTGTTTTCTATGTTTTTAGTTTTTGAGGTCAACTTTAGCCTGAACTATTCCAGAAATAAAGAATTCATAAGTTTTAAATAACTTGCATTGAAATATATTGCTCTAATTATTTTGCTTTATTAATATTCTTGTTAATTTCTTACTATATCCAATTTGTAAATAAGCTTTATTATATCTACATATTAATAGGAAAAACATAGTATATATAAGCCCAGTACTATTCATGGTTTCAGGCATCCGTGGAATGCCTTGGACCATAGACCCTGTGGAAAACTGGGGAGGGGTATTGTAATTTATTATATAAATATTAGTCAAGTTAGTAGTGTGTGTATAGAGTTGTGCAAATAACATAAGTTCTACTCTTCTTCTCAAGTAAGTTATATTCTTGTAGACGAAGCAAGTCATAATGGTGATTACACAACACAAGATTCAAATGGCAGATCGACGTAGAGGTGGTAAGTGCCAGTATATGAACCCACAGGCAGTGGGCTTTTCTCTCTGGGTTTAGGGCAATAACAATGGCTGGTTCTAGAGAGTAGAATCAAAGGTAATTTTCCACTTGAAGTATTTATCAAGAGCCCCCAAATATCCAGCCTTAAGATCAAACACGCATTTTGCTGCAGAGGTAACCACGGTGCAGGGTAGAAAATTACCCAGGGAATTCCATAGAAATTGTTAAAGAATCTGTAACTCACTTGCTTTCTTGTTTCAGGGAGAGTGTTGTATAGCTCTCTTCTGCTCTAAGCCGAAATATTAGCTATTTGGGTATGATCCAAATACCCTATTGTATCCAGCTATGTAAATGATAAAACCATTACTGAAATTTATAATTTGGGTCATCATCATCATATAAAATAATTACTAAGTGGTATATTATCCAGACAGAGTCTAACAAAGTACCACCGAGTGGGTGACTTAACAGAAATTCTGGAGGCTGAAGTTTGAGATCAAGGAGTCAGTGGGGTTAATTTCTTTCGAGACCTCGCTCTTTTGCCTGCAGACGACAGTCTTCTCCTGGTCCTCGCATGGTCTGCCTCTGAGTTTGCCTGTGTCCTAATTTCCTCTTCTCATTAGGACCCAGTCATATTAGATTACAGCCCATTCTAAGGGCCCAATTTCAGATTAATTCCCTCTTAAAGGCTCCATCCCAGGACAGTCACATTCCATAGATGCTGGGTTTCATTACAGAACCGTAAGGGGCAGGTACAATTCAACCCATAACAGTCATCTAAGCTTTTGAAAATAACATTAGAAGGAAACAGAAGAATATAGGTATCACCAGAAAAAATAACATTGTAAACAGGGGAAATGTCCAGGGAGTGCCATCTTCAGCACTTCGCACACAGAGGACCTTATATAGTACCCAGAAATTGCTGCCCTCTACTTACACTAAACCCTTCAGGGGCTTGGGCCAGAACTCAGTGGTAGAATTGTGCACTCAGCGCGCACAAGGTGCTGTGTTTAATCCCCAGAACAAGCAAACAAATGCATCTCAGCCTGCAGCCTGCTGTATGTGAGGCTCCAACAGACAAGAGCTCAGTATCATCCCCCACAGGTGCCCAAGTGTCGTGAAACATGGCAGGAGCCATCATTTGGTGGAAGAGCACATCACATGGTTGAACTGCTACAGGCCATGGAGCATAAAAGGTCCCCAGCTTCTCTGGTGCTGTTGTTGTCAAGGGAACAGTAATGTATAAATCAATACAAATTAATATATATCATATCAATTAATGTATATTGTATAATGAAAATATATTGTGTGTAAATATATTGTGTATTGACATATTTATGAATAACTAATATATGATAATCATTTACTTTTGATATTTAATTATATGTCCTCAATGTCACTTTATTAACTATGGGCATACATTTGATGCCAGGTAAGGCATTTCGCTTTCCTGGGCTTCTCTGAGCCCTACCATCCATGTATTTAAAATAAGAACAATAGCTATCTGCCTGTTAAGAAGAGCAATAGTGATAATGCTGGCTATGGCCGGGGTTTCTGCCCAGTGAGCAATGATGTATACGTTAGGCAGCACCAAATTCTCTTACTGCAGAGAAAATCATGGCCACGTTGGTTGCCAACGGACCCCTACAGGCATGGCTTGCAGGTAGCATTAGGCTGCTATAAAGAAAAACTAAAGCTTGATTTAAGTTGGGAAAATAACATCATCCAGCCCTGAGACTGGTAAGATCATTGCAAGTCAGCTTATGTTTTGTCTGCCTGGTTCATATGGAGGGGTGCTGTCAACACTTGCATACAATAAATGAATGACTCCAGGTAGTTTTGTTTGGCAAATTAGAAACCTGAAATTGGCAGAGGAAAAAAATAGAGTGAGAAGGAATATGTTAGCCGAAAATTCCAGTGAGAATTGATAATTCCCTTGGCAGACCCCAAGGCAAGTACTTACAAGCCTGTGTGCCTTCCTCTTCTGAAAGAAGTTTCAACAAAAGGTACTCCAAATCCATTTGCTACCAGTGACACCAGTTATATTAATTTCTAACACAGAAAAAGAAATGAAGAAGATAAGATTTAAGCTCAAGGGGCTATTAAAAATGGGAATGCCTGGAAAAATTAGATCATGTAAGAGATGCCTATTATTGTATTAATTAATGATACTGATACCCATATAGTTGAGGTCTTTTCTGGACAGGCACTGAGAAAGCCTGTTTCCCGGGCTGCTTCTGGTCCTGGCATTGCAATTCCCATGGTGGGACAAAATATTTGAGCTCACAAAGTTCATGCAGCTTACAGATAGGTCTGTTTCCCAGCAGCCACCTGATACAGCTTGAAGAAAGGGCCAGAGGATACTTTGGATCTGTATGGGGAGAACCCCACGGATCAACAGCAAAGACTCTACTGGGAGTTCATGGCGTCTGACCCTAAACAGAAGCTGTTTGCCTGGCTCTTTGGATGGACCACCCTGAGTCCATAGTTTACATAACAAAAATATCTATGGGTCACCTTTTGTGTGCCAGGGACTGGGCGAGATTTCTTGTGATGGGAACAGAGAGTGGCTACATATCCAAAGTGTGTTGTGTTCAGCAGAATAAGATGGCATGGAAATTGAGCCCCAACCAAGGCTATTAAAGGAGAGGGCCAACTGGACAGTAGATAAGGAGGAAAAGGCTGCATCTCTGAGAGGAACACTGGGCATAAACACTGCTGAGGAAGACTGGGAACGGCAACACTGTGGAGACTCCACATAGTGGTGAGAGTAGGGATCTGTGTACATGGCAGGCTGAGTCATGTGGGCTTCTTCCTGCCAAGGACAGGGGACAGTCAGTATAAAGTACTCAGATCATGTTAGGAAACCCAAAGAAAATTGCTGCAGACACTGCCTTTATTACTTTTTGTTAGTGTTAGAGTTATTTCATTGGATGTGATGAGTCAGTTAACCATTTTGTGTTTGAATAAAAATTGATAACTACTTTAAATACTATTTAATATAAATTATACAAAGACCTATTTAGAGGTAAATATATACATACATTTGTAAGCATTCAAAAATAGCGATAGTATATTTTTTTCATAAGCCATTTTACAACATAGTCATAAAAGGTTACAAAAATAGTATTTACCAACGGGCACCTTGATCCTGGTCCCCTCCTGTGTTCTGTCCTTGTTGCTAGAGTGGATGGCGAAGCCCACAACGCATTGTGTTTTGGGGAGAGGACAGAAGGGAGTCGAGGTTTTCAACACCACCTCCTGCAGCCAAAATGAGGTCACCAGCATTTGGAAGTATTTTTGCCACACTGCCTCACACATTAATGCAGTTTTAAATGCATTGCTCTCCTCTCATCCTCCTCCCTCAGAGTTTTCTTGTGCACTGTGGAAGCCGGGCTCAGTGGGGACAGAGTCTGAGCTCCAGGCTGGGTCTCCAGAGGGGGAGCCGCATGAGGAGGAGCCCACCAAGAGTTTCAGGGAGCCCCTAGAGCACCACCTGTCACTCGACTATGGAGAAAGACTTAAACCCTGCATCCTCAAAGCTCTCGAAACCAAGACTGAGTATGGACATGTTTGTATTTCATTCAAAGTTTTTACTTTTAACTGCTGGATATGTTAATACTCTGCCACGTGGCGTGTTCACCTGGAAGTATCACCCAGCGTGTAGAAGGCACAACTGCTCATTCCCAGTTTGATCATTTAGGTCAGTAATGATATAAAATAAGCAATAAATAATAATGATGATTATAAACAGCAAGGTTACAATGGGAGGACTTGGTGAATACATTGGTACTCGTCAAAAGGCTTCAATGATGATCAGCTTACAATGCATATTTCCATAGCTACTCATTGCTGTTTAAACTTTTTCTCCTACTGAAGAACTTCAAGTGTAGATTTTGTTGGAAATATTTTCCATGTGAATATATTCCGTCTGTGATGGAGAAGTAAACATCAGATGCAGCCTAATGGAACTACATTAGGGAAACAAAACATCAGGGAAAAGAAAAATCCAAGATGGAGAATAGATTTGGGGTGTGGGTTTCTCAGAAGCAAATGGACAACCAGTCTTTTCCCTTAAGTGGGCTCTGTCAGGCAACTGCTTTGCCTCACCCTTTGAGTGAAATATGAAGGCACAGGAGAGTGATTTCATGTTAACAGAATTGAATGCAAGTACATTATCGAGAATGCCTTTTTCCTCAGGTAGGGCTGTGGGTATTTCTTGTTGTAGTCAGTTCATTTATATTTTAAACATCTGCAAGACTACAGTGAAATGAACTAGCTCTTAATCATCACTACAGAGAATGAATAAATACATGCATTTATCTTGCACGCAGTAATTGGCTGCCAAGCAGTCTGTGATCCTTTCATTAGGGTGATGAGATCCAAAAATAGATGCCAAGTATGTTTATTAGAAACTCATAGACCCACCTGAGGTATAAAAAAATTCCCGTAAATGCCGAAGTCTGCAGAGACGTGGGTGGGTGTGGGTGTGGGTGTGCCCACGCACGTGTTCATGGCAATTGTGGAGGGAGCAAAGGGAAGGGAGGAATCAGGAACTAATTTATTCTTCCACCTGCCTTGGATCCTTCTTTGGAATAAAAACACAGTGTAATTGACTATCCTTGGTATAACCCTCGGGAGAACTTCTCCACTCTTCCTTCCTGTGTTCTGGTTTGGAATCAAGATGAGTAGATGTAGTTTTTTTCTGTTTCCATGAGTTGCTCTAGGGCCAGCATTGCTAGCCCTATCAGACCATTGCATCCCTACCTTTCCCCTTTCTGTGCAGTCACAGATTAGGTTTTGGTTAAAGATGATTGTATATTCAGAGTTCCAACATGGGTCCCAGTGAGAACTGCCAGTGTGGTAGGCAGAGGTTTTGTTTCTTTGTTTCCACCCTTCATCCTGCTTGGTGTTACCTCACGCCCAGGAGGCAAAGAGAGGAGGAGGAGGAAGGGCAGGGATTCCACATCAAGGGTGTGCTTCACATGACCTAAGGACTTCCCACCAGGGGCCATCTCTAAAATGTTCCAACACCTTGGGGTCTGGGCTCTAACACCTGAGCCTTTGTGGGACATTGTGGGTAATGGGGACTACCATAATATATCAGCCAGGAAATTGGCATTGCTATAATTAACAGATTTTATCCAATTTTTCTGTTTTATATGTGCTCATTTGTGTGAATTTAAGTGTATTATATTAGTTCTGTGTAACTGTCACATATGGAGTTTCACGGATTAACTATCTTGGTCAAGATACAGAACAGTTCCATCATTTTACCTTTATTAAAAAAAAATTACTCATTTCCTGCCCACACTGACCTATGCCTAATCTGTTGGAGTGCTTGTAAATGATATTGTGCTTTTATTTTGGTTTCTGAATGCTCATTGTTTACTGTAGAGTTATAGGTTGCTATTATTGTGTTGGTATTGTACTCTGTGACATTACTGAACTCACTTATTTGTTCTAGGCATTCATTTTTGTATACTAAATTATTCTCTGAAGACAGTCATGTCTACAACACCATTGAAGACGATCATGTCATCTGAAGTGAAGTAGCTTCAGTTAAACATGGGTTTAGCAATCAGGTCCTTCCTTCAAGTAGAGGTGGGATCTAAGACTCAAATCTTTCTGGTTTCTTGCTCACTCTCCACCTTTCCATGACTTGGAAGAAGAACTCTTGTTGGGAGCAATTCTACATAATTTGGGGAAAAATCATTCACAATTAAATTATGATTAGGCTTAGTTTTCCTGCCTATAAGCCAGCTATGGCATGTTGAGACAAAACTCCATTTTTGCCTCCAGTCACAGCTAAGACCTCAATGATCCCGTGATGCTGTGATGCTGAAGACATCTTTGTTCCTTGAGAACCAAGTAATAAGAGAAAAGTTTCACCTGGGGAGGGACAACTTCCTAATCAACATTAGTTGCTTGTTGACCTAGGGTCTTCATCTGCATAAGCACCTCATTGTCCCAGGATTATCACTGCTCTCTGAGTTATCTGTTACTCCCCATGTACGAATAAAGGTGTGGCAAGCTCAGGGTGCCTTTGTCTTTGCTGCTCAGAGCCCATTGATCAGGCCCAACTCTCAGCTTCTTCTCTAAGTCTCATTTCCTGTTTTTATTAATCAATTTCCCCTGTGCTGTTGTGGCTCACAGGAGACCAGGACCCACTGCAGGGGTTCTGGTAATGTCCCCTTTCCTGTTCCTTACAAACTCCCTGTTTAGAGTCTCATCCTCAGCAGTCTACCCTGCAGGATTTCTCTCTCTCTCTCTCTCTCTCCCCCTCCCTCCCTTCCCCCACCTCTCTCTCCCTTTCCTTTTCTCCACTGTCATTGTCACCTCCTTTCCCCCCTCCCTTCCTCCTTTTTTACCCTGCCCCCCTTTGCCCTATGTATTCCACACACTACTCTGCTTGAGATCAAATATCTGAAGGAAGGAATTTATGAGGCATGTAGATTAATCAGCTTTAGCATATTTTCTGAATATGAATCCATTGTATTGGCCTACAAGACTCTTAAACATTTAGTTGGTTTCTCCTTATCTCTCCAAGTTAAATTTGCTTCTGGCAAGTTTACTCTTTTTTGGACCATGACAAAACAGCTGCAGTTCTCTTATTACCTGGGAAGGATTTGTCCCTCCCTGGAATGCAGTGCATTAAGATTTCTTTGAATTTTCAGCTAATGAGTGTCACATATGATTTTGGAATAACCTGAATTTTCTTCATTATTATATTTTTAGTAATAGCTTCTAGTAACCTTTTACATTCTAACAAGAGGTAGGAAGAACTCCCACTATTCTGTTAAATCAGCCACATCACTCAGCAGTCTCATGTCACCCATAGGAGCTACTGGTTTGGTTTTCAACAGGTTTGAAAAAATGTTAGAATGTCTCTCCATAATTTAGTTGCTAACCCTATCCATCTTTTCCAACGTGCTACTCTCAGGAAAAAGTACTGATTTATCTCACAGACACGCTTATGAATCCAGTGAAATTTTATTCCAACAAGTTGAGTAGTTCTACTTTCCTCAGTCAATGCTGGAAGCTGACATCCACCCAACAATATTAGAATTTCATGTATTAACTGAGTTCTCATCTCTTTGTCCATGAATAAGGTCAGTGTTAACTAATGTGTCTTGCTTCACAACTTGGGGTATGTTGCACTTCCTCTAGGTTGCATGGTATTCTGAGAATAATACACTGTATTAGATACAAATTTACAGATCAACATCTGTATAAAATAAGTACAGATATGATGCCCAGTTTAAGGCACACATATGTTCAGGACTTGCCCAAGCTCTTGCCTAATTAGACTTGCCTGATGAAAGAGTTGCCTGATTAGAAACTGGAACCAAGAAATTTAGGGCCAAAGACTAGATTGGTTTCTTTATTGCCATGCATGGACTCTGCCCCTTTATCCATAGGTCATAATGTCTGTGGCTCTCCCAATCATGCCTAATTTACAATCATTTTGAGGAATATAGTCAGGTCTAATGCAGTCATAAAGAGACAAGAACACCTCAAGTTTCTACTCTGTTTTACTTGTTTGCTTTCATTCAGAAATTATTTTTATAACAATAACTATTACTACTATGATTGTTATAGTCAGTATCCTATGTCTGTGGGTTCCACATTCATGGCTCGAGTCAATTTTTAAAAGAATTCAATCTGTCTTAAACATGTGAAGACGTTTTTTTCTTTGTCATTATTCCCTCAGCAATACAGTAGAACAACAATTTATGCATCACTTACATTGATTCAGGTATTAAAAGTCATCTAAAGATGATTTAAAGTACAGGAGGCCATGCATAGATTACAGGCAAATATATACTAAGCAACATACTGAATCCTCACAAGTGCAGGGCTGTGAAGGCCCACAGTCCTGCAGCCCCAGGCCCTTCAGAAAACCTCAGTCTCTCTCCAGCACTCTTGTTTGAGAGCCTTTCACCTCGAGTCTCATGCATATACTACGCAGTTAGTCCTGTCATGACACCTACAGACCTTTCTCCTGTCATTACTCCCTGCATAATACAGTATAACAACCAGTTACACAGGATTGATGCTGTGTAAGGTTTTAAAGTAATCTGGAGATGATTCAAAATACACAGAAGGATGTGTTAAATTCTTTGCAAATACTTTATATAAGAGACTTGAACATCTAGGATTTGGGGGACAATTCCTCCAAGGGGCTTGCTAGATAACTTTATTTGCATCATGATTAAGATTATATACTCTTTAATTCACTTTCTGGTTTGAGGAGCTCAACCAGATCAGCCTTGTGCTCTCAGTGGGGTTCCTCTGCTCTCCGAAGGGGCCTCTGAGTTGCAAGTCGTCCCACAGAGACTGGGCACCTGTGGCCTTGGAAACAGGTGTAGTGTGCCCGCTTCTAGCGTGGATATCTCCACATCCCAGGGTTCCTGGCTTCTTTCTGTCCCCCAGTGATGAGTATGAGTCATGAGATTATGGGTCAGGCACTTCACATCCTGTGTGTGCAGTCTTTGCCTACATATCTTATAATGGAAAAAGTATTCAACACAGAGACTGTGTAACAAACTCCTGCGTACTAATACCTCATTTTCAAAATCATCAATGCATGGGTCTGTCTTATTTGATTCATTTCTCCGCCCACTGTACACCCTCCCTACTGAGTTATTTTTAGTCAACTCATAGCTATCATACACATTGGTCAATAGTTATCTCGAAACACATGGATTCTTTTAAAAAATACCCATAATATTATTATACATCTAAAAGTCAGTAATAATTCCTTGGTATAATCAAGTATCCAGTTAGTATTCAAAATTCCCAATAGCAGGCATGTTGAAATTAGGATTCACAAAAGATTCAAACATGATGGTTATGTCTCAGACCCATTATCAGTTTTCCCCATTCATCTTTTTTATATTTTACAGGACAATTGTTAATTAAACTGGGTGGTTTGCCCTGTAGCATTTCTATAGTCTGGTTTTACTGTTATCAGCCCTAGAAAGTGGGGCATTTATATGTTCCTCTGCCTGCTGTATTTCCTAAACATAAGCAAACAAATAAACACCTGGGAGAATGATATACCCTTGATTAAATTCAGGTTCAATATTGTTCTGCAAGAATGCGATAGTGTGTGTAGTTTCTGTTTCACACAGGAGACCCCTATTGTCTGTCTCCTTTCTGTGATGTTAATATTGACCTGTGGGCTCAGGTGTTACCCAAATGACACATCCCTTATTATTAAATTTCCCATCAACTATGATGCCATTGGCTGCATTCACTCCTTCATTTGCGGTTTGCAAGAGTTAACACTCTATCATTCCTTCTGAGGGTATTCGCTATAAGTAAGTGCAGACTCATCGGCATTGGGTTACCACGAGTAATGAGTCAAAAAGTCAAAGGAGGTGAACTAGGCATGCTGCATGCCTCCATATACCCCAGAGATCAGACATCTTTGCCCACTGGCTTCTCTTCGGGTGTAGCTCACGGGAGTCCTGGACTAAGATCAAAGGAAGGGAGGACAAGGGGGTGGAGTTTATTCCCATTTTCCTCCTGGTGCAGGTGCTGTTTGCCGGCCACATCATTACACTCTGGTCTCTAAAGACCTGTCCTCCTCAGCTTCCCACGACCATCCCTTCCTTCACTCCTCCAATCTTTCTGAGGCTCACGGACTCCAGATATTATTGAACCTTATAATGCTGCCCCATTCCTTGTGCTTTCCCTGCACACATACTGCCCATATTTTTATACAGCCTCTTTATTAAGTCTCAAATTACACAGTTTCTGCCATCTGTCTCGCATCAGGAGATCTATTACCTCCTCCTTCTCCTCCTCCTCCTCTTCTCTTTTCTATTCATTTATTTTTAATTTGTTGCTGTCTAACTTAACTGAGAAAAGAGAACATATTCTCCATCATAACAATTCTGTGGATCTTGGTAAAACTACTTTTTTTTTTTAAGACTACTTTTTTATGGGTTAATCCATGCTCTACAAGAGCCTAAAAAAGCAGTTGGACACAGCACCATGGTATGTGTGTGTTAGATTAAGCTTGTTAATTGTACTGGTTTATTCTTTTTATATCTTTCCCATTTTTCTGTTGACTGGCTCCATCACCTGACAGAGGAATATTAAAATATTTTATTTTGGTGATTGATTTGTCACTTTTTCCTCTCCATTCTTATGTTTTTGTACCAAGTATTCCAAAGCTATGCTACTTAGGTGCTTAAGAGTTTAGATAGATCTCCTTAGTGAAGCAAACTTTTTATTGACATGTGATTATTTTTGTATCTACTCCTGTCCTTCAAAGTGTAGTTTGTCTAACATTAATGTAATGTTTCTTACCTAGAGTGTCTTTTTTCCCCTTTGCTGATGGTTCTTAATTGGGTCTCAAATCTGTGTTTTATGATTGAAACTGTCTGTATATTAATAATAGTTAAAATTATCCTTATAATGGAGTAATTTCTACCATCTTATGCTGTTGGTTTTATTTTTTTCCTGTTACTCTTTTTTTCCCCACTCTCACTCCTTTTTACATTAATTGGAGTTTCCCCTATTTCAAAATTTCTCTCATATGAATCTGTTTCTATTTGTTTACTGGATACTTCAGAAGTCTTAAGATGAATACTTAATATAACAAATTATACAATTAACTATCATCTTTATCCTTCTGTAGGACAACAAAAATAACAATTCTTTAGTGCCAATGAATTATCTCCTTTCCCAGTGGTTGGCTAATGTTGTCTAGTATTTTAGAGTTATCTTAATATTTTATCACCTCAGCTTAGAGATCATCTCTACTCATCATTCTTTTTTGCTAAAATAGTTTCATGAGATGTACAGTAGATCCTTGACTTACAAACTCAATTGGTTCCTGAGGGCTGGTTGTAACTCAAGTTGTTTGTAAGTTAGTACAGCTGAGATCTGATGTTTACCTGGTACACGCAATAGATAACAAGAGTCAGAATTAGGTCCATTACCCTAGTTAATCCATGTTGTTCTCATGTCAGGCCTGTCGTAACCTGAGGGTTCACTGTATCTACCTTTTTGAATTATCTTTTGTGCTGATAGGCTGGTAGGACACTTATTTATTTGTGGTGTTGTTTTTGTTTATTCTGAAAATGACTTCTTATTCCTCATTCTTGAAATGTATTTTTTCTGTACAGAGAACTCTGGGTTGACTGTCCTTTTCATGACTCTGCTCAAACTACTTCCCCATGTCTTCACTTCCATTATCGCTATCGACTGTCACCTGGCAGGCCTACTGCATTCACCTGTACTCTGGCTGCTCTTCAAATCTGCTGTTACATTAGATGGTATGTTTTGTATATATTCTTTTGTTTGATGTTCCTTAAATTATCACTCTGCTTCATTCTGTCTTTTATTCCAGAGCCCAAATTAGACATATGTTAGACTCATTCACCTCTTCTGACCCCTTTTTAAATTTTTTGTTTCTGTCTCTCTGTGCAGCAGTCTGGACAGTTCCATCATATCTGCCTTGTAGTTCACTAGCTCTTACTTCATCTGGGCCTAATCTATTGTTTAAGTCATCCATTGAGTTTCTCATTTCTATTATTAGATTTCCATTTCTAGGAATTCTCTTTGGTTGCTTTCAAATGGGCTCTATTTTTGCAGTCTTGTCTTCCTTCTGCCTCCTTTCTACCTCTCGTTTGTGTCATTACACATATTAAATAAGCATATTTTATATTCAGCAGCACAATTCCAGTATTTTTGGGCTTGCTGAATCTTGATTCTGAGGTTTGTTGTTTTTGCTGATGGGCATTCTCGATGTCTTATTCCCTCCCAGATTCAGGTTCAGCAATTTGAATGGGCTCCTATTCTTTGGAACTGTGTGGAACATTTTAGGACCATGTTTAAAGCATATCCTTGCAGAAAGCACTTGTAGAGATCTTTTCTGTATTCTATCAGGAGCTAAGCCTAAGAGTGCTATACAGCTGTGCCACCCCTGAGGGGGTTTGTGCTCAGCTCCCCATTCAGCATGCTGTGTGGACCCTCTCTGCTCCTCTCTCCCTGAGTCCTATGTTAAAACCCTTCTTTTATTTTTATTTATTTATTTATTTATTTATTTTTGTACTGGGAATTGAACTTGGGTCCTTGTGCTTGCGCAGCAGTTGGCGAAACCACTGAGCTAAATCCCCAGCTCCTAAACCCCTTCTTTTATTATTTATTTATTTATTGGGTACCGGGGATTGAACTTGGGACCTTGCGCTTGCGAGGCAGGCACCAGAACCACTGAGCTAAGTCCCAGCCCCTAAAACCCTTCTTTTAAAGCAATAATTTTTAAATTGTGTGTGGCAGCCCCTTAGTAGCTCATATCCATTTGAATGGATTGAAAATAGGATTCTAAAAAATTGATCAGAATAATACAATGAAGCCGAGTGTGGTGGTACACTCCTGCAATCCCAGTACCTGGAAGGCTGAGGCAGGAGGATTGCAGTGAGTTTAAGGCCGCACTGGACTACATAGTGAGACCCTGTCACAAAAGAAAATAATGAAAAAAGAAAACATTTAATTGTGTCACAGACAGGGTTGTTTTGTGAAACTCAGTTTCATGTACATTTCCGTGCATGTGTACACATGTGTTTTTGTGTGTATTTTGATGCTTAGGCATTGACTAAACATGTGAAGAGTTAGAAAAATACCACTATGGAAAAACAGGGATCAGAATAAATATATCTCCCAGATGAACTCTAGCTCTCTGTAGAGTTTTTTTCTTATTTCTAACTACACTCTGTCACTCAAGAAATCTTTACTAACATATGGAGATAAAATTAATCTTCTGTACTCTCACTTTAAACTTTGTTTTTAGGTTTACCACTGCCTGGAATGGAATGTGATGTTTAGATACACCATGAATTGGGCATCTAGTTCTAATACATCATGAATTGGGCATCTAGTTCTAATACACCATGAATTTGGCATATAGTTCTAATTTCTGGCAGAAATGCACACTGGCCTAGCACCATCTGTGAAGAAGACTATACTTTTCCTACCACTGTGCAGTGCTGCCTTCATCAAAACACACACACACACACACACACACACACACACACACACACACGGAGTGTCCTGCATTCTCAGCTGGCTGACATGGTGTTATGCAATGTTCCCACTTTTCTGTCTTTGTGGTGTCATTCTTTGCCCTTCCCTCTCCCTTTCCCTCACCTAATTTCCTGTACACTGGCCTGATTTGGTTCCAGTTGCTGATGTGCTTTGTTCCCCAGAGGCTTATGTGGTAGAAGCTGGCACTCTGGGTGGCAGTGTTGGCATGGGACCTTCAAGAGGTGGGGTCAGTAGGAATTAACTAAGTCACTGTGGACACACCATTATGAATGAATTCATGCTGTCTCCCAAGAATGGGTCAGAACTTGTAGGCCTGGTCAGTCCCTAAGAATAAATTTGGCTTTCTTAGTTTGCTCTCTGGCCATGTGAATGTGCTCTCATGCTCCTGCCACTTCATGTCTTCTACTATGTGGCACAACTGGAGGGCCCTTGTCAGACACTGACCCACCATGCCTTGTGGGCTTCCCAGCCACCAGATGGTGAGCTGAATGAACCCACTTCCCTTTATAATTTACCCAGTCTCAGGTATCTCTTAAATAACAACACAAAATAGAGTACAGCACAATGGACTTACTTTTCTTGGGGTAACATGTTATAGGTGCCATTTGTGCTCTTCCTGTGGCACCACACTGGATGGTTGGGGCACTTTTAATAATCATAGGATGGACCTCTTAAGTTGACATTATCAGACTGATCCTTTCATTGTAACATTTTTTGTCAGCCTTTCATTTAAAATATATAGTTTTTTGCATTGAGAAGTGATGATTGTTTTAGATGTATTACTCTGTAGGTATGGCAAATTTGCAAAATTCTAACTCTTTAAGCATTTGGCATTTCTTCTGTGGTTCTTTCTTGTAAGGAGAATTTTCTTTCATTATCTACATTGTTAGTCATGAAATACAGTTCACATGGGAAAGGCAAGTTAAATGTATGATTCTTTCATTTGTCAATTTTAATAGTAATGGATTTGTATCCTAGCGACTTGTAATGATGACTGGTGCTTTTAAAAATTATTTTATTTTTAAAACTTCAAAGGTTATTACAAAATCTTGAATACATGTGTGCATGCATACCCAGAAAGAAAGAGAGACAGATAGAAACAGAGCTATCTCACTTTTTGATGTTCACCTTGTCAAATTGATGTTCAAATGTATCACAGACAAGGTGGCCTTAGTCTTTGGTAGCTTACTTACATTCTGGGACACAAAGAAGTCCACCATTTTTTGTTTTTAATGGTTTTTGTCCTAGCCTTGTAATCATTCCTTTCTACAAGGGTCCTGGATCTTTTCTTTTTACAGCAAATGATAGAAAGCACATTGTGTTCCAGAGGTGTTTATTTTTACAACATAGTCATTGTTTTCTATGACAGAGATATGAAATTCATATATTTCTATAAAATGAGAGATATGAGTTTGTACTAATATTTTTAATGCAGATTTAAGTCTATAGGACTCTATGTAACAACTTACTTATGCTAGAGAGCTTGGTTTCTGATGGCAATTTGTTTACTTCATTTTTCTGTATGTTCACAACATATACTTGTTTTGAAACAATAATACCATTAACACTAAAATCATACTAACTTATAATATTCTATTTAGTTCCTTCAGTTGTAGGCATATATGTCATGAAGGGTGTGCAGTCAAAATAGTGTGGTTTGGGGCCACCTGAAATCATTCTTGTCAGCACCATTTATAACACCTTTTATACAATCAGGGTTAGTTGAGTTGGTTCTTACTGACAGACACTCAGGTATTTCCCAGCCTGCCATAAATAGTACTGCGGTAAATAACTTCATAATGTGCCGCTTCATTTATGTGCTAGCATGAGATTCCTATCATGAGCTGAGTGTCATATGGCCAACCAGGCAACAGAGTTGGGCACGCATGGCAGCACTCCATCATCAAATGGAAGTGGTATGTGATCAAGCCTGGAGCAGTGCCCACAATGCCCATGGCTCCTATTCCTGCTACACTGCCCTCTCTCTACCTATGGCTTCATGGGGAGTTAACATTACTATTTTCTTGCTATTATTAATTGACAAAGGAAGAAAAGTCTCAGGCCTGGCTTGTAGACAGTTCTGTATGATAGGTAGGCACCACGTGAAAGTGGACAGGTACAGCATGATAGCCCCTCTCTGGGAGACACATGAAGGACAGTGGTGAAAGATAATATTCACAGTGGGTAGAAATTTGGGCAGTGAACCTGGTCCTGCACCTTTTTTTGAAAGGAGAAATGGTAAGATGTGTGATTACAGACTGATTTATGGCCCGTGGCCGGTGGTTTAGCTAGATGGTCAAAAACTTGGAAGAAACATATTTGGAAAAGAGAGACAAAGAAATTTGGAGACCAGACATGTAGAAAGGATTCACTGAATGTGAAAAGGCCATGAAAATATTTGTCTTCCATGTATATGCTCACCAAAAGGTGACATCAGGAGAGGAAGATGTAATAAGCAAGTGGTCAGTTCCATGAAAACCGGTGAGCCTCTTCCCTCAGCCACTTGCCTTTGACCAATGGGTTCATAAACAAAGTGGCCATGGAGGAAGGATGGAGGTTGTACATGGCCTCAGCGACATGAACGTCCACTTTCTAAGGCAGAGCTGACTGTGGCCATCACAGAGTGCCCAATCATCTAGAAGCAGAGACCAACACTAAGCTGCTGATACGAAACCATTCCCTGGGGTGATCTAGCAGCTACCTGGTGGCAAGTTTATTCCACTGAACCACTTCCACCATAGAAGGGGTAGTGTTTTATTCTTATCGGAATAAACACTTGAGGTTTAGACTGGGCTTTCCTACATTCTCTGGAAATGTTTGTGCCAAAACTATTTATAAACAAGTTATAAAGACTATCTGCCTGTCATGGAATTGCACCCAATATTGTTTATGACCAAGAAATTTCCTTCATGGCCAAAGAAGTGAGGGAGTGGGCTCACGCTTGTAGAATTACCCAATTTCACCATGTTTCCCATCATCCTAAAGCTGCTGCCTTGATAGAATTGTACAATGACCTTTCAAAGACACAGGTAAAGTGCTAGCCAGGTGACTAGAAATCTGTACATGATCTGAATCAGGTCTAATATATGGTGCTATCCTTCTGTAGTCAGGCTTTGCAGGTCTGGGCATTAAGAGGCAGAAATAAGGGTGGCATAAGTCACTATTATCCCTAGGAACCCACTGTACTGGATTTTCATCATTGTGACAAAATACCTGAGAGAATCAACTTATAAGGAGGAAAGGTTTACTTTGACTGATGGTTTCAGGGGTTTATTTCATGATTTCTTAATCCCATTGCCTTTGGGCCTGTGGTGGCACTGTATATCGTGGAGCGAGCAAATGGTGCTCCTCATGGTGGCCAGGAAGCAATCAAGAGAGGAAGAGAAGGAGCTAGGGTCTCAGTACCTCCTTCAAAGTCACAGCTCCAGTGTCCTAACTTCCTTCCAGGAGGTCCCAACTCCCAGAGGCTCTGGCATCTCCCACAAGCAACACTGTATGGGCACCAAGCTTTCAACACTTGAAATTTTGAGGGACACTTAAGATATAATCTTTAGCACTCACCAGCTACATTTGTACTTCCTGTTCCCATTACTGCATGCTCTGTTGGCCTAGAGGTTTTATTTCCAGAGGGAAGAATGTTTTCATCAACAGACATAACAATGATTTCATTCAACTAGGGGCTAAGACTGCCAACCAGTCACATTGGGTTCCTCTCATGCCTTGGAATCAACAAGCAAAGAAGGACTCACTGTGCTGGCTGGGTGACTGGTACAGACTACCAAGAGAATATTGGACTGCTGTTCCACAAACATGTGAGCAAGAGTATGACCAGAATACAGGTGATCTGCCTGCCACCTCTTATGTTACATGCCCTGTGATTAGAGTCAATGGGAAACTACAACAACCCAACTCCAGTGGGGCTACAAATGGCTCAGATCCTTCAGAAATGAAGTTGTAGCCATCCTACCAGGTAGTCCGCCTTGATCCACTGACATGCCTGCTGTAGGCAAAGGGAATACAGAATGGGTAGAGAAAACCAATTACAAATTCCAACTACAGAAATGAAGACTGTAATTGTCATCAATAGCCCCTCCCTCTTTTGTTAAGAATGCATTTGTATGTACTTATATAAACAAATATCCTTGTTTTCTCTCCTCTCTCAATCTGCTATCATGTAATATAAAATACACTGAATTTATATCAGTATTTAAAATTTTATATCATAGTATTAAATTTATGAGATATAGAAGAAGTGTAAATGTCACTCAAGGAATTTACTTTCTTTCTGGGGAAGAATGAGGGCATTTTGGGTTATACACAGGATAGTTGTATCACATTAGGATGAACTATGACTTTGTTATTGTCTTCATCTGGAGATTAACTATGTTTTGAGGAAATGTGCAGATGCCAAGTTGACAAAATGTGTACTTGTAATAATTAATCATAAGAGTTTACTTGGTGGTAGTAGGGGATTCTCAGAGAGCTGGAAAGCACAATTCTGGGCATGAGAGTAGCATTTGAATCAATAGGCTGAGTAAGCAACACCCTCCCTTGCTCAAAATGGGTGGGCACATCCAACTGACGAAAAGACCACACAGAACCTGAAGGCAGAAGAAAGGTGAATTTGCTATCTCCTGGAATGGTGACCTCCTCTTCTCATGCCCGTGGGTATCAGAACCCAGGATCTCCAATGGACTCAAGATTTGCACAAGCAGCACCTGAGGTTCTAGGCTTTCATCCTTGGACAAAGAGTTACACCTTCATCTTAGCCAAAAAGAGGCTTTCTGATTTAAACTGAGCCACTCTACTTGCTTCTGAGCTTATAGAGAGCCTCTCACAACTTCTCAGTCTTCACAAGTGTGCTAGCCCATTTCTCTACTAAACCCCTTCTTATCTCATAGCTTATCCCATCATCTTACTTTCCTTTTATCTTTCCATCTTATCTATCCTCCCATCCCCCCTTAGTTTTCTCCCAACAATGCTGATTAATACATCTTATTTATTATATGTTCAATTTCCATTTGCATTTAAGATTTTTTTATGGTGTTTCATTGTTTGCTCATGTACCAATACTATGCTATCTTAATAACGGAAGATTTGTAGTATATTTCTTTATCAAACAGGAATAGTCTAAGGCCTCTGTTACAATTGTTTTTTTTAAAGAAACACTCAGCTATTCTTGCTTATGTGTAAACTTTACAATCACCTTGTCCAATTCTACTACATATATATAGTAATATATATAATGTAGTAACTTGAATATAAAATTTCCTTGGTGGTGACATCTTTATACCATACCACTGTTCTTTCCTATTTAACAACCTGATATGAATTTGTATTTGTTGAAGTCAATCTTGTGTCTGGTAAGAGGGTATTATTTTTTAAAATATTTTTACTCATATAAGTATTATAATTTTTAAGATATTTCCTAGTGCTTTATTTTCTATTTTATGTTGCAAGCTATTATCTCTTATTGTATATTCTAATTGGTTATTTTTGCATATCTGAAGGCTGATATGAATTCCATCTTCTAACTTGTTATGGTTGGTGAATAGAGATATAATTAAGATTTGCATTTTTGTACCCAGAAATTTATTCATTCTCATAATTTATTTTTAGCTTCTTTTGGAGTTTCCACATATATGTTTAGGTCAACTGCAGGTGATGGCTTTTTCAGTTATTACTTTCTAATCACTTTTCATTTCTTTTTCTGGACATAATGTGCCAACTGGAATTGCCAATAAAGAGCAAAATGTTCTTACTTTACACCTTATGTCAAAATGAAAACTTTCAATATTTTTTCATAAGTATTTAAAAAATTACGTGGTGCTAGAGACTGACCCCAGGACCTTATGTGTGCGAAGCAAGCATTTACCATTACATCCCTAGCCGTTCATGAAGAATGTCTACTGACGCTTTGTTTGTGCCTACTGAAGCAATCAGTGAAGATGAAATGCACTGCTTCTTTGACATAAAACCATGTTGCAATGTTGGGATAAAACTAAGTTGGTTGTATTAATAATACTACTTTATATTAGTGGTTCTAAATTTCTCATATTTTAAAGAATATTTTGTTTACATAATAAGAGAAATTTGTCATCTATCATCTTTCTCAACTTAACCCTGAGAGGTTTGATATCTGAATTTTGCTAGCCTTGTAAAATTATTTAGAGAGTATAATTTTTAATACTCTGAAAAAAATCATCTTTAAAGTTTAAGTTATTTTTTACCTATTTGGTAACTTTTTGGGGATTAAGTAATTGGAAAGCTAATAAATGTATACATTTATTGTAATTTTTTTGTAGCCTTCATATTTTTATCTTACTTCAAAGTGGTAGTTTGCATGTTTTATAGTTCTCTTTGTTGCTATTCTTTTTTTTGCAGTTAGTTTTATTAATGATTTATCAATTTCATTAGTCTTCTCAAACAATAAACTAATTATGTTTACTTTCTATTAATTTCTGGTCTTTTATTTATAACTTTCCGTCTTGGTTACTTTTCTCATTGCTGAGACAAAATGCCTACACCCAAAGTCAGGAAAGGTTAATTAAGGAGGAAAGGTTTATTTTTGGCTCACAGTTTGTAGAGGTTTCAGTCCATAATCGGCTGGCCCCAACACAGGGTGGCATGGCAGAAGGGCGTCACAGAGGAAAAACAGTCCATGACAGCAGGCAGGAGAAAGCAAAGCAGCAAGTGATAAGTGAAACCCAGGAGCCCTCTTTCTGTCCCTTCTATTCTTCTCAGGGTACCTGTCCTTAGGGCGGGAAGCACTCACAGCCGGCGGAGCCTTCCCGTGGTCCACATCCCGGAACTATGCCAAACCAGTCAGTGGACTGGTTCAGCCATCACCCCACTTTCAGTAGTCATCACGCACTCTCCAACCAGCCACCTCTGAAAAACCCCACCAAGGAGTGAATGCAGCTTTGCGGGGACATCTAGACACAAGCCATAGCACTTTCTTATTTCCATGTCGTGTGAAACATAGGAAAACATACCGTGATCACAGACTGGAAATTTAATCTTGTAATACAGCCCCAATCAAAATTTCAGCAGGATTTTTATTCTGTGAAATTTGAAAAATGGATTTTATACTTTAGGTGATATTTATGACTAAATGAAAATAGAAATGAAAAAGTGGGAAAATATTTACATCAGAAAAATAATTAGCTTTTTAAACCTATCAAATCAATTGAAGAAAGATCAAGAAACAAATTTTGAAACGTGTGAAGTATATGAATAGTTGAGTCACAGATAAGATTAAATAAATGGATCTTAAACATAGGGATGATGTTAAAGTATCCACTTAAACGTTCAAACTAAAAATTATTGAAGTAAAAATGTACAGAATTACTACAAAATTGATATTCACATAAACATGAAAGGAAGTTAGTAGTGAATCCAATGAGATAAAGAATTAGTAGGGTAAAACATATTTGAAAATCATAAGTGAATTTGAATTAATGAGTATATTTAGTATTGTCTGCTTGACTAGAGACCATATAAAGTGTTTACCAAAGTTGGAAGGTACTAGGTCTCCAAACCAACCTCAATGAACACCAAATAATCATTTTCATGTACACAAGTCATAGCTTTTAATAATAATTGAAAGAAAAATCAATGCTAAAATTCAGCCACATTCCTAAAGGAAAAAATGGAAACAAAGTCTTTGTAAATAGGGAAAGGTGGAGGGATGAAGGGAGGTCAAGGGAATGGGGAAAAAATAAGAACCAAGATACATCATGTAAAGGTACAAATTCCCAATGATGAATGTAACTGTATCGTATACTTAAAATGTACCAATAAACTTAATGAAAAGAAAGAAGCCACATTCCTCTGGAGGTGAAAACACAGAGCTAAATAATTCAATGGTGTGGACTCACAATTAAAATCACGAAACCTTCATAAATGAGTGATAAAGAATGACTACATATAAATACCTGAGTGATGCTGGTGAAATAATGATTAGAGAAGAATTTAAAACTTCAGGTGCATTCATTAGGGAAGCAGAAAGATTGACCACTATTGAACTAATTTTTAAATCAAAAAACTATAAAAAGAGAAAGTGATCTCAAAGAAAACAGAGGAAAGTTGAAAAGGCAAAGACAGATATCAGTGGAAGATGAGAGAGGAAGGGAGAAAGGAAAGTGGGCTTGATGAATGAAGGCAAATACTTTATGGAAATATCACAGGGAGACCCATGGGTTTGTACGGTTAACACATGTTAAAAATAATAAAAATACATGTTAATAAAAATTAATAGCTAGTTATAAACTAGATATCTGATCAAATAAAAGAAAGGGTACCAATATTTCATATTAGAGGAATCACATCATCAGACACAGTAATAGATTAAAAATTATTTTTAAAACCTAGAGAATATTTTCACATTGCACTGGAAAATTAAACCAAATAAGTTATTTCCTAGAGAATATGTAAATGACCAAATTTGTACCAGAAATAAAAAAAGAGAAAGACCTCAGTAGTCAGTTAAATGTAAAGAAATTATATTCAGAAGTTCACTTACTTTTTCCTGAAATGGGATCAGGTTTACAGTTATCCAAATGAGTTTTATAAAACATTCAAATAACAAATAATCATTTCAATCAAGTGCTTCATAGAAAACATAGAAAAGCAAAGCTGATCGACTGTAATTGTGAGGCTTAATATAAACTTCATATACAAACCTAAAAAAGACAGGTTACTTAACTTGAATTAAATACAGTAATGCGGGGGAAAAGTCACAATTTGTGAATATAAAGTTCATCCCAAGGTTGGTTGAATCTGAGATAAATGGTCAGTGTAACATATCATTGAAAGAAATAAGAACAAAACTTCTGATTATTTCAATAGTTATTGAAAATGTTCAATTAAAAGCTATCCATGGTAAAAGTTTGTCATAAAAGAATTTTATTCTGACATATTATGTATTGAAACTAATATTATGTGATAAAAATTACACTGACTATTATACTAATAGTTAAATATCAGAAACATTTTATTTAAATTCAGGACAGTTTTTTTTGACCAGGAGACCAAGCCAGAGACCAAGCCGGTGAGGACCCCTGGGCTCGCCCACCAGCCTCCAGCTTGGCCCTGCAAGGCAGCAGAGCAGGCACAGGCCGAGTGAGCCCTGTTCAGTCCGGCTCGCTCCGCCCACTTTCAACCAGGAGATAGAGCGTGTGAGGACCCCCGGGCACGCCCACCAGCTGCCTGCAGAGCCACGCGGGCACCTGCAACAACAGCACCGCCCCCCCCCCGCCCCGGCTGTACAGCTTCTTGGATCCACACTACAGAGGCACAGGGGGATATAAAGGCCATTGTACTGAGCTGCAGAAGTGAATAACAGAGACAGGGCCTCTCTCAGGCTCCCTGATGAAAACTGAAGCCCACTGGAAAAGTGAAGAGAAACTCTGCAATAAAGGCACACCAGACCACCGTGCTTGGTAAGTTGGAGGGATCATCATCTCCCATCAGAACCTGGACTATCTTCAGGGGAAAGGCAGCTGGAACATGCAGGAGAACCTTGCAGAGTTCAACCCTGCAGGAGGACAGGGAGCTCAACTTGGGACTTGCAGCCAGAAATCTGCCTGAATCTCACTAGCCTTTGACTAGCTTACTGAGACTCGTTGACTTATAACTGCACACTGCTGCCTACATTGTCTTCCGGGACAGCAGAGACATACCCTGAAGGAGGCCCTTCATTTTTATCTTTTAGTTGTTATTTTCAAAATTACCACTATTTTTTTGTTCCAGAAAAAAAATGAGAAGACATAGGGCAGAAAGTCAGACTTTCACCCCCACAAAAGGCAAATTCTGGGGGAAACGAGGTGGAAAAGTCTGATAATCAACCACCTGGACACCATGAACTGATAGCACAGGAAGTAACAAAACAGATGAATAAGGCCCTAGGAAAATTCAAAACAGAGATAATTTCCCAGATAACTACAGAGATAGTGAGCAGAATGAAAGACAGGATTAGAAGCTCTAGAACAGAAACAGATAAAAAAATAGATGAGCTCAGAAACATGCTGGAAGCCATGAATGCCCAGCATAAGAAAGAAATGGAAACC
>NW_004624768.1:1081106-1114848 GCF_000247695.1 Heterocephalus glaber | reverse complement strand
GCAAAAATCCTCAACAAGATACTGGCAAACAGAATACAGAGGGTCATCAAGAAGATCATACACCCTGACCAAGTTGTATTTATCCCAGGGATGCAGAATCCTTCAACATTCGTAAATCAATAAATGTAATACACTATATTAACAGAGTCAAGGACGAAAACCATATGATCATCTCAATAGATGCAGAAAAACCATTCCACAAAATCCAACACTGATTCATGATAAAAACCCGACAGAAAATTGGAGTAGAAGGTCTTTATCTTAACCTGATTAAGGCTATATATGAAAACCCAACAGCCAACATCATACTAAATGGTCAAAAACTGAAAATTTTCACACTAAAATCAGGAACAAGACAAGGATGCCCACTATCACCACTCTTGTTCAATAGAGTTTTGGAAACTTAGCCACAGCAATTAGAAAAGAGAAAGAAATGAAAGCAATAAAAATAGGAAAGGAAGAAGTTAAACTGTCATTATTTGCTGATATGATACTTTACATAGAAGACCCAAAAAACTTGGCCAAAAGACTTCTAGACTTAATTGACAGATTCAGTAGAGTAGCTGGATATAAGGTCAACAGTAAAAAAACAATGGCCTTCTTATTCACAAGTAGCAGACTCACTGAGAGAGAAATTTGGGAAACAATCCCTTCTATAATAGGATCTTAAAAAATGAAATATCTAGGAATCAACCTAACAGAGGAAGCAAAAGATCTCTACACTGAAAACTATAGCACTCTGAAAAAAGAGATTTAAGAGGATATAAGAAAATGGAAAGGCATCCCTTGTTCCTGGGTAGGAAGAACCAATATTGTGAAAATGACCATACTTCCAAAACTATTATGTAGATATAATGCAATGCCAATTGAAATTCCAACAATATACTTCACAGAAGTAGAGAAAACAATCCAAAAATTCATTTGGAACCATAAGAGACCTAGAATAGCAAAAGCAATTCTAGGCAACAGAGACATGGCTGGGGTATCAGAATCCCCAACTTGAAACTATATTACAAAGCTTCTGTGATAAAAACAGCATGGTACTGGCAAACAGACCAGAGGATCAGTGGAATAGATTAGAAGATGCAGAAACAACTTCAGACATACTCAGCCACCTCATCTTTGACAAAGGAGCCAACCACCCTCCTTGCAGGAAAGATAGCCTATTTAATAAATGGTGTTGGAAAAACTGGATTTCAACCTGCCAAAGATTGAAACTAGACCCATACCTATCACCATGCACTGAACTACGATCCAAGTGGATTAAAGATCTAAACATTAAGATAGAAACACTAAACTTACTGGAAGATAAGTTAGGTAGAACTCTTGAAGACACTGGCATAGGAAAAGACTTTATGAACAAAACCTCAATAGCACATGAACTAGCACAAAGAATCAACAACAGGGATCTCATCTTATTGAAAAACTTCTGCACTGCAAGAGAAACCACCAACAGAGCTAAGAGACAACCTACAATGTGAGAAAAAAATTTTAGCAGCTGTACCTCAGACAAAGGACTACTATCTAGAATATATAAATAATTGAAAAAAATCAGACTCCCCAAATTCAAAGACCCAGTTCAAAACTGGGGATCTGAAATGAACAGACATTTCTCAGACAAAGAAGTAAATGCAGCAAATAAATATATGAAAAAATGTTCAACATCACTGGTCATTTGAGAGATGCAAATGAAAACAACACTGAGATTCCACCTCACCCCACAAAGAATGGCTGCTATCAAGAAATCAACCAATAACAAATGCTGGCAGGGGTGTGAGGAGAAAGGAACCCTTCTCCATTGTTGGTGAGAGTGCAGACTGGTGCAACCACTGTGGAAATCAGTATGGAGATACCTCAAAGAACTAGGACCAGAGGTCCCATTTGACCCAGCTATTCCCCTGCTGGGTATCTACCCCAAAGAATTAAAAGAATCATACCACAGGGATATATGTGCACCCATGTTTATAGTGACATAGTTTGTAATAGCTAAAGCTTGGTAACAGCCCAAGTGCCAATCAGCTGGAAACTGGATAAAGAAGTTGTGTTTTTTTTTAAAAAAAACAAAAACTGAGTAGTACTCAGCCATAAAGAACAAGAAACTAGAGACATTTATAGCTAAATGGATGCATATTGAGGCCATACTCAAGTGAAATAAATAGGCCACACGTGTAAATACCGAACAGTTTCTCTAGTGTGAGAAATTGAAAGTGTAAATAAGGATTAAAATGAATAATTGATAATTTGAAATAGGAGAAGGTCCAAAGGGGTAAGGGTGGTGGGAGGGGAAGGGGAAAGGAAAGAAGGGAAAGGAAAAATTATGAGAAAAGAAAAAAGAATGGAAATGAAATCTATGTAAATATGGAAGGGTGGAGGGGGTGAAGGGAGCACAGGTAATGGGGAAAAAATAAGAACCAAGATACATCATGTACAGGTACAAGCACCCAATGATAAATGTAAACATATTGTATACCTAAAATGTGCCAATAAATAATTTAAAAAATAAATAAATTCAGGACAGAAAAATAATATCTGTTATGATCATTTTTTCCAGAAATATCCTCACAGTTATACCAAAAAACACAATGGAAACAATCATGTGAATTAGAAAGAAACAAAGTCGTTGTCATGTATGAACAAGTTTATTTTTTACATAAAGATCCTCAAGAATTTAAAGAAAACACATCTATTTATAACAGTTAACCAATTCAAGTTATCAGTTGCTGGATTCAAGCTCAATAAAAAAAAATCAATAACATTCCAACATGTCAGGAAGCAATTAGTAATTTTACTTTTATTTATTCCATCCCCAATGGATTTCCTTCTTTATGTGGATTTCTGAGCTTTATCATTTTTCTTCTCTCTGAAGAACTTGTTTTAACATGTGTGATATGGCAAGTATACTGGTGATAAATTTCCTCAGTATTTATTTGTATGAGAAAATCTTCATTTTACCTCCACTTGTGAAGAATAATGTTCACTGAGTGCAAAATTCTAGCCTGGCATTTCTTTTTCAACTCTATTATGGACTGTGTCTAGATGTCCTCCCAAAGGTGCAGGTCCTTATAGGTGGAACTTTTCAGAGGTGACTGGATCTAGGCTGTGTGATGCTGGGATTAAGGATGTGTGGTACTAAATTAGTTTTCTGATTGGTTTAGCATAGTTCTGGGTGTGGATAATGGGAAAGCCCACCCTGGGTGTGGGTGGCTTCACCCAATAGGCTTGTAGCCTGGATGGAATAGTAGGGGAAGGAAGGCTTGCTTCCTGCCTCCTGTCTGCTCTGCCATGGACTGTTTCTCCTCTGAGATGCCCCTCTGCCATGCCACCCTGCCTTGGAGCCAGCATACTATGGACTGAAACTTCTACAAACTGTGAGCTAAGTAAACCTTTTCTCTGTTAATTTGTGACTGTCAGGTATTTTGTCTCAGCAACAAAAAAAGTAACTAAGACAAACCCAAACTATTTCATTCCATTTTCTTGCTTGCATGTTTTCTGAAGAGACATCTGATGTCATTCTTATTCTTGTTCTTCTATGGGTGGTTTTGTTTGTCCTCTGACAACTTTTCAGGATTTTCTCTTTGTCTTCAATTTTCTGCCATTTGAATGTTATTCCCAAAATTTTTACAAAAATATTTGTTCTGCTTGGTGTTCAATGAGTTCCACGGATCTGTGGTTTGGTGCCTGTTTTTAATTTTAGAAAATTCTTAGTCATTATTACTTCAATATCTCTCTCTCTCCCTCTCCCTCTCCCTCTCTCTCTCCCTCTCCCTCTCCCTCTCTCTTTCTGTGACAGTCAGGTAGGTCTTGAACCCACTATGCAGCCCAGGCTAGCCTCAAACTAGCAGCAATCCTCCCGCCTCAGCCTCTCCAGTGCTGGGTTACAGTCTTGCATTGCTGCACCTGGCAATATGTTCTCTCTTTCTTCCGTCTTTGATAGTTTTGTAGTTGTCAAACTGTTCTTGGATATTTTCTTTTAACTTTCCCAGTCTTTCTTCTCTTTGCATTTTGAGTTTGAAAGTTTCCTTGGCATCCCCTGAAGTTCACTGATTTTCTCCTCCACTATGTCCAGGCTATCCATGAGCTTCCAGACATGCTTCCTCTCTGTTACAGTGGTTTCTTCCCCCTCTTTGTCTCTAGTGAAACTTTGTGATTCTTAGAGTTTCCATCCCTTTGATTACATTATCTGTCTGTTCATGAATGTTGCCCTCTTTTCCTGCTAGAATCAGAGCACATTAATCATTCTTGTTTTGAATTCCAGGTCTCATATTTCCAACATCCCTGCCACATTTGAATCTATGTCTCTTTCTTGTCTTGTAATATGTGCTTAGTTTTTGTTGAAAACCACACTATAGCTTGAATATGTCCCCCAAAGACCTATGTATTGAAGGCTTGGTGGGCTCCAGTGGTGCTATTGGGGTGTAGAACCATTAAGAGGGGTCTGGTGGGAGGAAGTGAGGCCCATGGAGGTCATGCTTTTGAAGAGGATATCTGCACTCTAGCCCCTCCCTGTCTCTCTCTTTCCTTCCGGGTTACTCTGAGGTGAAGAAGCTACCTCTGACAGGCACACTCATCGTGATGTGCTGCGCTACCACAGACCCAAAGCAACAGGGCCAAGAATGATGTGCTGAAACTCCCAAAACTGTAAGCCAAAATAAACCTTCTCCCTCACTAAGTTGATTATCTCAGGTATGTTGTCACAGTGACAGAAAGTTGACCAATATGCCCTGACATGAGGTACTAGGTAAAAGGAACTGAGATAAATTTGATCTTTGTGTGAGGCTTTATGTTTATCTGGCCAGAAGTTTATTATGTGTTGTGGCTGTAGATGTCAGAAGCTACAATTTCTTCTTGTGTCTTTGTTTTACCTGTCAATCTTGGGGGGGCCAGGTGGAGAGTATGAGTTTTCCTAGAGACTTCTTTTTAAATTATGTCCAAGTTCTTCCATAGTCATCCCTACTGTAATACAGGAACCCTGTCAACGAGGTGGCAAGGGGGGTGTGTGTGCGTGCATGCACACGCGTGTGTGCACATAGTCCCATAACTAGGTCTCAGCAGAGAGCCTGCACCTTTGGGCTGTGATCTTCGTAACTGCTTCTTAACCCTTTCCATCCTTAGGTGAGATAGGGTGACCAGAAGGGGTACTGCTGGATATTCCTCCCTCTCCAGCTCCCTTGGGCTCTGGTAAAACCATAACCCATTAGGTTATGGGAAAACCACTCCCCTTTAGGGAAGGCCTTGGCTGCTCTTCCCGTCCTGCTGATGGCCCTGAGACTCTTTTACTCTGACCTTCATTGTGAGAACCTAGCAGAGCTCTGGGGGGAAAAATTTAAGAAAGTGTGAGCTAACCCGGAAGGGGGCTTCCCTGGCGTGGTTAAATCTTACTCTTGTCTCTACTGAACTGCGTCCATGACAGTGCAGGCTTCCCAGGCCGGTGCTGGCTGCAGCTGGGGCTTCTGCTCTGGGGTTTTTCTCCAGGAAGCCTTTGGGGACGGTAGTTTGCTCTGTGACCCCAACCCCCTGCTAGATCCAAGGAGAGATGTTAACTTTCAGACTCATCAAGTCTCTTTTCTTTTTATTAGGACAGGAGCAATTGCTTCAAAGCTCCTGCTATGCCTGACTGGAAACTGATTGTCCAGAATTTAGTTCGATGATATAATTTTTAAAAGCGTGCTACTAGTATTATCAAATAAAATTGTAAGGTAAATCAAACATAAAGTATGCACTACCTTTATAAAGCTCTATAGTTTTGTATCTAAAAAGTTCAGATAAATAATATAAAGAACAATAGGCCACATTGGTAGTAGAAGACATGAAGATCATTTGTAAGTCAAACGAGAACAAAATTTAGCCTGGTTGAGGACAAAGAGAAATTATATTTATTCAGGGTTAGGGCAAATAGTGGAGAAACTGTATCAAAACTGTGTCTCTCAGGTCTTACTAATTTTTATTCAATGTGATAGTCTCTGCTTTTTTTAAATTGAAATGTTCAATGCATTTATATTTGAAGTAATTATTTCTATGATTGAAATCTTCCATTTTATCATTTAAATTTTTTCTTCTAAGTTCTGTTCCTTCTTGTTATTTTAATGGTAAATACATTCTATTGTACCATTAATTTCTTTGTTATAATTGTGTGTATTTTAAAAGTTATTTTCTTAGAAGTGTATCTGAGGATTATTATATGTGTCTTAATGTATTGCAACCTACTGTACATTAATACTTTATTCCAGTTAACTATAGATATTTAGCTCATTAAAAGCCATATTTCACCTCTCCTTTTGCTACTTATAAAATAATCTATCTACTACCTATCAATATATTTACCAATCATAATTTATCAATATATGATAAAATACAATATAGAATTGGAATTATTTTATATAAATGTTTTTAAATAAGTAAGGAGAAGTATATAAGAAATAACACATTTAAGCTGTTTCTATGTAATTGTCTCCTGTACTTTATTTCTTCATATGGGTTCAAATCACTGTTTGGAGTAATTTCTTTTCAGTTTTTGCTCATCTAGGAATGTCTTTTTCTTTTTCTTTTTTTGGTACTGGGGATTGAACTCAGGACCTTGAGCTTGTAAAGCAGGCACGGTGCCACTGAGCTAAATCCCTGGCCCTCAGAAATGACTTTTTTCATATTCGTATTTGAAAGATATTTCATGGAGTACCAGGTACTTGGTTGATTTATTCTTTCAGTATTTTGTTTTCCTTTTTTTTTTGGTACCAGGCATTGAACTCAGGTCCTTGAGCTTGCACAGCACGCGGTGAAACCACTGAGCTAAATTCCCGGCCCAGTATTTTGCTTTCTAACTTCCATTGTTTTTTATGAAAATTCTCATCAGAATAAAATGTTAATTTTATTGTGATTCCCTGTATTTTTCTCATGTTTTCAAGAATTTCTTTTACAACAGTTTGATTATTTTCTGAGATATGAATTTCTTTGAATTTATTTTTATTGGAGTTTTTTGAACTTCTTATAGGTTAATGTTAAAGTCATACTTGAGATATTTTTAGTCACTGCTTCCTCAAAACTATTTTGCTCTTTTCTTTCTCCTCTTCTTGGGCTTCTGTTCAGCTTTTAAGAAATTCCCTTTGGTATTCAGATTGGACAGTCTATTTTGATCTATCCTTAAATTTACCCCCATTTCTCCAGATCTGCTTTTGAATCCCTCTAGGGAATTTTTCACTTCAGTGACTTTACTTAACCCAAGTATTTTCATTTGTTTCTTTAAAAAATTTTTCCCAAATCTTTATTGCACTTATCTATTTGGTAAGCCATAGTTAATATATTTTTCTTTAAATCTTTAAAGACAATTTGCTTTAGATCTATGCACATATTTATGACAGCTGAATTAATGTCTTGAGTCTAACAACTGGGCCCCATCAGGAACAGTTTCTATCAACTGATTTCTCTCTCTCTCTCTTTTAGGTCATTGTTGCAAACTGGAAATTTTAGACCATATGTATATTGGAACAACTCTAGATCCAAATTCCACTCTCTTGCTCCCTAATTGTTGTTCCTGTTTTGGAAACATTCAGTTAGCTCATTTATGGACTTGTCTTGACTTATTCTCCAGAGTGGTATGGAGTCCTCCGAAGTGTGCAGCTAAAGATGTTTCTGTTCATTAAAAAAAAAACAAAAAAACTCTTGTTTTTACACCTGGCTACCTGGTGGTGATCATGACCAGCCAGGGATCAGTTGGTGGGAGAGTTGGTGTCTAACCATCTTGGTCTGCCAGGCTGATGGCTTTGTGTCTGAGGAAAGAATACATTGCACGCCAGGCAGTTTACAGGCCTGCTCTGGCTTGTGCTTCCTTCTTTGATGGCCCCTGATTTCCGAATTAGCAAGATCCTTATTTCTGCTTTGAACATTACTGTCAGAGATGGGAGATGTCTTAGTCCATTTTGCTCTGCTATGATAGAATACTTGGTCCAAATCTTCCATAACAAATGGTTTTTAAATGTATCTTTTAGCTCCAATGTGCAGGATTTTAGAAAATGTTTAACATTTAGAAAATCTTTAACTTTTTAAAAAACTTTATATTTGCCTTTTCTAAAAGCCTGGATTGTACTGCTGATTTGTTGTGGCCGATCTCAGAAATCTACAAAAGCCAAAGAAGCTTCTCCAGCCTTAGGCTCCTGTCATAGCCACAAAGGGGAGGACTTTGTCCTGCACTGTCCAGGAGCCTTTAGTTTACATCTCTCCTTTGGTTCTTATCTTAATGCATTCTTCCCAGTATTTTATTTGCTTGTATCTTAACTTCCTAAATATACTACATAGCCATGGAACTGAGCCATTTTGGTTTTTATTTAAAATTTGTGTGTGTGGTACTAAGGATTGAACCCAGGCCTTCTGCACTGAGCTACAGATTTGATTTGGTTTGATTTGGAGATGCAAGCAAGGTTGCTAAATTTCCCAGGCTTGGCTCAAACTTGTGGTTGTCCTGCCTCAGCCTCCCAGAGTGCTGGGATTCCCGGCCTGAGCCATCACGCCTGGCTCAGAGCTCCATCTCAGTTGCATCTCCCAGCATGTCCTGTCTCCAGCTCAGTGTTCGGTCAAGCGTGGTTCTGTTCTGAGGGCAATGCAGCTCCTCTTCTCCGCTCCTGCTGCTCGTTCGGCCCAGAGGCCGCAGTGTCCAAGGGCCGCCCGTCTCTGACGTCCTTGGCTATGTCTGTGAGCGTTCGCGAGGTATTAGTCATCTCATGCAGAACAGGATATATCTGTCACTTCTCCCCTGCGAACCCCTCCCTTCGACAAGATTTATTTTAAGCAACGTGTGAAAAGAGACAATTTCACAGGCAACTCTGTGAGAACCCGGGCCTTTGCCAACGCGTGGGCCCCTGTCCCACGGGCTGCCTCGCGCTGCCCGCCAGGGGGCGCCCCGGAGGAGGCAGCGGCCCCGAGGGCCCGGCGGCGGCCTGACTGCCCGGAGGCCCGGACGTCCCGGCGCCGACAGAGTGGCCCTGGCCTTGCATACGTCCCGACTGCTGCTCCGACGCCCGGGTGATCGAGGCCCGCTGTGGGCCGGGGTCGGGGCAGCTCCCGTTCCCCTCGCAGGTGGAGCGGCCGGAAGGGGGCGCTGCTCCCCGCTGCTCCGCGCTGCTCGGCGCTGCTCCGCGCTCCGGGGGTGGGTTCGAGCCACCCCTCCCCCGAGTTTCTATAGCAACGTCCCGGGAGAATTTCCAGGGCTACTGCTTCTGTCACAGTAACCCAGAGAGGGAGGAAAGCGCGGGTGCGGGTGCCAGGACGGGCGGAGGCCCTGGATGCCGGAAGTTAGGGGCCCCCGCCTTCAGCGAGGCCCGCAGAGCGGGCAGCGGTCTGGTCCGGGTCCCCCAGCTCTCGGGACATCTGAGCATCTCGCTGCAGATGACAGGGCCCGGGCCTGGTCGTGCGGGCTAAGGAGGCGACCTGCAGCCCTCCCGCCTTTTCCTGAGAAACAGGGCAGGACAGGCCGGCGTGGGTCGGGGGAGGGCTGCCCGTGGGTGTCCAGGGAATAGAAATGAAGTTATGCAAGCAGATGGCTGGACGGGGAGACACAAACCATGGATATAAAAGCACTCGCATCATGGAGATGCTAATTTCTGACTTTACTAATGATACGATTTCGGATATCAAAGGTGCCTTGTAGCTTTGGAGTGTCTTCAGCGCCCCCAAATACAACCTTTCTACAGCACATGGCTCCACACACGCGCAGGCACTCAGAATCCGAGCACCCATCTTAGCAGCACCGAGCACTAGTGCTTCATTGCAGCCACAAATCCAGCTCGCAGACCGCCTTCTTGCCCTCTGGGGCGGAGGGCAATAAAATGCACACAGGTGGTGACCAGCAGAGGAGACAGGGCCAATTAACGACGGCAGCCACGGCCAGGCCAGGTACTTTCAGCCACGGACAGAGCTGCCTGGGACGCACGTCAGGCGGCTGGGGCGGGGGGCAGCTTCAGTGGGGTCTGCAGTGCACACGCTGCTGGGGCTGAGGCAGCTCCACCGGAGGGCGAGTCCGCGGCGGACAGGCGCTGGAGAAGACAGTGGAGACCAGGGGACGCCGCCGCCGCCGGCCCGTTCTGCATATGTTCCTGGGAGCCAGCTCCAGGAACGGCTTTCTCTTCGGGAGGCAGCAATGACTCCCCCTCTCCGGGCTTCTGGGGAGGATTAACTGGGAGGAGGAGTCCTCCAGCTCCTGGCCCACCGCAGGCACTTGAGGGATGCTAAGGAGAAAAGTGTTTTAAAAATGAAAAGCCCAGGCCTAGCAAGTTGGCCGTTACTGCATCGAAAGGTTCCGGGAACGAAGCTGACGGCGCTCTGCGAGTTGGGGTGATGAGACGCTACCCGCTTCGGGACATTTCTCTAACGATTCTCAAATGAAAGTTGATTTGGCAGCCAGTTCTCAGCCAAAGAGGGCCCCAGAGCCCACCTGAGGGGCCAAGAGCGAAGCGCGGCCTCCTGTCACCGTCAGATACACAGTGGGGCGGGGGCGGGGCTCCGGGGCCACATGGGCGTTGGGTGGGATCGCATTCGTGTCCCTTCGGCTCTCCACGCTCGACTACACTACTAGGCATGGGGAGGGCGAGGGAGAGGCTCCGTCCCGAGCTCCAGGGGTCCCGGCCGCCCCCGAATGGGTGAGAGCACGGATTTGCACACTCCTGTGGGTGGGCCCTACAGGGCCTGGCCTCTCCACCCAGACGCCTTGGAGTCTTCTTCGCTTCTGCCTCTGAGAGCAGGCCCCGTCACTGCTCCAGGTGGCTTCCTCAGACTCCTGTGCTCACTCTGCTCTTGCCTTCAGAGGCCACGCAAGTCCCCACCCACCAAGCCTGTGTCCACATGGGGTATCTCCAGGTGTAATTTACCCTCAGCCTTGTACAGGGGGCGCCTCAAGAACTACAGGGATTTTTGCAATAGAGTTTTCCAACAGAGGAGAGACGCCAGGCTCAACTGGAAATACAAAAGGAAAAGTGGGAATTTATAGCTAAGCAGGAGGTGAGGGTTGGTGGATAGAAAATCGGTAAGATGAAAATAGCAGAGGCAAGTGAGATTTGGGTAAAATGATCTAAGAGGTCTCTTGCTGAAGACAGAATAGGAGGACTGGACAGCAATGGGGAGGGGTGGGATGAATGACCCGCTCAGGTATCACGGGTAATCAGACACTGAGCCTGGGGTTCTGGCTGACATTTAATGATGCAAAGATGAACTCAGACATACAAAGGTAGAGGCCTAAGTGGGAAGAGGAATCGAGGAGTCTCCCTAGAGTAAGACACCTCTGCGGGATCAATGCCTGAGACTTCATCCTGCTTAGCCTATTCCTGGCCCTGGCCTGTCTTCTCCAGTCTGGTTTCTCCAGCTGGTGTTTCCTCCTCAAACTGCTCTCTGGAAACCTGAACTTCAGGCTCTACTCCTGGGGAGCTGACGGGGGCAGCAGGTGTGGAAGTGGGCCTGGGAAGCAGAGCCCAGGGCTGGGACTGTGAATCGGGCCCCAATGCCCGTGGTGGACGGGGTGGGCAACCATGTGTCACCTGAGGTGAGTGGGGTCAAGAACGCGAGGGGCTATGTGGTCTCTCTGGTACTCAGGACACAGGGAGAGTGGATCATGCAGACGCCACTCTTGGTTCTTGTTGGTGCTGCGGATGCATGCAAAGAGGAAGTGGCAGCCCTAAGCTGGCCAGTTACTGACGAAGGCACAGCAGGAGCTCCAAGTGCAGCTGGGATGGCTGAGGTGTCCTCAAGAGGGGACTCAGAGGAGCTTCTTGCATGGGATGTGGGATGTTGATCTGGAAAATGCATTTTTAACCTAGACTTTTTAAAAGAAATTTTGGGGTTCCAAGCAAAATTCAGGGGGAAGCTCAGAGTTCCCATAATACTTCCTTTTCCCTATTACTATCCCCCAGCAGAGTGCCAGTTGGAGAGAAATGAAGACCCTTGGCCTTCCTTTACCACCCTTTACCCTCTACCACTTATTATGCAGCTTCATCAAATATTTTCTCTACAGGCCGGGTGTGGTGGTATCCACCTGTAGTCCCAGCTACTCCAGAAGCTGAAGCAGGAGGATCACATGAGTCCATGGGTTTAGAACCAGCCTGGGAAACATAGAGAAACCCTTTTCTTAACCTTTTTAAATCAATATACATTTACAAATAAATAAGAACATGTCAGAGACAGTGTTGTAATTCTGCTCTAACTGTCAAATGTAATGGAGAAAATTCAATATGAGAAAAATGTATTATATTTTAAAAAATTATTTCCATTGTTACTTCTCCCTTTTTGATGCTTCCCAGTTCATTCTTTTATTTCTACTTTGTTTAGAGAACTTGGTTTCATCATCCTTTTAGGGTAAGTTTGCTTTTGAAAAATTGTCTTAATTTTTCGTTGTATAAGAACATGTTGATTTATTTCTGAAAGACCTTTAACTAGGCATAGAATTCTAGATTAACTATTCTTTTCATGTGTTTCCAGCTCTTGAAAAGTGTATTTCTTCCTTCTGACTTTCACTGTTTCTGATGAGAAATCGCCAGTGATTCCAGTTGTTTCCTGCCTCTAAATAATATATCATTCATCTCTGACTGCCTTCAAGATCTTTGTCTTTGTCTTTAGTTTTCAGAAGTCTGGCTATGATGTGTCTTGATACAGATTTAATTGGTTTTTCTGTTTAGGGTTTGCTCAGCTTCTTGAATCTATACATTTGTTTTATGAACAATTTTGGAAATTTTCAACCATATCTTTCAAGTCTTTTCCCCACTCTGCCCTGTTCCTCCTCTTCTTTTGGTACAACCATAATTCCCTATGTCCAGGGGGTATCCCAGTGTCTCTGGCCTGCAGATGTGGAACTTCTCAGCCTCTGTAACAGCATAAGCCAATTTTCCAATAAATACCCTCTCCCAAGTCTGTATGCACACACCACTGGCTCCTTTTCTCTGGAGAAACATGACTATCAGACTCCCAAAGAAATCATCCCCCTCTACCACCTCAGGGAGAGGCAAGGATGCGTCATTAGTGCAAGGTGAGTACAAGTCGAAGATCCCCATGTGACCTCCACAGTGCCTTCACTGAGATCATGAGAACAGGTGAGCAAATATTCCATGGAGATGCAAGTCGCAGCTCCCTGCCTGGCCCTCCCTGACACCACCCTGGTGGTGTGGAGGGGGACTGGGACACTGCATCCCAGCTCGGTGGAAGTGGATGTTGAGGCTCCTCTCGGCCTTTCCTGGTGGGGGTATGGGGGAAATCACAGGCCTTTTTCCATAGGTTATGCTGGAAGTTGAATGATCATCATTCTAACAACTGCTGTCTCACTAGGCTGTCCCTTTCCTGAAGCTCTGACTATAGAAAGAAGCCTTTTGTTGTGTTGTGTTGTTTACTTTTTCTCTTTTCACCCATTGGTGTTTCTGAGTTGACCGTTTCGCTAGCTTCAGGCTTTAGGTAGATGAGGTTGAAATGAAAAACCCCAGGGAGCATGCCACTATGTATGCTGGGCCATGAGGTAGATGTCTACCTCTCAGAGACAGAGTTTTAAGCTGTACCTAATGGGAAGAATTCAAAGATATATACTAACTCCATCATCCCCGAGGTGCACATCTCAAGCAGTGATTAAAAATTATTTTCCCTAGCTTCTGTGGCTTTCCTCAGTGGAAGCACTGGTCAGAGTTACCCCATCTGTCCATATGGCTTAGGATTACAGTGTCCCTTAAAGGTCTTGGGATTTGAAGTGGGGGTTTTGGAAGGTGATTGGACCATGACGACTCCAATTTCATTAGTGGGCTAGTTAATTCACCGATGAGATCATAATTGATGGCATTATTTAAAGGTGGAGGAAACTCAGGAGGTGGGACCTAGTTGAAGGAAGGAGATCACAGGGGTTCGACTTTGAGGATTAGAGCTGGTCCCTAGCCACCTTCCTCCTGCCATTTAGCCTTTTCCTCTGCTTCCTGCAGTCATGATTTGAGCAGCTTTTTCCTCTACCATATCCTTCCACCACAGGCCTAGAAATAATGAAGTTAAGTGATTGTGGATTGAAATCGTGAGCCAAAATAAACCTTTCCTTCCTTAAATTGTTCATTTCAGTCATTTGTCAAAGCCAGAGAAAGCTGACTAACATCATCATTACCAGTAGAACTTGCAACCACCTCTGTCTCCACACAATTTTATAAAATATTTGTAAGGTCTTCTATTATTTTAGAAATGTGAGATGGGAGGACTATATCATATATTCAGCTAGTGTTACTAAAAAGAAATACTTATTTAATTATGCATTGAATATGCTTGTACCAAAAGTCCAACAGAGAATTTAAAAATTAACTAGTCAGGGACTGTAGTATGGTCATTGTTATTGACTACAGTTAGGGTGGCAAGGTAAACTGTTAAATTCTCTCAGAGACACTTTGCATTCAGAAGAGACACCTAGCAAAGTCATGAAGGTAAGGGAAACTTTCCAAGGTTTATCAGTCATGGTTCTCTGGAGAAGTGAATCAATGGATTTATGTATCTATGTATCTGTCTCTGTACCTATTTATCTATCTCTGTGTAGATCTATGAGTGTAACTATGTATCTATCTATGTATTTATGTATCAATGAATGTATCCATGTATGTATGTATGTATGTATGTATGTGTGTGTGTGTGTGTGTGTGTGTGTGTCTATCTAGCTAGCTAGCTATTATCTATGTATCTATATATCTATCTGCTATAGTTTGGATCTTGAATGTGCCCCACAGGCCTATGTATTAAAATGCCTGAACCCTAGGGTGGGGTTACTGGGAGGTGGTGGACCCTTTAGCACTTGTGGAAGCTCTATCAGGCACTGAGAGTATGCCTTTGAGGCGGATTGTGAGCTCCTCTTGTCTTTCTCTTTCTTTCTGCGTTCCAAGCCCTGAAATGAACAATTTTCTCCCTCTTCACCATTGCTGTCCAGAATGTCTACTAGAGGCCCAAAGTATGAGTCTATCCAGTTTTAGACTGTAAGCTCCAAAACTGTAAGCCAAAATAAACCTTTTCTCTTTGTGAATACTGTTACTTTGTTATAGTGATGGAAAGCTGTCTCTGTCTGTTTGTCTGTCTATCTATCTATCTAGGAATTAGCTCATATGAATGTAGAGACTGAGAAACTCCAAGATTTCCATGTGACGAGCTAGAGCCCAGGAAAACCAACAATAAAATTCCAGTCCAAGTCTAAAACACTGAGAACCAGGAGAGCCAATGGTGTAAGTTCTAGTCCAAAAGGCAGCAGCCTTAAGACCTAAGGAAAGCCAGTGTTTCAGATCAAGTCCAAAGATAGAAAAGAGACAGAGGTCCCAGCTTAAGCAGTCAGGCAGGAGTCCCCTCTTACTCAGCCTTTTTGTTCTGTTCAAGCCTTCTGCCAACTGGATGAGGTCCGTCCACCCTGGGGAGGCCTATCTGGTTTACTCAGTCTGTGGATTCAAATGTTGATGTCATCCAGGAGGATCTTTTGAGTTCTCACAGACACACTCAGAATAATGCCTGACCAAGTGCCCAGCACACCATAGTCAAGGATGCTGATAGATAAAACTGAACACCAAGTGGGGCATGGCGGCCATGGCTGAAATCCCGGCACCCTGGGAGATGGGGCAGGAAGATGATAAGTTCAAGCCCATCTTGGGCACAGCTAAGTGGCTTAGTGAGATTCTGTGTCCAACAAAAAAAATTAAAAACCCCCGAGATGTAGCTCAGTGTGAAAGCCTGGTGCTGAAGAAAGAAATTAACCATCATCCCACGTAAAGTCACTTTAAAACAAAAAGGATCTACTGAATGAGCAGAAGTGAAGGCCAGCCAGGGTGCAGAGGGAACCATTTAATGAAAATAACTTGAATGCAGAGTGAGCCCTGTGTGTGAGGAGGGAAGAAGATGCGGCATTTAAACTGTATCTTTCAGTATTCATTTCCACACACCAATATGATCGACAGACTTCTGATGAAGTTGTAATGAGAAATCAATGGAGAAGAATATTTATAATCAATTTAGAGACAAAAATAGCACAAGACACTAGAGACAGGATGGCCTTTAACCATGCTGACTCAACTAATATTCACATGGAAAAATAATCTTGACCCCTTCACCTCACTGCATACATGAAAACCCAATCCCAAATGGCTTTTTAAGGATATGAATGTGAAGGGTAAAATAATAAGGCTTCAAAAAATGGCATAGAAAATGATATTTTGTGGTAAGCAAAGTTGCCTTTAAAAAGACATCACAAAGAGAAATATTAAGAAAGTTCTATTATATTAAAATCAAGACTTTCTATTTCAGAAAAATGAATCTTACGAAGCAGAAAAGGCAGAACATGAGATATTTGTAATACATATCCTATAAGAATCCAAAATTTCCAAAGTACTTCTAAAGGTTAATTAGAAAAAGACCCCCCAAAAAAATCACCCTGAATTTAAAAAATGAAGAATTGGCTTGAACAGGAACTCATTAGAAAGTTCATTCAAATGCCCTCAAAACATATGAAAAGGTGATGTTTTATTAGTCCACATAGAAATATAAATTAAAGCCACTAGATACTACATAACTCCCCCTTCACTCATGGTGAAGTGTTAATGAGGTTATGGAATATAGAAATTCATACACTCATTTGGGAATACTTACTAGACCTGACAAAACGATTGCAGTTTTAGTTATAATGCACCAAAATATGTTTATACAAATATTCACAGCCATAATTATTCATAATAATAAAAAACTGGAAATGATCCAAGTATTCATCACCAATAGGTATAAGGAAATGCATTCCAGCAAAGTCATACAATAAAATACTTTAAATATATGAAAATTAATAAAGGCTTCTGTGTAGTGCCACTACATGAACTATTCTTCCACACTTAATGGTTATCACAAGAAGCCACACATAAGAGTATATAAAATTATATATATTTCTATATAAAAATTATTTTATTTATTTAAAGTTCAAAACAGGTAAAAATGCAGTCTACGTTGACAGATGTAATGCTGATAGATAATTTTGTAGGGTGGATTTGGTGCAGGGAGATGGTACTAAGAAGGCTTCTTCCACGTTGGTAATGTTTTAATTTTCCAACTGAGTGTTGGTTACATGAGTATGTTTGTGGTAGTTCTTTGAGGTAGAATAGGATTTGTGTGCTTTTCTGTACACCAGCTGTATCACTAATTAAATTTACTAAAATGTGCTATATTCTCATTTGTTAAAGTACAAGAATTGTTTGAAATAGCTACTGTGAGCTCTCTTCCTCTCCTCCACCCCCACACAGCCTCATGCCTTAGGAAAAGCAATGTAAGAGGTTCTCAGAATGGTAAGAAGTTCAGCAGCAGCTCTGGATTCACAATGGTTTAGGGAGCTCAAAACTTCACGGGAAGCTTTTACCCTTGAATAAGCATTGTTGCTACTACGACTAGTACTACGCTTATAATATTGATTGCTATTTTAATGAAATGTTTTCAAATAATATTTTTATTTCTGCTTAATTTGGTGATTTTCCAAATTATTGTAAATTAGAAAAAATAACTAAGTTGACTTCTTTATGCAGAAATAATGTTAATCGTAGCAAAGTACAGAAGTATGTAGAGAAGAAACTAGTAATTCCCCTTGCTTTCCTTTCCCAGTTCTCTGTGCAATCATCCACACTTTTTCTCTTCTTAAATAAGTACAAATAAATATACACATTTAGCCTTCTCCTTTCTCGTGATTCAGGTCAAAGTTCTACCTCTCCTTAATAACCTTGAACCTTGTCCCTCCAAGGTCATTGGTCACCAGCCTGTGGTTCCATTGGGAGGAATTGAAAACTTTAGGAGGTGGAGCCTGGTGGGAGGAAGTGGAGCCATTGTTGGTGTGGCTGTAAAGAAGCTATTGGGCCCTTGGCCTGTCCCACCCCCACCTCTCTCCCTCCTTTCTGGTTGCCCTGTGGTGAATCCACCACTTGCTCCCCACCATGGAAGTCTGCCTTGCCACCAGCCCACAGCCCTGATGGACCCAAGCAACAGTGGAATGAACCCTCTAAAATCATGAGCCAAAATAAATCTTTTACTCTTTTGAAGTTGATTTTCTCAGATATTTTGTAACAGTGATAGAAAGCCAACACATCCTCCTACTTCTTGAACAAATTAGATGAAATAAATTATGTTACACTTTAATTTGCTTTTTTATTTAATTATGGATATAGTCAAGCTATATAGAATTACTTTTTAATTTTACTTTCATAGTATTCCATAACTAGGTCTATTGAAGAATGCTAATTCTTCCATGGAGAGGTCTAATGTCCCTCTCCATAAACCCTGGCCAGACTTGATGACTTGCTGAATGGACAGAAGTCATGCTGCTTGGAGCATCTGTGTTGGGAACCAGATGCCACGTGGTGGGGAGGGCCAGGAGAGCAGAGAGAAGCCCACACAGAGATCCTGGTAGAGAATTCCAGGGCTCCCAGCACAGCCCCAGTAAACGCCAAGTCACAAGCCAGTGGCATTTAGCAGCCAGGTGAGCAAGTAACTTCTCAGGGACCCCTCCATCCCCAGAGGACCATTTCAGCTGGAGACACATAGAGCAGGGCTAGGCCATTTCTTCAAACCCCAGCCACATTACAGATTCTCAAGCAAAACAAACCAGGATTATTGCTCAACTCCACTAGGGTTGGGAAGATGTATGGTACATCAATACCCAAAAGGCATAGAATCAGAATATTAGGATGCACTCATTACTTAACCATGACGTTATGTATAAACATTTCCATTGTTTTCAGTAATTTTCCCCTCAAACTTCTAATAGCCCTGCAACAAACATCTTTGTCTAGTTGTTCCTAATTTTTGACATCTGTGTGGAGTTGCAGGATTTGTTTATTGCATTTGATGCTTACGCTTGATGCTGATGGTGTTTCTAAGCATTTGCCATGCTGCTCTGTAAATACTTTTCATTCTATTTTTTGATGTTTTTTACTGAGTGACAGATGTGGACTCTTTTTCTTGCACATTAAGGAAAAATACTTATTTGATTTTTTAACAAAATCAACAGGATGAGTCATGACATTCTTTCAAATATAATCTTGTTTTGTGACCTTTTCCAATCATCATCTTGCCACATTAGTCTCTTGCAATGTTTTAGAAAAACTAGTGCAAGAAACAAAACCAATGTTCTCTTGAAAATACTTTCTGAGACCACAGAATATTGGTCCTTTGTTACTTATCTGGGATGATAAGGAACACAGAAACCATCCTGTTGGATCCTTTGTACTGTCCACTGAGTAAAACAGTGCTTTGTCAAGTTTTCTCTTCTTGCCTTCATGGTGAAAGCAATTTCAGAGCACCAGGTTGGCAGTGTTGTTCAGTGAGTATAATTTCAACAATGACTGTTTGCTGCTCCTAGACACATCAGAATGGATTGCTGTGGTATTAGTTTCTCATTAATTTCTCATTAGTATTAGTTTCTCATGCTAGGTTGTCATGCTCCGTATGAACTAGTGGTGACAGTTACCTGGCAATCATTTCATTCTTATTCTGGGATTTAGAGCATGGAAATATGAATTCAGACTTTTCCTGATGCTCATACTTCCTCTAAAGGGTACCACAGGGAAGGATTTTAGATCAAATGGGAAATAAAATTTCCAGAGAGGCAGTAGAAATTCTCAGGAAGGCTGACTGCTTGGCAAAAAACTCACAAAGTGCTATTTACCTGTATATGCTGACACTATAAAGACTGGAGTCTTACTACATCAGGATTTTCCTCAGTGATGATTCCTGATTCTATCAGCGATAAGTCTTCTAATCAAGACTGCAGAGACACAAATAAAAGAATACCAACTTATTCATTTGTATTGACTGAGAGACACATACTAGCAACTTACCTCCTTTGCTACATCAAAATTTATACTGGAGTGAAATGCCTAAAACAACTTTTAAAGAATTTGTGCTAAGAGATAGACTTAAAACACTAATAAATAATTAAAAATGGTATTGTAAAAGTGTTAAAATTACACTTAGGAAAGTAGGAACAAGGGACCAGAGTAATGAGAAAGCAGAGGGAATAAACAAACAAACCAACAAACCAAAAATACATAAGGCAGTCTTAGGCCTTAAAATACCAGTAATAACATTGACTATAAATTGTCTAAATATACAAGTTAAAAGACAGAGATTAGCAGAATAAATTTTAAAATGATGTATTTGCCACCTATAAGATCAACTTCAAATATAACAATATAGCTAGCAAAATCATATTACATGCAAAAAACATTAATCAAAAGCTGAAGAGGGCAGATGATCACAAGGAGAAATCTTTACAGTAAAGATTATCAGAGATACATTTCATCATAACAAAAGTGTCAATCCACCAAGAAAAGAGATGCTCTAAATGTCTATGCACCAAACAACAGAGCTACAAGATATGTCAAGAAAGAAACTAATAGAAATGGAAAGAGAAATAAACACATTATAATTTCAGATTTCAACACTCCCATCGCAACACGTGGTAGAATGATACCATAAAATAAAAGGATCTAATCAACACTTAGGGAATACTCCACCTAACAATAGCAGAATATGTATTGTTTTCAAGCAACCATGGAGCATTTACCAACAGACACCCTAACCTGAGCCATTAAATGAACTTCAAGAGATCTAAAATAATTGAAGTGATAACATTTGTTTTATGGACAAGGTGGGCTCAAAATAGAAATTAGTAAGAGAAAAACAGGAAAATTTCCAAACACTTGGAAATGCATAACAAACTTCTAAGTAATCTGTGTTTGAAAGAGAAAATATCAAAGGAAAAATTTAAAAATACATTGAGCTGAATGAAAATACAACATATAAAAATTTGTGAGATGGAGACTTCTACTTCCAGATAGAGATGTACTTTCCCCAATTTCCTCCCTTAAATTCCACTAAAACCTCCTAAAATCACATATAAAACAAGCAAGACAACACTGAAAGCTGAAGAAAAAAAGGCAGCTCAGTTAGGGAACTGGGTCTTGAAGAAAGACTGAGTGTTAGGGAAACCAGAAACCTGAAAACATCAACAGGTCAGTATAAAAATTCTGCTTTCTGCAGCAAGGAACCAGGAAAAGCACAGGCATGAAAGACAAAATGTTTTCATCACTCTACCTCCTGCCCCACCCTGGAACTGCAAAGGCCACCGGGCAAGCACAGGTTTCCACCCTTTCCAGATTTTAACAAGATAACACATCTGCCCCGCACACTCATGGGGACTGTCCAAGGAGCCCATGTGGAAGCCAGAACTTCCACCCTTGACCAGAGCTGATGCGGCTCCACCCCAGTGCCCAGGGGAGCTGAGCAGGGAGCCTAGTTGGGAGAAATGCAGCACAGCTGTGTGGTCAGAGCCGGAGGAGGACCCCGGGGTTAATCAGACTCCCACATTCCCGTGGACCCAGAGAAGGAAGGGGCTTGTGTAGCCTTACTCGCCACTGCCTACATTCACCAGAAAGGCACAGTGGATCGCGGAAGCTCTTGTTTCAAGAATAAAGCAGCAAGCAGATGCTCCCCAGAATGGCTCAGTGCTGGAAACCTCTTGCCAGGCAGGGACCCACCTGTCGGAGTGCGGCAGAGAAGAAAGCTAAGCACCTTTGCTCAGCACCTGCCCCAGGCCAGGCGCTTGTCCCTTGTTTGGGAAATTGCTTTCTTCACGTCACCTAAGAGGGAGCTGCGGCTCACAGGCCTGGTCTGCCTGCCCAGGCTGAGTTTGCTGAGCGGGGCTCCTGCCAGCTTCAGGAAGAGAGGCTGCCAGGGTGACTGCCCTGTCCCAGCACCGTGTGCCCTCCTTACCTGCTCGCCCAACCTCTGTCTGGAAATACTAATATTTTTCTTGTCTCTTTCCAGTCATAGGCCACAATCACCTGACTTTTATGAGGGCATACTGTTATAACGGCTTTATTTAAATGCTATTTATTGTTATTAATGTCTTATTGTACGTACCTAATTTATACGGTAAATTTTCACAAGTATGTAGCTATAGGAAGAACTGTAATACCGTATATGTGGTTGGTTTGTGCCTACGGGCCAGACTTTCACTGGGGATTTGGAATGCATTCCCTGAGGAGCAGGTGGCAAAAGCCAAACCTGAAATCAGCAGAGGGTTCCTGCGTCTGGCGTCTGCAGCGCCCCCAGCTGGTGTCCTAGGCGAAGTGATCCTAGGAAGGCTGAGCCCTCCGGGGCTGCTGGCCGGGACCCGTGGTGGGCTCATGGGCCGGGCTGGGAGGCTCGCTTTCTACTCTGCAGGCTTGGACAGCCTCGCAGGGGGAGACCTTCCTCGGAGCCCCGTGAGCCCCGGGCTTCAGAAGGAAGGCAGGGTGACGCCAGCGCTCCTGGAGCCCTTTGGATTCCCAGCCCTGCCACGGGGCTTCTGCTCACCAGGCGTCTGGCTTTCTTGCTCCCACGGCTGCCACTGAAGCCTCAGAGCAGGAACCGGGCTGTCCTGGGGCTGGAGGGGTCCGGACACTCAGCAGGGTGAGAGGGCAGGGCCTCACCCTGCTGCTTACGAGGCCGCTGCTGGAGTCGCCGGAGACGGATTTAGTCAGGCCTCACTGATCGGCTCACACTTCATAAACCTTTACCAACTCTGGATCTGCTTTACAGGAGGGCCGGTGGGGAACAAGGTCACTGGCAAATCTTCAACCTCGTGACCCGCAAGGATTAGTGCTTTTTCTATCAGGGAAAGCAAGGAATTATAATAAAAATCACTCAGCGTTGCTTGATATGTTTGTTGCCGCACCTGCTAGATTCTTGGGCCGAGAGTTTCCTTTGGCTGAATCTGTGGTCTTCAACTAGAGAAGAGATTTCACCTGCGAGGGCACGCGGATACCTCAGTCTCTGCTGCCACCTCATGGCCGAAAGTTTAAAATGCAAGTCTGAGAGCCCCGCGAGGAAGAGGCGGGAAGCAAGCGGAGGCCCTGCTGGGGCGGCTGCTTGTTTTCCACTGTCTGGGGTTGCAGAGATGAACATCGGACGTGATTGACGCCCAGGTGACCACACGATCCTTCTCTGATCGTGCCCGACCCTCCCGCTCACAGACGCGTACCGGGGATCGAACTCAGGACCTTGCACTTGCGAGGCAGGCGCGGTGCCCCTCAGCTACATCCCCGCCCCCGAGGTTTTGCCCTTGGACCAGTGACCCGGGACGCCGAGGCCAGGACACTCGGGCAAAAATACGGCGCTAAGCACATTTGAGCTTCTCACTGCGGAATGGTTTGTTGCAGTGAAAGGCTCGGAAGGCCTTCAAGTGTCGTCTACGGGAGAGCAGCAGGACAGAGCCGCTCACAGACAGCACTGGCCACAGGCAGCGCCGAGGGTCCCGCTCGGACGGCCCAGGGGCTGCTGCCGCCTAGGTCTAGCACACGGCTGCCTGGGGCTCAGTGTGCCCAGCGTTGTGCAGCGTCCCTTGTGCTGGTCAGCTTACCTTAGCTGGAACAAGATACCCGGCGTCCACACAATGAGGGAGGAGAGGTTTGTTTAGGCTCAGAGTGTTCAGAGGACGGTTGGCCGGACGGCACGGGGTGGCAAAGCACGGTGCGGGGGAGCTGGTCACTCCCCAGCAACTGGGAACCAGAGAGGACAGAGGGACGGGGCAAGAGTCCGCCCTTCCAGGTCACACCCCCAGTAAGCAGCTCGGAGCAGACCTCGCCTGCTGAGGGTACCTTCAGCCGCACGGGGCTTTGGGGGGCCACGTTAGCTCTGAAGCCTAACACCCTCTCATCTGAGGGATCCGTGCTGAGATCCCCAGGGCATGTCTGAAACCGCGGGTGCTACTCAATCCTGGGCATCTGTTTCTTCTGTATTATGTTGAGAATTTCATCTTTTCACTTAAACGAAGCGCCTGACAACGTTCTCTTCGGGATTTCTGCATTATCTGCATCTCCAAGCCTTGCTCTGGGGCCTTTATTGAGTAAAATAAGGGTTCCTTGAGCGCAAGCGCTGCAGTACTGCGCGGGGCATCTGCCCGCTAGGATGGTTACTGGGCGCTGGTGGCTGAGTGGTGTGGACTCATCGATGCCCTGGACCAAGGACGGGTCCCTGTCCTGGGTGGGACAACGCGAGATTTCACGCCAGTCTGAGCAGCATGCAACAAAACACACGAACTGTTTCTTTCTTGAACTTTTTGCTGAATACTTTGAGACAGCGCTTGGCCGGAAACAATGGAAAGCAAAGCTGAGTTGGGGAGGGGAGAGTTGCCACACTGTGCGCTGGGTATTGTGTGTCTGGTACTGTGTTCCCTGGAGTTTGTGCCTGGAGTCCTGCCCTCGGAGCGCGTGCCTGGCCTTGTGCTCTCCTGGCTTTGCATTCCCCGAAGAGTATTCTGCACTGTGCACCCGGACTTAAGCGGCCGGTGTGTACACCCAGTGTGTAAGTCCCTGAGCTCAGAGCTGTGCTCCTACAGTTTATCCCTGGCCTTGTGAGCCTGCCTGGGTGTGTCCGGCCCTGTTCACCTGTGTCAGACGGCATCCACACTGTTGTCTGCTGCTGTCACAGGCCTGGCGCTGCATGGCTGGCATTGCATTCTCACGCTTGGCCCTGCTTCTCTGCATCCAGCATTGTGTGTCTGGCACACAGCACAAGTGGCTGCCTTGCATGCCGTGAGTTACATCCGCTGTTTAAAAATGAAGTGCCCCCCAAAGCTTTACCCTAGGGCAGCAGTGCTGGGAGGGGGTGACTGGATCGGGGGGCACTGCCATATTGGGGTCACCCAGCACGAGCTCCGGGGTGAGGGGACTGTTGGAGGAAGCAGATCCCCAGGCACATCTCCTCCAGGCCCTTGCTGCCCCTCTCCTCTGATCACCATGAGGAATACAGCTCTGCTGCCCTTCCCTGCTAGGGTGACATCCTCTGGCATTTTGTCACAGGGTTGGAAAGCTGACTAATGCAACTGTGTGTCCATGTTGTGTCCCAGCTGCCTGGCCATAAGCTCTGATCTGCATCTGTGTGCCCAGCGCTGCTCTGCTTGCTGAGTGGCCTGTGCTGTCCTTACTGCTGCTCAGGGCAGCGCTCAGGTCTCCCCTTCGCTCCCCTCCCTGTGATGAGTCACCTTCCTGCCAGCACCTTTCTGCTCCCCGGTCTCCACGTTTGGCCTCTTCAAGCCATTGGCCTGCTGCCCCACACGTGTCCGGTTACACATGGCCCTTGTCCCTCCTCACTGCCCAGTCCCTGGGCCCCTGAGGGGTGAGGGGTGAGCTTGCAGAGGGGCCTCCCCCAGTGCGTGCTGCGTCCAGAGCACATTGTCACCAAGAGTCACCTCCTGCCTGCCTGTGGTGCCTTGCTCTAGGGCACAGGGCAAGCCCTTGGGCTCCAGGGTAGGTGGATTCCACTCCTCAGATGCACCTTCTCTAGCACACAGGGCTTGAGATGGACCTCAGGATCCCAGGATCCCAGGGTCTGGGCGGTGTGTGTGTGTGTGTCCGGGTGAAAATCTTGTCAGTCGTGGCAAAATGGGTGAGCAGGAGGACATTGTTAAGTGAAATAAGCCCAAAACAGAACATGGACATTCACATGACCCCACGCTGTGTACAGGTGAGGAGAGCTGATGGCACAGGGGCAGGGAGAGGAGGTGACCCCTGCAGCCCCCCTGGGTGGGCCAGGGAGCGCAGGATCAGCGGGGGTCCTTGCAGGGAGAGGGTCGGTTGAGGGCTCTGCTGCACAGCGAGGGTGACTGCAGTTCTGGGTCGCCTGTGCCACACTGGAGAAGACCGGAAAACAGGGTTCGGAGCCTCCAAGCATAAGGGGATGATGAGGAGGAGAGGGAGATGCGATTTCCCTGGTTTGATCAGTGTACACCATATACACCGACGGATCACGGTGTTTGCATAAATATGTACAACTGTCACTTGATAACTAGAAAGAAAAAAGCATGAGAAAAGACAAAAGAAGAAAGAGCATAAGCTCGCAGAGGCCCCGTGGGGGCCCAGAGGAATCCAGTTCTGCAGACTCAGCTGAATGGGGTTCCACACGGAGCCACGGGGGTGGGGGCACCTGTCCCCCAAAGCGACGGACGGATGTGCTGCTTCCGGCCTGACGGGCTCCACCGTGGCCACCAGAGGGCAGTGCTGCCTCTGTCTGTGGGCGCCTTCAAGGCCTCTGGGAGGCCGTGGGGTTAAATAACCTGGACCCCCTGCAGACAAACGGGGCACTTTCGTGAAAAGCAAGCTGATGTTAACATAGAAATAGCAAAAAAGTTCAAATCCTGTGGCATAAAAACCACTCAAAAAGTTCTTTTTGTTGTTTTCTCCCCTTGCTTTTAGGTTATCAGAAAGCAAGTCATTTAACTTGAGTAACTGGATGCTTTGATTTGTAATGCTTTAGATGTGGAGCCATCTAAAGCCTTGCTTCCCGCTCACTGTTCCCCTTGGGATGGGACAGGCGCCAACGGGATAGGTTGCGAGCTGGCACAGCGCTGAGCTGGGGGGTGCAAGCCCCGGCCCTTCTACCTCGAAGCTTCTCCGAGGCTCTCTGCTCACTTCTGACTCCTTTCAGCATCTGCCATGCGATGCTGTTCCTCCTAGTACTACCACATGTGCACCTTCTTCCCATCTCAGAGGACGGTGTGGGCAGGAGTCCAGTCTGCACCTTTGTCTCTTCAACCCTGCAAGGCTAAGCTGCCTGTTCTGTCCTCTGCGGAAACCTCCTCTCTCTGCCCAGAGGCCACCTGGCTTTATGCAAACCTGAGAGCCCAGATAAGAAAAGTTGGCAGCCCCGGGGTGGACTGTGGTCTGGGGGCACCGTGAACTCTCCCCTCCTGTAGGTCAGGGCAGAGGGTCGCAGCCTGGACTCAAAGGTAGCATTGTCTGGGGGTCAGCTCCTCCACTGCCTACACCCATTTCTCACCAATGGGAAAAGATGACAGCAGAATTAGAAACTGGAGAGGCAAAGCACCACATCCCTGGGCTCCCAGCGATACATTGCCAAGGCTCTCAGGTGGGCTAAGCTTTCATAATAAAAACATTAGATTTTTAACATTTGAAAGAAGTGGATATAATATAAAAAGGCAGTGCTGTGTTTACTCATTTATTGACTTTTTGTGGTGGGATCGAGCATGCTGGGCCCTCCTACCATGCCAGGAGAGTCATCTACCACTGAGCTATCTCCCGCCTGCAGTGCTGTATTGAAATGTGGGCTTTATCCAGAGAAAGTAATAGTAAGACAAGTAATGTAGCTTATTTTTTTCTAGTACCAGGGATCGAACTCAGAACCTTGTGCTTGCAAGGCAGCTGCAGCACCACTGAGCTAAATCCCCGGCCCCTAAGACAAGCAATGGACAATGATGTTGAAAGCATGACAACCAGGAGAGTGGCAACAGGATGCCAGCCAGAAGAGCTGTCCTTGCTAGGGTCAGCACGGCGTCTGGCCCTGTGAAGACCTGAGTCTGGTGCGTGGTCTGCTCTGAGACCCTGCACCTGCAGGGCTGGCCTAGTGCAGCTTGGGATGTGTGGGGTCAGGACACTGGTCCCTCAGCTGGTGCTGGTGCTGAAGGTGTGTTCCTGTGGAAGGAGAGGCCCTTCCTGCTGTGTTTGTGCTGAACACGCTCGCCTAGGTGATGTGCCCGCCTCTGCTGCCTCGCACATGCTCAGTATGTGTATGTGTGAGTTCAGGGCCTTCAAGCGCCTGTTTTGTGTCCTGGGTGCTGCACATGCAAGGAGTGCAGTCTTCCACGTGCCGCTGCTGACCACTTGCCCCTCCGAGGCTTGTGGTCTTTCTAAGAATAGGCCTGAGAAGGGACAAGATGGCTGCTGGGTAGATAATTGTCAGCTTGTGCACAGGGTTCGTTAGTTTGCTCTTTCACTCTCAAGTATCATCCAAGGATATCCTTTAAATATTCCTTGCTTTTTGTAATAATTGGGTAGCTCATAATTCAGTGATCTTCTAGTGGTGAGAATGAACTTCATTACAATTGTTTGTCTTAGTGCTTTGCTCTTGGCTCACACTAATTCTTCTGTGAGCCGTCTGGTTTCTGTTTCTTTGTGTATTGTTCTACAGACAACATGTAAACTTGCTACAGTGCCAAACAGTCTACTTTGGGATTGGGGCAGATCATCTGCAGGGTGTTGGGGGTCAGGGAGGGACTGGGCCTCTCCTGGGAAGTTCCTAGAGTAAATGAGCTCATTCTGATCCCTGGAGCTGCCAGAAGGAAGCAGAGATGGTTCTGAGTTGAGCCCTGGAGTTGGGTGTCTTGAGATTACAGATGAACAGCGATGACTCTGCCTCTGGGCCAGCAACGGAAACACACAGCAGCGTATAAAGCCAGAAAGAGCTCGATGTGTTAGGGACTGGCCTGAATTTTCCTCTCTTTGTGCAATGATTTGGTTGGTGATTTGGGGGCTGAGTATAGTGAGGGCCTGGAGAATGTGCACTAGAGTCAAATCCCAAAGGATGTGTTAAAGTTCAGATTAGGGGAGGGGTTAAGCACTCAGGCAATATAATCGGTGTTTTGACGTCATAAACATGAACATCTTCCACAGGGAAAGAGTGTGGTAGGGATGACCACCAAAGAAATCCAAGCCCTGTGAGCTGGCAGATCCAGTGTGGGCAGTGGAGTGTCTGCTGCTCTGGGCCTGGGGAAGGAAGAGGCGGGTGTGCAGCAGAGTGGAAAGCAGATGGAGACACTGGGAGGTCCCACTGGCCAGAGGGGAGGAAGGAGCAGTGGGGCTCCCCACAGGCAGCCATGTGCAGCTCGGTGTCAGCTGCTCTTCCGTCCCTCAGAGCTCTTGGTGTCCCATACCCAGTCTCACCTTTTCTGACCTGGGGCAGCTTTCACCACGGGTCAGCAGTGAGAGGACTTTGCACCAATAGAATAAGAGCAATAATAGTAATAACTTTCCAAAAGCTTGTCTGAGAGGCTGTCGTTAGGATGTAGCATGCCAGCCTAAGGCTCATAACTCATTAACTTGGAAATACTGGGTATGGGCCGAGTGCTGTGTTAAGCCACTTATATAATTTCACAGAATGACATTAGTGGACACGTTTGGCAAACATTTACTCACTACCAAGGCCAGGCCACGTCGTGCAGGAAAGGTCAAGAGACGCTCTTGGCTATAAGAAGCAAAAGCCAGTGGAGAGAAATATATTTGAATACCTCAATGTGCATTAAATACTAGGTCCCTTCCAAACTGCCATGTGGGCTGTGATCTAGAAGGAAACAGAGCTTTTCCAAGATGGACCTCATGCCCCTGAGCCCTGAGGAAGCAGGAAGGCCCAGATCCTTCAAGGGTTGGCTGTCACTTGAGGTCTTTTTTAGGCCAGTTCCCTGGGTGCCTGGCAAACCCCACTCATGGTGTCTCACTGCAGAGAAATACTGATACCCAGAGAGACCCTGACACTCTCATAATCATGGAAGAAATGCTGATGGACAAAAACCCCAGCTACAAACCCACACAAGGGATGTTGGCCAGCTGCGCCTTTCAGCAATCTGTAGAACAGTGCGGGCAGAGCCATTAGGAAATTACAGGCTGAAGATTAGCGGAGAAAAGGCAGGAAATTGAGCGAAGTCAGTGTAAGGGCACCGTGGGGCGTTTTTCAAGCCGTCTGGTCCGATAGGCCTTTGAAGAGTGGCCAATATGCATGTCAGAGATAAAGCAGTGTCCCGTGCAAATCACAGACAAACAGGTGGGGAGGAGGAGACTGCCTAGCTATGCGTTCCTCCCAGAGACCTTTCCTCTCTGCTGCAGGGTTGTGGCTGGCTTGGAATCCGGGGCATGGATCCAGCCAATTTACAGTGGGCAGAAATGATTAACAAGACCCCACCCGGGAGATTGCAAACCCAGGTGTGTACACAGACTGCAAATGCCACTGAGGAGGTGCTTCCGGTGGTCGATGTCCCCATCCAGTGCTCAGGTCCACACTGCCTGATGTGAGGGCCCCAGACTGGACAGCACTGCACCTGTCAGCCTTCGGTGCTGGCCAGCAGGCACCAGCACAGTCCTCCTGTCCAGGGAACAAGAGCCACTTCTGCCATGAGAAGGAATTCTGAGGCAGCAAGAGCAACTGCCTCGCCGTGTGGGATTCTAGCAAAGTAAGGAGGATGACTTTGAGAACGGGCGTCCCAGGCCCTTCAAAGGCCTCCTAAGCATCTGTGCAGTAGCGGAGGGGCCCGCCCCAGTGGCCTGAACACCCTGGACTGCAGCTTGCTGCTCTGTGAGCTCTCTGCTCTCACCTCTTTCTCTTTCACCAGAATCATTTCTCTCTTAAGCTGTCTCAGAGCTGCAGGACAACGCTGTCCACGCGAGCCTGAGCCTGTCCAACTATTCTGAAGCTCTGTGCCGAGTTCTCTGCTGGCACATTTCACCCCCTTCTCATTGTGCACCCTGTGACTTGGTGGAGGGTCGGGAGTAGCCAGAACACATCCTGGATGAAACTACTCTTCCTTGGGAAAGGCCTCTAGAACCTGACTAGTTTGAGCCACTCTTCGTTAAACCTGACAGATAAGGAATTTGCCAAGCTGCTTGGGAAAGGGCCTTGACCTGCATGTAGTGCGCACATGGTCCAGGCAGAGACAAGTGTTCCTTTGTTTTTCCGATTATCTGCTAATAGCATATTAGTAGGGATTGTACCGAGAAATGGAACCTGCAGGTACACATCTGTAAGGGATTTATGGAATTGGCTCACTTGGTTAAGGATGCCACGCTTGGGATCTGCTGTCTACAAGCTGCAGAAACCAGAAAGCTGGTGATGTCACAGCCAGGGTCCAAAGGCCTCAGCAGCAGCAGCACCTGTGTGCAAGGACAGGAGAGGACAGATGTCTGTGTCAGCTTAAACAGAGCGAATTTCCCCTCCGTCTTTTTGCTGACTCAGGGCCTCTATGGATTGAGTGATGCCCACCACATTGAAGAGGTCTTTTCATCTCACTCAGCCCACCAATTCAAGAGTTAGTTTCTTCTGGAAATAACCTCATCCTATACCCAGAAATGATTGCTTGTCAGTTATCTGGTCATTGCTTGGCCCAGGCAAGTTGACACATAAAATTAACCACCATAGGCAGGAAAGGGTGATATTAGGATCAGAAGGTTGCAGGGGAGCAAAGCAATGATACCCAAGATCACACCAGTCCCATTATGAGGAAGGCAGAGGGGACTGCAAGGCTGGCTGAGGTGCAGAAGCAATGAGCTAAGAGGAGCCAGGACTCAGACCCCAGCCTCTGAACCCCTGTACCAAGTTGCAGCCCTGAGTCCTGAGCAGACCTCAGCAGCTTTGCTGAGACTGCGCTTTCTCTCCCACTCCCTGCCTAGATGAATTGTGCATGGCTGCTGAGCAGTGTGATTGGGGTTGAACCGCCCTGCACACTCTTCCTGCCTGCCAGCGTGAGCTGGACTGATTCCAATTCTCTTAAGGAAGCTGAAGATAACTCGAACTTCTATTGAATTGAGTCCTTTCCAGAAGAACAGAACATTTGAGTAGATTATGATTTGATATTCTTGGCTATTTGCTGGTGGACGGTGGGGGCACTGGAGGTGGTGAATAGTCGAGTGTCTCCATGGCATGCAGAATGGCTTGTTTCCGGCTCATCTGAAGTTCCATGGCTTTTGTAACATGATTAAGCAAGGCATAAATGAAGCATTGGCATGTGTTCAAGGCAGCAACACCGCTCTGCAGATGTGTTAGACACCAGGAGCTGAGCCCTGTTCTCGGGATACAAAGCGGAGGGAGGCAGGGACAGGGCGATGTAGCAATCTCTGAACATCACCACAGTAAAGAAGGCATTTGGCAATGCAAGAGCACAGCATGGAGAGCAATCGGTGCCTTGAGCACGTGGGTAGGATTGGGGAGCCATGAGGGGAGGTAGCCTTCAGCAAAGCTTGTGCACATCAGGTGGAGTGTGAGGCCAAGAGAGCAGAAGACCAGAGCCCAAGTGCCTGGACACGAGCGATCAGGGCTAGGAAAGAATCGCTGGCACAGTCGTTTAAAACACAGATGCTATTCAGGTTGTACTGGCTAAGGTGCTGAATTTTTAGTCCTCTGAATTGAGGTGCGGGCAAACATCCCTGAGGCTAAGGTCCCAGTGTGCACACCAAGAGCTTCTCTCCATCCCTGCTTGCACTTGGGTTTGCCCCTCGGGTGATACACTGTTTCTGTGATGCCACTTTATTTTAGGTCATCATTAGAACCTAAGTTATCCACGTAGTTTGCCCCTTACATCTACAGATTCCTCACCTGTAGATTCCAATAATTATAGACTGAAAATATTAAAAAGTAACTGTGGATGTACTGAACATGTGCAGACATCTCCCTGTCTCGATTCTCTAAACAGTGTCACGATTTCCATGGCATCTACTTTGTATTAGGCATGGTAAGTCATCTGGGGATGATTCAAGTTTATAGGAGGATATGTGTGTGCTCTATGCAAATAGAGCCAGTGTATAAGGAGACCTGAATATCTGCAGATTTTGATATCTGTGGGGCTTGGGTATCCTGGACCAATCTTCCATGGATACCAAGGGACAGCTCCATGTACAACCTTCCCCTCCAGGGTCAGCAGTTTTTTAAGATTCCAAGTTAATTTGCTGACCCCACTGTAAAAGCTGTTCTCCCAAGTCTCCCGCACCGAGCACTTCTATGCGTGGGTGTGGTGCTGTCTGCTCAGTCCTCCCACCAAACCCACAAGCAAGGGCACCATGGCTGGGCGTCCAGGGAGCTGATCGCCTACAAGGGGCCGATGGGCGGAGCGCGCTCCAAGCGGCTTACACCACAGCGCATGCTCTGCTTCTGCTCTCCTTTCTCTTGGTTTTTCTCCATTGCCTCATCTGGTGGTATCTTGTGTTCTTTGGCTTTCTCTTGTGATTTTGAAGGAAGTAGACCCTCTATGCTGCCGTGGTTGCCTGTAAGTGGAAAGCCCCCTACAGGTTCTTTTCAAACATCTCTCTATTGTCCTAACCAGGGGATTCCCTGAGTCCTCGTTCTCACCAGATGGGACACTACCTCTTATCAGCTTTGGAAGCGGTCAACCAGCCACATCTTCCAAACCTCTCGTTTCTTTTTTTTCCCATTAAGTTTATTGGTACATTTTAGGCATAAAATACAGTGGCATTCATCACTAGGATCTTATACCTTTACATGATGTATCTTGATTCCTATTTTTTCCCTTTCCCTCCTCTCCCTTCACCCCTCCACCCTTCCCTATCTGCAAAGACTTTGGTTCCTTTTTTTTTCTTTTCTCATATTTTTCCCTTCTTTCCTTTCCCCCACCCTTCCCACTTCCCCTGCTCCTTTAGACTTTTTCTTCCTGCTACACAATATCAATTATACATTTTTTTAAAATTACAATATCAAGATTTAGAGAACATTGTCATAGATTTTACAGAATTTAAAAGGATATAGAAAGGATAGTACAAAAATCTTTTTTGAAATAAATTCAACAACTTCTAAGCAGTACCTTGGAAGACAAATTAATGAAACTAACTCTGGAGGAAATATAAAACTTGAATAGCACCTATTAAAGAAAGTATATTCCTAGCTTGAAAACCTACCTATATGATAACAGCAGGCTCATAAACATTTTAACTGATAAATTATATCAAACATTTAAAGCAAAAAAAATAAAACAACAAGGAGGAACATGTCTTCTTTCATTTTAGGAAATCAACATTGTGTTAATACTAAAACTGGAAAAAGATAATAGAAGAGAAAAGTATGAACATAGATAGAAATTTGTTTAATAAAACAAACTATTAGAAGTCAGATTTGGCAGGATGTACAAAGTGGTTTTATTATAGGGATGGCAGTGTTGGTTCAGCATTGGAAGATCCACCCCCAAAAGCCATCATTTTAACAGAGGAAAGGA
>NW_004624768.1:1054324-1071187 GCF_000247695.1 Heterocephalus glaber | reverse complement strand
TGTTGCCAGTTCATTGGGTCCAGGTGGTTGAGTATCAGAGTGTTCCATCTCATTTCCCTTTGGGGTTGCTGTAGGTGATCTGGAAGTCTTGTTTTTGGACTTATTTATGTGTTTTCTCATTTTGACTGTGGGGCAGGGGGTTGCTGTTGGCACCTGGGTGGCTCACCTCCTCTTAGCTGAGAGAGGTGGTGTCCCAGGGATGGTGACCCAGAAGCCCCTTCCTCTGGGCTGGGAGCTGCAGGAGGGATGGTGGCCGGGAAGCCCCTTCCTCTGGACCAGGAGCAGTGGGAAGGATGGCGGCCCTGAACTTGTATGTTTATTTTTAATGGCTTTTTTTGCTGTACTTTTGTGCTTTAACTTATTTCAAAATAATTTGTAGTTGTTAAAATATTTGTACAATCCTTGTCAGATATGTACATGTAACAATTTCCCCACAATGAATATAATTATTATGTACTAATAAAAATTTTAAAATCCTTGTCAATAGGGTGAATGGATATGATTGAAATATAAATGCATGTATGAAAACACTGCTTTGAAACCTAATATACCGTAAAGTTGATGGGAACTAATAAAAGAGGTTTTAAAAAAATCCTAGTCAAATAATATGCAACACCCCCTGCCCTTGTTGTTGGTTTCATTGATTGTCTTTCCTATTTCAAGGTGGTTCTTAGTAAGTCATGATTTTCAGCCATATCCTAGACATTTTGTCTACCAGATCTTGATTCCTACTTAAATTCTTGACTTTATCATGTTGCCACCCTGTTGGTGTTCACATGTGAGTCCTATCCTAGTGGGGTTTGGCTCTGGTGGTAGCTCATGGCGAGACCTTTGCAGGGTCATTTTCCTATGCTCAGTTTATCTGTGGCCCCAAGATCCCCTGTTGTCTGCTGATGCTGTTTGTAGGGAAGAAGTCGTTTTCCAGGTGTCTCTTAGTGAGGGAGACTCTGGGAGGAGTCCCACTTTGTGTGTTTTCTTCACTTCCATGGTGTACCTGGGTGGGGAGGAGGAGTCCTGGGTCCACAGGGACAAAGTAGCTTCGAAAGCTAGATCTGTTGGTATGAGTGGGTGTTTTTATTTCATTTTCACTTATCTGTCTTTGTGTCTGGCATGCAGAGTAGAGTTTGGCAATTTTGAATAACATTAAGTATACTATGCTCCTACTCTATGGCCCAGAGTCCTACTCCCCTGATCTACCTGAGATAATGAAGATTTGTGTTCACACAAAAGCCCTTTTGTGAATGCCTTTGAAATGATGAATGGATAAACCATGATACATAATGGAATAATATTTAGCAATAAAAACAAACAATTTGTTCATGCAATCAGATGCATGATTCTTTTTTCTTTGATTGTTTGCTTTGAGAAAAGATCTCCTTCTACAGGCTGGTCAGGATCTCACTATGAAGCTCAGGCAGGCCTTGAGCTCTCCTTCCCCCAACTTAAGTCCTGGGATTACTGGCATGTGGTACCACTCCTAGCTTCAGTGGGATGATTATTAAATGTATTTTGTTAAGTAAAAGAAGAAAGATCTGAAAAGCTACATATTGTGGGATTTGATTCATGCAACACTGGAAAAGGGAAGGGTTAGGATTCCTACTCTTTCTTACATAAGACTTCCAATGAATAAATGCAGAAAGAATGTGAAATATTTAAAAATTACCATTGGAACATTACAGATATAATTTCCACAGGCAAGATCCATTGGTGAATATTAAGTAGTGGTTAATTTTTAAATAGAAATTGTATAATTTTTAAAGTATCTGTCCCCAAATACTTAGTAATTACAAAGAGAGAAATGGCAGTTTACAGCAGAGTACATAGCAGACACTCTCTGATTCATGTGTTCAAATTTAACATCATCAGTAATAAATGATGGATGTCATGACCTACCCCCCATGTCAAAAGTGTATCATCTTGTTTTCTCCCTAATAATTAATATAATCAATTTAACCATGGGAAACATGAGAAAAATCCAAATTGAGGTGCATTCAACAAAATTCTTCCAGTACGTTAAAAAATGGTCAAAGTTCAGAAAGGCCAGGAAAAACAGACGTTATCACAATTTAAAGAAGATTTATGAGGCACAATAAGTAAGCACTATGGATATTTGGAATAGAAGAAAAGGCATTAGTAGAAAAAATGATGAAATCCAATTAAGTCTGCATTAGTTTTGTGTTTTGAGCTAGCAGATTTCTTAGTTTTGATCACTGTTTTATGGTTATATAAGATGATAATAAAGAAAGCTGAATGATGCATATACTGCAATTTTGTACTATTTTTACAACTCTTCTCTAAGTCTAAAATTATCTCAAAGGTATTATTAAATAATTTTATGTGGATAATAGGCAAACAACTGTGTACAAAACTAACTAAATAAAAGCAAGAATAATTAAGCATTTATTCTGCTTTTCTTATATCAACTACATCCCTGAGTAACCAAATGGTAGGTGAGGGAAAGTATTACTTCATGAAAGCCTTACAGTAAGTGGAAAACAGTTCTAGCTTCTCACCAGCCTCATGTGTAAGCAGCTTAGAAATAATCACTCCCATCCTCACAACATGAAAAGAGCTGAACAAATTGAAAAATCAACAGCACTCCTTAGATCCATCAGAGAATCGAGGTCACAGGGCAGACAAGCAGATACTGAGAATCACAGCTTCCCAGAGCAGAAACTACTGTTGGCGTCAGTGATAATGCAGAAAAACTTACACTGTGACTGATGAATTTTTAAAGGCTCACTATGGACAAGGGAGGGGTTGATAAATCCAGGAGCTAGCGAGGGGCAGGCACAATTTTGTAAGTTTTACTCCCAGAATATCCACCAGTTCTTCATATTGAGAATTGGAGAAACATTCCCTTTAATTTAAAAAATTGCTACATATTACTTCTCTCTATATTTATAGGGTATGGTGTAATTTCGATACACATCTATAATGTGTAATAATAAAATCAGAATAAATACTCTATCCATCATTTCAAACATTTATCATTTCTTTCTTTTGGGGAAATACAGTCATTTCTTCTAGCTATTTTTAAAATATTCAAAATTTTTGTTCACTAGTCACCCTACTGCATTATAGGACACTAGAATTTTTACCTTCTCAGTGCAGGCTTTGCACCTGATCGCCAACTTCTCTCATCCCATCTCTCTGTCTCAGCCACTGGTAAGCACTGTTCTATTCTCTACCTCTGTGAGATCGGCTTTTTATACTCCACACATGAGTGAGAATATGCAGTGCTTGTCTTTCTGTGCCTGGCTTATTTCACTTAGCATATTGATCTCTAGTTCCATCTATGTTTTTGGAAATGACTGGGTTCCATTCTTTTGTATGGTTGAATAGTATTCCAGTGTGCAAATGTACCACATTTTCTTTATCCTATTATCCACTGATGGGTATTTAGGTTGATTTTGCATCTTGTTCTTCCAGCAGGGAAAGGAAAAAGCAGCATTTTAAATCATGACCAGGGTAACACTGTTCCTCTTAACAAGACCTTCCTTCAGTGGAAGCTATTTTAGCAGAGCAAACATCTCCTCTGAACTTCTGGTGCCATATTGGGGAGATGGAGAAGTAACTGAGAAGCCCTTCTGAAGGCCCAGCTCTGAGATAAGGCTCACTAAAAGACCGATACCTAATCATGGAACTATGGAGCACCTCCCTTCCCTTACACCTGGCAACCATTTCAGTGGGGTTCTTCTGTGATAATAGGGGGTTGCAACTGAAAGGATAGCAAGTCTTATTTAAGGAGAAGCCTCTGGAGGACTCAGGATAACAGGAGAGACAAAAAGGAGGAAACTGGAATACATTACAGCCTTTGAGACCCAGAGAAAATGGTCAACATGGTTAACTCCTACTTTGATAAATCCAAAACCTCATGCAGAAGCCCTACTTACCTCAGTTGCTTTTATGTAGTAATCATACCTAAGTTTCAACAACAACAAAAATTGCAACATGCACTAAAAGAAAAATCATATTTTAGGTGACAGAGAAAACATCAGATTTTGGAGTTTTCAGACTGATAATTTAAAACATCTATTATTAGTATGATACAGTCTGATGACAGAAGTTGACAGCATACAAGGACAGATTGGTAATGTAAGCAGAGAGCCAGAAACTGAAAGAACTGAAAGGAAATGCAAGAGAAGATATCTATAGGAAATGAAATAAGTGTGTCAGAGAGATATTGCAACACTATTCATAATAGCTAAGACATAGAATCAACCTAAGTGTCCATATGCATGGAAAAGAACTATTCAACCTTAAAAAATAAGAAAAAAAATATGTCATTTGTAACATGGAGTTTATTATACTAAGTGAAATAAGCCAGGCATAGAATAGATACCATATGATTTGATTCATATGTGGAATCTGAAATTGTGGACTCCATAGAGTTGGAGAGTAGAATAATCAATACCAAGGGCTGTGGTTGAAGGGAAGGATTGGGTAAATATTAGTCAAAAGAATAAAAATTTCAATTAGACAAGGGAATAAACTCAAGAGCTCTATCATAGGTTTCAATGAGTATAGTCAAAAAATATATTGTACACCTGGAAATTACTAATAGAGGCAATTGCTGCCTTAGTTTTTCTTCCTATAGCAAAATATCTGAGGCTTGGAAATGCATAAAGAAAAGGTTTGATCTGGGCGTGGCAGTGCACACCTGTAATCCCAGCACTCAGGAGGCAGAGGCAGGAGGATTGTGTGAGTTTGAGGCCAGCCTAGGACACATAATGAATTCAAGGCCAGGTTGAACTAAATAGTGAGACCCTGTCTCAGATGGGAAAAAAAAAGAGATTTAGTAAACTCATAGTTTTGAAGGCTGAAAGTTCACAATCAGAGTCCCATCCATTCAGGCTCTAGTGAGGGCCCCATGGTCAATAACATCATGGTAGCAGCATGTCTGAGGAGGTCACACGGTAAGGCAGGAAGCCAGAGAGGAACTTGGGAGTTATGCTTGCTCTTTCATAAAAACCCAGCTGGCATGAACTCACTGCCTGTAAGCAGCATTAATCCATTCTGAAGCAGTATTCCCAGTGACCTGATTACCTCCTACCTTGCTCCATCTATTAAAGGTCTACCACTTCTCAATACTGGCACACTTCAAAGTTTCCAAACCATGGACCTTTGTGGGTACAGTAAATCCATAGCATCAGTTGAAAACTAATAAAAAAGGAAATGAAGATGTCACAAACATTGGAACAGCAATGAAGAATACTTTTGAGAGACTCATCAATAAACTAAGCACAGCCAAGGAAAGAGTCAGTAAATGCGAAGAAACATAAAGACAAAAAGGAATAAAAGAAAAGATGGAACAGAATGCCTAAGAACTGTGAAGCCATTATAAAAAGGTACAGTGTGCACAAAGGTGATGTGTGAAGGGGGGGAAAGAGAAAAAGGAATAGCAAAAACATTTGAAGTAATAATGGATGAGAATTTTCCCAAATTAATGTCAGACACCAGACCACAAATTTGGGAAACTCAGAGAACACCAAGCAGGATATATACCAAACATCCTATGTCTAGTTGCATCATATTCAAACCTAAGAAGTCTGAAGACATAAAGGAAAATTTTGGGTGGGAAATGTGGATAACTAACCTATGAGCAGCAGGGATGAGAATTACATCTGACTTCTCTTTAGAAACCATGCATGCAAGAAGAAAGTACAGTGAAATACTGAAGGCATTGGTAGGAAGAACAAAACAGCCTAGATCTCTGTATCTGAAGTAATTGTATTTCAAAATTTAAGGAGAAATAAATAACTTTCCTAAGCAATTAATGAGGAATCATTACTGTTCAGATTGAGACAGTCTCTCCAGAGCCTCATGTGCTCAGAAGTGGGCTTTTGGATCATGGGGCTGCTATACTCATGGGTGGATTAGTCTAATTATGAGTTTATAGCTAAATGTTCTTCTAGGAGGCGGGACTTGGAAGGGTCTACAGTATCTGCCTCCCTTGCTCTTTGCTTCTCTCTCTGATTCCTGGCAGCCAGGAGGTGGGCAGCTTTTCCTCTGCTAATTCCTCCTGCCAAGTCATCCTGACTTAAAGCCAACCAACTATGGATTGAAATGGGAGCCAGAATAAACCTCTCCTTCTTTAAGTTGTGGCATTTTGTGCCATCGAGGAGGAAAGTGACTAAGACAGGGAGCTCACCTTGCAAGAAATGTTAAAAGAAGTTGCAAGGAGAAGGCAAATGATATCAGTAAGAAACTTGGTTCTACATAACTAAAGGAAGAGTATTAGGAAGGAAGAAGTGAAGGTAAAATAAAATGTTATACCTTACTTGATCTTAGTTAATCTAACAGGTAACAATATATTCAAAGTAATAACAGTAGTAACAGTGAGTTATTTGGCTATAACATAGAGAAAAATAAAATGCATGACATCGATATTATAACGAATGGAAAGAAGGGATTAAAAACAGTAAGATCCTTGGTGTGGTAAAGCATATTTGAAGGTGAGTGTAGATTAGTATTAAATGCATGTGAAAAAAACTCTAGAGCAACAACTAAAAATCAGTTAGGAACAAAATATACCTGATAGACTAAAAGAGATGAAAGTGAGTCAAATACAATGTTTAATTAAAACAAGAGAAGGCAGAAAATATTAGGAAAAAAACCCAAGGGCATTGAATAGTAAAGAAATAGGATGGATATCACTTCAACTATATTAATGATCATTTTAAACATCAAAGGTCTAAATGCATCAATTAAAAAAGAGTATCAGAGGGCTGGGGATTTAGCTTAGTGGTTCCACCACTTACCTCACAAGCAGAAGGTCCCGAGTTCAATCCTCAGTACCAAAAAAAGAGAGAGAGAGAGAGAGTATCAGAGTAGATCAAAATAAAAGAAGAATGAACTATAGGTTGCCTATAAGAAACCCATTTTAAAAACACAGATAGGTTGAAGTTAAAGCATCAGAGAATGATAACCCATGTTAACATTAATCAAAAGAAATCTTGGGTACTTTATTAATTTCCAACATAGCAGACTCCAGAGGAAGGAAAATTATTAGGGATAAAAAGGCACCTTACATCACTGTAAAGAAGATAATCCACCAGGAAAGCATCCTGATCCTATATGTATATACATCTAACATCACAATCAAAATACATGAGGCAAAAGCTGAGTGAACTTTAAGGAGAAATAGATGTGTCTACTATTATATTCAAATATTTGAATACCCTTGGATCAATAATTGACAGATCCAGTAGAGAGAATATCAGAAGGACCTAGTGGAACTGAATAGTTCCATCAATCAACTGGATCTAATTGACATTTATAGAATACTTCTTTCAACAAGAGCAGAATACATAATCTCAATTTTATAGGTTTTCCTTCACCAACAGATCATATCCTGGAGTCATAAAGCACAGCCTAACAAATGTAAAAAGTTAAGACAAGATATGATAATGGCTTTCTACAATGCTCAATCAGGTAATGAATCTCAATATTGAGTATGGCTGCTTGGTGACATTAAAAAAGAAAGAAAGAAAAGAGAAGAAAACCAGCAGTCTTGGTGAAAGGTCACAGCACAACCTAAAGCCTTGTGAAAGGGATTAAATATGAGTCTGATTGAGCTTCTGGATCCAGCTGTTTGTTTGCAGAAAATAGAGCAGAGAAACATGCTGAGCTGCACAATGAATTTGAAATATAGGCAGTAGGAAATTCTACAGGCAAGAATGCCAAGATACTTCAACAGATAAATTATAAAGAAAAGGACAACGGGGAGAAGGAGAGGGGGAGGAGGAGAAAAAAGATGATGGAGGAGTAAAGTCTAGATTGAAAGACAATTAAATAATATGGTAAGTTGGTAAAATGAACTACACATAGTTCTAATATACACACTTGGAAGGAATCATGAAAAAATGCAAGGACATACCTATAACAAAAGTTAGCATAGTGACATGTAAGGATGGTATGGGTTGTAATTTGGATGGGGCATGAAGAAGAGCATTTGAAGGTGGTTGTGAAGTTCTATTTCTTGATCTCCATGGTTGTGAAAAAGGCATTTTTTTTATGATTAGCTAATCTTTACATTTGATTTTGGCTGGTTTTCTGTTTCATCTTAAAAAGATTACTATTAAATCAATAAGTGTATATATAAATCCCCCCAAAAAGTTAATGGGGAAATATGTCCTAGAACTTGAAATAAGAAAGTGCATTTAGAGGAGGAAACAGAATCTTCTGCCTTTTTTCCCTTCTTCACAGTTGACCCCTTCTGTGGCTGTCAGTGGGTATTGCCCCTCACAATGAGTTTCCCTAGCCCCTGGCTTGACTGTCCAGCTCCAAGGCAAACCACAACTCTCATCTTGGACAGATGACAACAGGGGGACTCTGACTGGGGTTAGAGAGCCAGAGAAGTGTTTCTCCCTGTGCTGGGTGTACAGTAGCTGAACAAAGAATGGAGTCCAGGCACAACTGGGCCTCTTCCATTTTTGTGTGTTCATAGGACAAAAGAGAGGGGTTATGGCCATCTCCGTGTCTCTTGTTGAATGTATTTTGGGGTTTTCTCTTACGACAGCTTGGCTACTCTGTCCATTTTGTTGAATTAATTTCTCTGTATTCTTGTGTCTTATTGTTTGTGCATAAACATTGCCAAGTCATGCAATATTAAAATCATCAAGTCAATAAACCCTGAGTCAATCTGAGAAATATCATTATATTATGCTTATTCTATGCTCATTTTCCAAGTGCTTGGCTCTAACAATTATTACCTATGTGGTATCCATTCTCTTTAAAAATAATGAGTATAAAATTAATTGAAATTTTAATTTTCCTAGCAGCTGCCATTTCTTTAGTGAGTTAGAATTTCAGAATCAAATTCTCAGAAGAACCTGCAAGTGTATGAGTTTTGCAGCCCCAGATACAGCATAGTTCTCTTATGGTCAAACTGTCAAGACTGGCTCTCAGCAGGGATTTGAAGAATATCCTTGGTCTAGGAGCTATAGATTCAGATTTGTGCTTCCTGTGTATTGATTGCCAAAATAGAAAATCAGTGCCATAATAAACAGATAATCGCTGAGTCATGGGCTTTGAAGAGTTCACATGCATGGCATCTGAAGTATGCTGAGTCATGATGTTTGAAATTAAGTTCAGATGCAGGCCCAGATTTGCATTACTAGTATATTGAGATCACAATTGTGAAATCCCACAGTCATTCTTTCTGGAAACTGCAGTTTTGATTCAAGCATTCTATGACTAAAAATTCATAAATCATGAGAAATTAAGCCATGAAGTCCAAGTGCCATAATGATGCAGCAGTATGCTCATGAAAGCTTAGAAGAAAAGAGAGAGAGAACATGAACATTCCTGTTGTTATGGGGAGTCCCTTGGCAGACTTGGGCATTCAAAGTAATAAGAATGAGGGAGATAGTAATATTCTCTGCATTCACCACATAGCAATTGGCCTATATAGGTCATCAAGAGTATGTGGATTATCCTCATTTTAGGGATAAGGGAAAAAACACTGAGCAAAATTTGATGTTAAAGTCAGCTGGTAGATTCCAGAGCCAGGTCTTCAATTGCACATTTGTCAGAATCATGTGTGTATGTGTATGTGTTTGTGTGTGTGTGTGTGTGTGTATGCATGCACGTGTGTAGGAACTCACCAATACTCTGAGATACTCTTAAATATTTTTCTTACATTTTTATGTTGACACATAGCAATTGTATATACTTATGATACACAGTGTGACATTTCAATACAGGTATGCAATTTGTGATGATCATACCAGGGTAATGATATATCTATCACTTCAGACAAATATTGTTTCTTTGTGTTGGGGTCATTCAAAATCTTTTCTGTGAGCTCTTTTGAAATACTGAATTAGTTGCTACCACCACAGTTATCTACTGTGCTGTAGAACATTAAACGTCATTTTCCTCATCCAAGTGCATCCCCGTAGCCATTAGCCATCTTCTCTTTATCCCTTCCTCTTTCAGTTAACCACAATCCCTGGGGCTGGGAAGGTCACAAACGGGTATTTTTGAGCTCTCTGGATGATGGTAGTGTGAAGAAAAGTTTGGGAACCACAGGTTTATTCTATTATTCGTGTACAGTAGAGATTTCATACAAGAATCAAGGGAGGTTTTTTTAAAAAGTGCCCATATTAAAACTCAGACAAGTGAGATAAACACATTTGGGAGGAGGCTGGGCATGGGTGTCTTTCAAAATCTCTTACTGATGGAGAAGTGAAGTACCTGAAGGCTTCAGGCAGCAACTTCCTGACCCACATATTCCTTTCCTAGGATCTTGTAAACTGGCTTTTAGGGCTTTCATCTTGTAAATCAACAAATCACTTATTTCTACTTAACTAATGAGGGTTGGGCTTCTACACTGGTGCACTCTAGGACTGACTAAACATCCCATTTTGCCCAGGACCCTCCTGATTTTAGCTCTGAAACTCTAATATTTCAGGAAATCCTGCAGTTACAGGAAAATGAAGATGATCTGTCACTCTATTTGCAATCAAAACACTGTGGCTAATTTATTTTCCTACCACATTTCCTAGGATACCTTTGCTTCATCCACCAGAGGGGGCTCCTAAGGGAGCCACCATAGAACGCCAAGGGCATTCACTGCATGCACCCCGAGATGTCTTGCCAGCCTATGCTGGCTTCCTTTCTTAGCACACAACATCCTGCTCACATTTCTTCCTTACCCTACACCCCAGTTGACTGGGAGCCTCGAGTGAGAATGACACTACGAACTTAACCTGCACTGTCATGTGAGGAACAACATGGCTTCCTCTAAGCACCACTGCCATGCGCAGTCCCTAATGATAACCAAAATACAAAGCCCATTCTGTACTTGTTCTTACCCTTGACTGGGCTTCCTTGGTCAAAATTGAAGGCCACGTTTTCCTTTTAGCTCTTCCCTCCCTTCCTCCTCCCCCCCTCTTCCTCCTCCTCCTCCTCCTCCTCTTCCTCTTCCTCTTCCTTCTCTCTCTCTCTCTTTCTTACTCTCTCTCTCTCTTTTTCTTTCTCTTTTTTTGTGTTGGGGATTAAAGCCAAGGTCTTTGTACTCAGCTGTGTCCCAAGCCCTTTAAAATTGTTTGTGTTTTTATATTTTGAGACAGAATCTCACTAAGTTGCTATGATGCCAGATTGGGCTCAAACTTGGAATCCTCCTGCCTCCACTTCCCAGAGGACTGGAATCTTTTTCTTTAGATGACAGATTTTCTCACACCACCTCACTTACGTAAGTGGGAATCTAACCTAAGGATTCTTTTAAGGAACTCTAAAACAAGAATCTTTAACCTGAGATGAGGCTTCACAGGAACTCAGGGAAATTGAAAAACCAAACACCAAGCCACACATCCAGGCCAGGAGCCTCAGGTGGCCGGCAGGAAGACCCGAGTGGGATGGCATCCTGAGTGAGAATGCTGAGTGTGCCACCCTCAGAATCAAGGTTCCATGGACTTCCACTCCAGGGTTCTTCTGGTGGAATCACTGCACTAAGTGCTGTTTGTTCACACACACACACCCTCCCAGTGTGGCGCCATCTTCTTTTTGTCTGCTAAGGAGCTCACTGTAAGCAGACCCTCCACTATAAATTCCAGACGTGCAGCCCTACTTTGCTCAGTTGATATCTATGGTACCTGGGAAGAGAAATCTTTTCATTCTAGGTCCCTGGAGTGATGATCTGCAGCCATTATCAGGCCCCAGTCCATCAGCTGTGGACTGGGAGTGGGATCGTGACATGACTACCTAGGGCTGTCCTACAGAAAGAGTTGTAAGTACAGGAGTTTGTCTTTGAAGCAACGAGAAATGCTATGATTGATATCCCTAGTGTTGGCCAAATCCATGGAGATGGTGAGAAGCAACTAGACTTTAGGGATGAAAGTAAAATGCTATATATTGAAGAAAGTAAAAAATATTTGGGTTTGAACTTTAGCTTCTTTTTTAGCTTCAGCTGACCTTGTGAAATTCCCATCATCTCTCTTGCTCTCATCTCTAATATGTAAGATGAAGGTACTTGCTTGTTGAATTTGTTGTGGACATTAATCTATACAGCTTAGGTGAGCACCTGGCACAAATAGAACCTTCCTAACTACTGCTTTCCAACATGGACTTCATTCTCTTATCTCTTTGTCCTCAGCCATTATAACACACCATGACACAGCCGTGATGGGCTCTTCAATCAATAGTTTTCCTTTGGATGGAGCATGAGTAACTTGGTTTGGGCACCCAGCAGCCCTCCATTTATCTCAAGTCTCTTATGTAACCCAAGCACTTGATCAGAGATCTTATGCCTTAAACTAGAATCATCAATCTCAATGCTAATGGAATACAGAAAAACGCTTTCCCTTGGAAGATCACTAAAAGGTCACGGTCTTGTTTTCCGCTGATAGATTTTCTGTCATATTATATAGTAATGTTCTGTTGGGTGGTGAGATTACTGTCCTTCTGAGAATAATAGCTATCTCTGTAGCTATGTTACCCAAGTCTCCAATCAGGCTGCTTCTCCAGGGATAACTTCAATCAGTGGCATCTAATTTTTACCTATTGTTATTTTTTAGAACCACAAATGAACAAAATTAACTATTTCCCTGTTTATGGCAGTTTATTCTTCCTCAATCTCTACATTCACCATCAATCTATACAAAGTCCCTTTTGTGATATTACTTTCATTTATTCATTCTTTATTTGTGAGTTATTAACTTTGTCCTTCATCCATTATTCCCTTTCCCATTTCATTCCTCATCCTGAGTTTTACAATGTGCATACTTTTTACCTAAAGAAAGTCAATTTTTCAAACAGATTTGTTTTTATTTATTCACTTAAATATACATGTGTGTCTATGTAATTTATGTAAATAATGCTTTGTTTCATTATACATATGCTGATATATGTAAATCCAATTCCTTGCTTTGGTACTGAGATTTCCACTGTGCAAATACATACACATCATCAATCTCTGGAAGTACACTAGCCAGATTAACTCCAGCTCCTTGCTCTCCTAACCAAAGTTTCTTTGTGCACATCACTGAAGCATCCACCACGGAATATACCCTAAAAGAGGATTCTCAGGTCAGAAGTAAAGTACATCCACACATAATTTTTCCTGACTTCACTCCAGAAAGGCTCCATAAGCTTTGAATTCTCAAGTAAACAGACTCCCATTTCTACAATTCTCATTAGCATTTAACATGATTCATCTTTCAGCCTCTTGGTAATATGATGTCAATATGGTAATTTGATATTTAGATTTGTGTAGCTCAGATTATTAGCAAGGTTAAGCACATATTCATTCAGTTGAAAGGTATTCTTCCTGGTTTTCCATACGAAGAGCTTTCTGATGTCCTTTCCCCATTTTAAAAATTGGATTATGGGCCTTTCCTTTGCTCATCTGGAGAAGTTTCATATATGTTGTACACATAGAAAGGAACAAAGCTCAATCTGCCATCTGTATGTTAAATTTAGCTAAACAGAACTTACCAGTTCTGAGTGAGTAAAGTCCATGTACCCTTTGCTTTACTCTGTGTAATATTTGGATCATATTTAAGGAAGAATTTTCCATTTGGAATCACAAAGACATTCCACATCTTTTCCTATTAGTTTAACAGATTTACTTTTTTATAGACGTTTAGCCCAAGAATTTTTTGTGTAGGTATATGTAAGGTAGGAGCCAGCTTTATTTCTCTCTATAGGTTATCAGCCTGATCATCAAATACCATGTACCAAGCACTATCACATTGTCCCTGGTGGTAATGTAACCACTATTATATACTCTATCCCTGGATGCATACATGGGTCTGCTGGATGGTCCAGCTATTCCCTTGCTCCTGGTCTAGTAGCACATTTTTTACTGAAATAATTTTGTGCTATGTATCATTATAATGTAGGTTAACTACCTGTATTAGTGAGGGATCTCTAAAGGAATCAATATAAATATATGAATTATGAATATATGAATTATGTGGATCAATATAAAATATATGAATTATACAAAAGGATTTATTAGGAAAGCTTACAGCATCAGAGGCAGAAGAGTCACAATCCTTATCTGCAGGTATAGAGGTTGAGGAATCCAAAATGGCCGTCTGTGGGCTGGAGAGCCAGAGAATCCCCTAGCAGTGAAAGACAGAAGGCCTGGAAGCTCCCTATAGAGTCACTGGTGCACATCTGCATTGGAAAGCTGAAAAATCTGTATTGGAAGGCTACAATACTGGAATCCGAGCTCCACAGGCAATGGTGAAGACTGGAACTTTTCCAAAACAAGGAAACACTTCCTTCTTTCCCTTTTATTCTGTCCAAAATACTAGGTTGGTGCCACCCACATTCAGGGTGAGTCTTTCCCCACTCAGTTTGCTGGCCTATTGTTAATCATCCACAGACATGCCCATAACTGACTAACTTGGTAGGCAGTTTTTACTCAAGCCAAGATGACATATCACAATTAATGGCTACATTACCCTATATCATTCATCATTTTCAGAATGTAGTTAGTAAATCATAAGCTTTATAATCTATTTCTTAATTTCTCCTGAAGGAGATATTTGCAAAAATAACACTTGGTTATTCATAAAAAAATCTGATTGTGTAAAGTAATATCAGGCAAGATTATGCCAAAATTTAAAATACAATTGAATAAGATATAAAATGCAGGCTAGTTAGCATAAATACACTAGATTTCCCCCAACCCCTCCAATAATGGGAATTGAACCCAGGGCCTTACCATGTTAGGCAAGTACTCTACCACTGCATCCTAAGCCCTAAAATTTTGGAATTAAAGAATTTTTGTTTTATTCTTGGAAGTTTGAATTTACATGTAAAATTCCATTGAAATGAGAATAAGCAGGAGAAACAAAGGATCCATGAAAAAGGATAAAAAATATAAGAAGACATCCATTAGGAGATGTTTAGATCTTTTAAAAGTGGGAAAGTAGATGGAATAATGCTATCTGAGTGCACGTCTAAAGAATGCTAAGTGCCTATCGACAGTAAAGCCAAGAAATAAAAGAGAGATGATTGGATCCATGGAATAAACCAGGATGCCTTTTAAATATCAATGAGAAAGCATTGTCGGAAATTTTAAAATGCAACGAGGAAAGCAAAATATTTGATAACGAGGGCAGAAGACAGAGTAGTTATTTTCCCCCAAAGTGGCAAAACAACAAACATGAATTATAAGAGAAAAAAAAGATTAAAATAGATCACTTTTTGTTGGGAGGACCAACATTCAAATAATTGGAGTTCCAAAATATGAGAACAAGGAAAATAGAAGGAAGAACAATCACAATGAAATAATACTAGAAAGATTCTCAGGACTTTACAGCATGATCTTGCACAAAGCAAGAAAGAGAATTGCATGAAACCAACCACAGTAATATTTTAGGACACTGTGGGGAAGGAAAAAAACATATGTACAAAAAATAATACAAAAGATGACATATTAAAATATACTCTGACAATAAACAATCCCTCCATCTTCTGGAGGAAAAAATATTTCCCATCTCTACTGCTGTATAACATAGTCAATCAATCTTATATGGGGAGAAGATGAAAATACTTTTAGTTATTAAATCTCAAGCAGATGGTTACCCACTGTGGCAATCCTTTCTCAGAATAATTTGTTTTTCTGAAATATGACAATAATTTTCAAAAAAGTTTAGTGTGATACCTATAAAAGTTCATAAAAGAGGAAAAAGATATTTGTAGGATGTTGATAAGAGAAAACTCCATGATCACCATTAGATATCAAACCAAGCATAGTAAGGATTTCATAGGAAGATCCTCTGGGTAAAATGAGAAATCGTTAATGGTTTGGAAGTCTTGAGAGATTACCTCTCCTTACTGGAGAGTTGCTATAGCTTGGATCTTGACTGTTCCTCAAGGCCAAATGTTGAAGGCTTGGTCCCCAGCCTGTGACACCATTAGGGTGGTGGTGGTGGTGAAATCTTTAAAGATGATGCCTGGAGGAAAGAAGTGAGGTCTCTAGGATGTACCCTAGAATGGGATCATGGGAGCCCAGCCCCTCCTCTTTGTCTGTATCTCTCCTTCTTAGCCACTATGAAGTGAACAGGCTTCTTCCACTATGCCTACCTGCCATGATGACTATGCCAAGACAGGCTCAAAACAACAGGGTCTAGTGGCCATGGACTGAAATCTCTGATACCAGGAGGCAGAATAATCCTTTTCTCTTTCTTAACTTGATTATTTCATGTATTTTGTCACAATGATGGAAAGCTAGGATAAGATTGGAATATTTGAGTACTTTAAAAATCAATTCAATTTAAAATTCATTGACCAGACCACCACAGAGGACAAATATAAAAACCTAGGTGAAGTGGAAGATATTTAAAATAGCAAATTTGGTAGCAGGATAAAGTAAATAGTGTAAAACAAACACATTAAAATAGTTATCAACTCCTCCCTCAGAAGCTGCAGACCCAGAGAACATTGGGCACAAAAATTCTAGCACACTCTCAGGAAACAGGCAGCTTCTATTTCCCACAGTCTATTGCAGAAAATAGAGCCAGTAGACAAGCTTCCAAATTCATTTCATGAAGCCAGTTAATAACCTTGGTACCAAAACAGAGCAAATAAATTGCAAGCAAAGAAAATGACAAAGTGATTTCATGGGTACACATACATTCAGAAATCAGAGATCAAATGTTGGATAATTGAACTGAATAGTGTATCTTTTTTTTTTCCGCATTAAGTTTATTGGTACATTTTAGGTATACAATACAGTTACATTTATCATTGGGATCTTATACCATTACATGAGTATCTTGGTTCTTCTTATTTTTCCCCTTCCCTTGCCCTCCCTTCCCCATCTGCAAAGACTTTGTTTCCACTTTTTCCTTTTCTCATATTTTTTCTTTTCCCTTCTTTCCTTTCCCCTACCCCTCC
>NW_004624768.1:1015714-1048060 GCF_000247695.1 Heterocephalus glaber | reverse complement strand
AGGGGAAAGGAAAGAAGGGAAAAGAAAAAATATGAGAAAAGGAAAAAAATGGAAATGAAATCTTTGCAAATAGGGAAGGGTGGGCAGGGGAAGGGGGAAAAAAATAAGAACCAAGATACTCATGCATTGGTACAAGATCCCAATGATGAATGTAACTGTATTTTATACCTAAAATGTACCAATAAACTTAATGAGGAAAAAGAGATAATATAATAGGCAGTGAGATTCAATTTGTAGTAGAAACTAAATCTATGAAATATTTATGATGACATAACAAAATAATTCATGAAATCTGCATAGAGAACAAAAACACACTTCTGAAAGGCTGGGTTTTTAACTAAACTCTTTTTCAGGTAATTGTACACACACATACGCAATTATAGGAAATACTATACAGAGAAGCATTGCAACCTTTGGCAGTGTCCTGAACATTTGGAAAACTGTGCTATAATATCATAAGGAAATGAATGTTAATACAGTCCACCTACCTGGTTTAGAATTTCCCAATTTTATGCATGCACTCATGTGTGTGGTTCAGTGCAATTTTATTACCTATATAGTTTTATGTCTCCATGATCATAGTCTAAATACAGAAGAGTTCCATTGTCACTCATGGTTGCTCATGGTTTTACACTACTCTCACCTCAGTCTTCTTGCCATCCACTGATGTATTTTTTCCATTTCTATAATTTTGTCATTTAAAGGAGAGATATAAATGGAATTATACAATATATAGTCTTTTTGGATTCACTTTTCTTTAACTCAGCATAATTCCCTTGAGATTCATCCAAGTTGATGTATGTTTATCATACATCAAGTAGTAGTGCATGGTACCCACGTATCACAGTTCATTTAACCATTTACCCATTGAGTGACACTTAGTTTATTTCCAATTTGGGGCTACTAAAAATAAAGTTACTATGAATATGCACATACTGGTTGTTAGGTGAAGGTAAGCTTTTTGTATCTGGGATAAATGCTCATGAGTGTAACTTCTGGATCACGTGGTGTTAATCATGAGGTTACTTTTTCCCTAGTGGTGGTGGGGATCAAACCCAGAGTTTTGTGCAGGCCAGGCAAGCACTCTTATTACTGAGCCAAATGCCTAGCTCCTGTATGTTACTTTTATAAGGAACTTCAAGCCTATCTGCCAGAGTATGTGCACCATTTTTCATTGCTACCAGCAAGGAAAGGTAAAATATAAGCATAAAATATAAGTATAATTATGGGTATGTTAATAAAGCTGCAAACAGTATGAACGGGTACAGATGTTATGGTATCTCTTAAGTCATTTCTAATTATTACAATTAATGTCTTCCAACTGTTCCTTGGGATCATTTTATAAAAACAGGATCACATTTATCTTCTAGTAACTTCTTTACCAGCAGAACATTGTAATTAGGTCCTTACCTCTATGTGTATATTGATCCTACTATTTCTAAGGGTGAGTGGCATTCCAGTTTTTATGTCATCTTTTATTCGACTTGTCTCTCTCTCTCTCGTTTTTTTTTTTTTTTTTTGGTACCGGGTATTGAATTTGGGACCTTGTGCTTGCAAGGCAGGTGTGGCACCACTGAGCTAAATCCCCAGCCCTCGGCTTGTCTCTTTTTGATAGGCTTCTAGGGAGTTTCTTTTCCTCTTGTTGATATGAACAATACTACAGTAAATACTTTAATGCATACTTTAATGTATACATTACTCAATGTAAGATATTATGAATTATTATATTAAAGAGGATACAAATTAAAATTTTGGTAGATCTTCCCAAATTGCTTTCCTAGATAGTTGCACCCATTTGGACTGCCTACAATTGTGTAAGGGAGAGTGTCTTACCTTGAAAACCTAATCTTCGCTGATTTGCTGGGCTGCGTATGAAAATGTGTCAGTCACTTCTTTTGTCATTAGGACAAAATACCTGACACCCACAACTTACAGGAGGAGGGGCTCATTTGGCTCACAGGTTCAGAGGTTTCAGTCCATGGTCACCTGGCTCCATCGCAGAAGTGAGAGCTGCTCAAGCCCTGGTAGCAGCAGCAAGAAAAGAAAGCACTGGCCACACCCCAGTGACTCATGTCTTTCCCACAGCCCACCTCCTAGCAATGTGTTCAGCTATGAACTCATTCATGAATTAATCTACCGATGTGTGTAGCACCCCCATGACCCATCACCTCCCACAAGCCCCACCTCTGAGTACGTGAAAATTTTGTGACTATTTTAGATCGGAACCATACAGGACTCTTGCTATCCTTGGATCTAGAGTGTTTCCTGAAGGGCCGTGTGTTAGAGACTTGGTCCCAGCTTGGTACAGGTGAGAGGTAGCCTAGCTGGGGGTCTCTGGCTCCCTGGGACATGCCCTCCCATGGGACAGGGGACCCTGGCCTCTTTCTTTTGCTTCACAACATGAGATGAGTGGTTTTTCTGTAGCACACACTTCTGCTGCAGCACACTGACTGCCACGGGGCCCAGTGCAATGGGCCCAACACAACAGGGAACGAATCTTCTAAAACAGTGGGCCAAAATCTTTGCTCTCCATAAGTTAACTATGCCAAGTGTTGCAGTGAGGGAGGGTTGATACAAATTTGAGATTTAAGTCAAGACAGAATTGAAAGATCATATTTTGAAATCTCCCTTTCCTTCAGTCACATGGAGAAAACACTTGTAAACCAGGAAATGAAAACCTGAAAATGTGCAGTGAGGCTGCAAAGCAGGAACACCATATCTGTGGCTGAGAAATCCAGAAAAACAAAAGCTGGGGAGCTGATAGAAGCCTCTGGCTCCTGGGGAAAATGGGATATGAGACATGTCAGTGGTGTGGAATAATGTCTTCCTAGGGCTGAATGCAAATAACTATCACAATGGAATTTTATATACAGTTAGAGTATTCTTCCAAGAATTCTGGAAAGATGGTGCAAGTGGCAATATAATTTTCTAATCCCTCCACATTTCCAATGGAGACATAACAATGGGGAGAATGAAACTTCGGTTCCATAATACTGGAGAGCCCAGTATTCCTAAAAGCCTAGAATACAATAGGATGAAGAAGAACCTATGGCCTCCCAAGGCCTGTATAGTTTCAACAGGAGACAATGGTATCTGAAACCTTTTTTTTATAACTCTAAGCAGGGGATGGACTGTACCTCAAATGTAAAGTGGATGCTTAGTATGCATGAGGCTCTGGGTTCAATCTCGAACAGTACCCCTTCCAAAAAAAGGACTAAGACAGGGCCAATTTCATGAGCAAGTGACCAGTGCTCAGCAGAGGTCCTGCTTGGAGGTTAATGGTTTTTAGTTGCTTTCATTATCTGTTCTTTATATATTCTAGATGTTGTTCTCTGTCCAAGGAGTAGCCGACACAAATTTTTCCCATTATGTAGGGAATAATGGTTGTTTCACTCGGTTGGTTGTTTCCTTTGCAGTGCAGAAGCTTTTTAATCTGATATAATCCCATTTGTTGATTTTTGATGTTATTTTTATGCAGTTAGGGTTCTGTTCAGAAAGCTCTTGCCTATGCCTATGACTTCAAGAGTTTTACCTATTTTATCTCCCAGAAGATTATTTGTTTTAATATTTAGATATTTGATCCATTTTGATTTTATTTTATTACATGGTGAGAGGTATGGGCATAGCTTCAGTCTTCTGCATGTGGATAACCAGTTTACCCAGCACCATTTGCTAACGAGGCTGTCTTTCCTCCATCTTATGTTTCTGGCCCCTTTGTCAAAGATCAAATAGCTGAATGTGCCTAGAGTTGTTTCTGTATCCTCCATTCTAGCCCACTGACCCATATGTCTGTTTTTGTGGCAGTACTATGCTGCTTTATCATTGTAGCTTTGTTATATAACATGAAGTTTAGAAATTGTGATGCCTCCTACTTTGCTCTTGTTGCCCAGGATTGCTTTTAGTATTCTGGATTTCTTCTGCTTCCATATGAATTTTAGGTTTGTTTTTTTCTAGTTCTGTGAAAAATACTGTTGATATTTTGATTGAAATTGTATGAAATCTATACACCAATTTTTGTAGTTTGGCATTTTGACAATATTTGTTCTGCCTATCCGTGTACAGACCTCCCAAATAAAAGATCCAGTCAAAACATGAGCAAATGAAATGAGCAGACACTTCTCAGAAGAAGTAAAAAAGACTGATAAACACACAAAAATACTGAACATGGCTGGCCATTAGAGAAATGTGAATCAGAATAACACTGAGAATCCATCTTACTCCATAAAGAATGGTTATCATCAAGAAATCAAATAATAACAAATGCTGGTGAGGGCGTGAGGTAAAAGGCACAATTCTACATTTTGGTGGGATGTAAACTAGTAAAACCACTATAGAAATCAGTATGGAGACTGTTCAATAAACTAAAAATTGAAATCCTATTTGACCCAGCTCTTCCCCTTCTAGGTGTCTTCCTGAAAGAGTTAAGACATCGTATTACAGGGATACATGCTCAACCATGTTTACAGCAGCACAATCCTTAATTGTTAAACCTTGGAGGTGACCTATAAGTCCATCAAGAGATGAATAGATAAAGAAAGTGTGGTATTTATACACAAAGGAGTATTACACAACCATAAAGAAAGATACATGAGTCATTTGTAGGAAAATAGATGCACCTTGAGACAAGAATGTTAAGTGAAATAAATCAGACACACAAACTCAAATATCACATGGCTTCTCTTATATGAGAAACCCAAAGCATACATGGGTCCAGTGCTCATGAGGGTCTGCACTTACTCTCTAAGTGTCCATGTGTGCAAGAGAACACATTGCTGGACAACAGAGAAACCCACCATAGTAAGTTGGGAGAGACCACTGAAGAAAGCATAACGTTTTTTGTTTGTTTAAATAACAAAGCTCTTTTCCTTTTCTTTGAACAGAGCCCTATGCTTTCACTTTGTACCAGGCCCCACAAATTATGTGGCAAAGCTCTGATAGTTACTTGATGGTTACTTCCTGGAAATTCCAGCAGGCCCACTCTTTTCTTTTTTATTTTGGTACCGGGGATTGAACTCAGGTCCTTGCACTTGCGCAGCAGGTGGCAAAACCACTGAGCTAAATCCCCGCCCCAGCAGTCCCACTTTTGAAAGCAGCTGGCACTGGGAAAGGTTTGCTCCCTTTCCATACAAGCTTGGATGGGAGGGACCCAGAGCAGACCTGGTCCTGCAAATTCTAAATGACAAGCCAACCTCTCTCCCAGGAACAAGCCCCACCCTGAGAGGAACCTGGATATTATAATGTCTAACTTGAAGTGGGCAGGGACAACAGGAAGAAAAGAGGAAAGGTCCAGGTACAGATGGCAGAGGTGCTGTGGTCTGAATATGGCTCATTCTTTCCCAAACTCTTGTTGAATTTAATCTCCACTGTGTGGTGTTAGGAGAGTGGGAAATAACCTGACAATGGGGCTCCCCGGGAGGGCTGTCTTTGGGGGGTGATTCAGACTCGATAAGGAGGACATCAGGAGGAAGCCACTGTGATTGAATGCTGGTGGCTTTATCAGGAGAGTCTAGGACACACACACACACGTTTCTCACCTTGGCCTCCCCACTTCCATCTCCACATGCTGTCAGCAAAAGGCCATCATAGGATGCGAGCAATCGCCTTTGGACCCCCAGAACCATGACCCCAGATAAACCTCTTCCCAGTCTGCAGGGGTCAGAGTTGTTAGCTCCAGAAAAACAACCAAGATAGGAGGGGAACAGATTTAGACTCATTTAGAAAGCAAAGGCCCATACTTTCTACCATGTCTCAGAAACCATAGCAGCAACAATTCAAATAAAGAAGCAGCACTGATTGTGTGTGTGTGTGTCTGTGAGTCTGTGAGTGAGTGTGTGTGTGTGTGTGTGTGTGTGTGTGTGTGTGTGAAAGGTCAGGTCCCGGCACTGGTTAGGTGACTTGATGAGGCTGCTGTGCCCTCACTGGATGCTGGAGTCTGAAGTTCAGGGGTAGGCAGTGGAGGGGAAAAGCCATCCTGCAGTGGGGAGAGCAGGCCCTCGGGAAGATGGACAGAAGTTGCTGTCAGCTGTGGCTGCCACTGCTGCTGGAGCCGCTCCTGTTCTGCCCAAGCCCTGGCTCACTGTCGCAGAGCTCTGGGCTGAAAGGGTGTACTGCGGGAGCAGAACCACTCCCTGCCTCACTCCAACGTGCAGAGCAGCCAAATGTCTGTTCTCTCACTTCCTCCTTCCATGTCTCCCACAGAGCTTCTCTAGTCCAACAACAACAACAACAACAACAACAACAACAACAACAACAACATCATCCAGGGAAGGAGTCTGGGAAACAGAGTTTGATTTGTTAAGTGGATGCTTTGCAAAGCCCTGCAGTATGATTTCAGAAAACACTCTCAATTCTGCCTCCATCCCAAAAGAGTGAAGGACCGAAGGATTCATGTCATGTAAAGTCAGCAATAATGTAGAATCAAAACCATACAAAGATTTTATAGAAAAAGAAATTAACAAGAAAAAAAGAAGAAAAAAGGAAAAGAAAAAAGAAACAAAAAGCTTGACAGAAAGATATTTTGATGAAAGGATCAGAAATATACCAACATATGAAATCTATATATTGCTACTTTAAATAATTTATTTAAAAATGGATACAAAAGATGAGAGAACACATAGATTAGGTGATAGAATTCAGGAATAAAAGAAATTTTGGAGGAACACCATTTTATAAGTTAATACAGAACAAATACAAATAACCAAAATATGTAATGTCAAGAACAATATAGACGTTTTAAGATTCATAAAGGACCTGAGTGAAAGCGATAATGGAAAGGGCTATTGCTATAACCAAAATAAAACCCAAAGTACAGATCAAAGGAGAAATTCAAAACATGGACCAAAAAAAGAAAAAACCAAGAACTGTACTTATTTTAAAGAGAAAAAGAAACCCAAAGATTTGAAATCATAGAATAAAAGAATATTGAGTATAATTGGGAAAGTTAACATACAGCAACAAACATCAAGAAACACAGTTTAACTATTGGACTTTAAAGAAAACGAAAAATATCCTCTGGGTATGCTGGAACACAAAAGAACACAGAATAGAAAAAAATAAAAAGAAAATTTTATTACCTTCAGAACTTTCAAGAGCAGTACTTTATTCCAGAAGGAGAGGAATAATATATTTCAAAAAACTCAAATTTTTAAGAAATTATCCAAGGATTTTATACCTGGGCATAGTGCCTTTCAAGTATAAAGGGCGAAAACTGTCATCATTAGGTAAAAACTGAAGGAATATTTTCCACGAACCTTTCCTCACTAATACACAAAGACTAGGCTTTGTATTCGAGATGACTGGAGAGACACTGACACGAGGAGTGGTGGTGAGCAGTAAGTGTGTATTTCTGTGTAGAGACAAAGCTGAAGATGAGATATGAGAGAGAGAACATCATGAAAAGGTTGTGTGCATTGACAGTGGACACACAGACAAATTTTTTTAAAAAGAGGGAGCAAAAATGGGAAAAGTACAAAAGCCAATTTTTAAGTATCCATCATGTTGTTAACAATGTTGCTGTTGCTGGTCTGAATATGCTTTGCTTATAGTGTGAGATAAAGAAAATGAGCGATACTTTCATTATTGCGATTTAATTATCCCCAGCAACTTTGAGAACCAGGAATTTTAGGAGCTGAAAATTTAAGATAGAAAAGCTTAAGTAAGCATTCTGTAATCCTGAATTAGAACTCATAAATAGATGCATATGTAGAGACAGGCTGATAGATAATCTTAGATCTATCTACATAGAGGTTTATAAGTAACAATTGCAACTGAAGGAGATCAGATTTTAGAAAGAGTTTAACATGGCTGACTCCAGATCTAGGGCAGCATAAGTGCAAAAGGAGCCCATACGCTCAGAAAATCATCTTACAAGAGGCCCAAACCATAAACTAGTAGGGGCTGTGTTCAAAGGACTTGGGAGTCCACCTAAAGAATCGTCCACTCACTAAAAATTGGGCAATTTGAGCAATGATAAAGATAATGACTGTAATCAAAGCAAACCAAATGGGGGTAAATCTGTGACATGCTGCTAGTGCACATCTGCCAAGATAGGATTACATGTGCAAAGGTTTTCCTGGAGGAAATGACCATGTGGGAGAAAATAGACAGTGAGCAAGAAATCTGGGCCAGGAATCAAACTACAGTACATTTGATCCCAAGTGAAACAAGGAGGAAGAAGAGGTTGGGCAGAAGAATCTAAACTGCCAGGCAGGAAGTTCAGCAAGGAGACTGGGAGCCCTTGAGTCAAAGCTGGTTGTCAAGAGAGCTCTGCATCTCCCAGGAACAGGAAGTAGGAAGTCAGAGGCCTGGCCTCAGCACAACCAGGGAGATGGATCTCATTGGGCTATAGCTGGCGTCTCACACACACACACACACACACACACACACAAACTTGATTAGTTAACCTTAAGGATTCTTAGGAACCAGTTCATTGTTTTGAAGTCTTATAAATAAAGGGAACAACAATTCTAACTTTCTATGCAAACTATCACCAAGAAACTGAATAGCAGACGCTGGGATATATTTAAAGGAAGAAAGAAGCATGGAACCAGAGCATTGCCATTTTTCACCACCTACAGATTAAAAATCTAAGTACAGCTAAGTAAGAATCTGGGGCTGCCAATCACACACACAAAAAGCAAGATAAGCAGGCATTATTCTCCTCTTGACAAAGAACACTTAGCACCAATGATATAATCTGTTCCCAATGTGAAATCTGAACCAGATTAAGTTTATAGATTAACTATTAATTTGCAGAAAGTACAGAGGGCAAATGGAAAGCTCAAACTGCACCCTGGGACCACAACCAATGGAAATTTGGCTCTACAGATTGGTTTCTTCAACAATAAAATATTAAGGGTAAAAATACACAGAGCAGTAATAGATATATTATACAAATCAGGCTAAGCTACACTATGGTGATTAGGGCTCCTCAACTGGGTAATGAAATTATAATGAAAAGAAATATGAATTATCATAAAACCTAGAAGAGTATGTAGTTCCTTTTGTTAGCGGATGGTGTCGCCTGGCTTGGGAAGGCAGCATGAGCCTTCTGAGATTGCTGCGAGTTCTGTTTCTTGTGAGTGAGGTTAAAAAGGCATTCATCTTTAAGTTGTACATTTAAAAATTGTAGTTATTAGTACATATTATTTGTGTGAATTAACAAGATTCACTGTGATATTTTCATACATGATGTGTTATACATTGATCATATTGATCGCCCCTCCTACCCTCTCCCTCCTCCCCCCAGGTCCCCTCCCACTCCATGATAGTCCTTCTTCTATTAAGTGTCACATCGGATTTAAACCGAATTCCGTACTCACATGACTGACAATAAAAATGTGAATGGAAAACAGAGACATCTGTAGACATTATGGGAAGCTTGTGTTATGCATTCATTCACTAAAATAAATACTCAAAATATATGTTCATAATAAAAATAAATGGAAGGAGTTAAGAAACAATATATTAATAAAATTAAATATTGTCTATCCAAATTATATTGGCAACATTAGTTAAATATTAGGTGTAAGATCCAGTTCTAGGGAAGATAAGGTACACATGCCAATCTTCCTATTCCATGGAACACACTTAGAAAACTAGAACAGAGCTCTTGGGCAGTGATTCGAATACTTTGAGGAATAAGTACCAGTAAGTAGATTCGAGCAAACTATCAGAGCACAGCTTATCAGTGAACTGCTGGTAAGTACAACTTTTTTTTTCCTGGCATATTTTCCTGCCTGAATTCCATGCAGCTGGGACACTGGAATTCAGCATTGTGGTGCAGATAGAGAATTCCGTAAGAAACCTACTAGTTTGGGCTCAAACACCAGAAGAGAGAAATGCAGGGGATGAAAAAAATCCCTTGCATTTTCCTCTCTGTTATCTTGGTTCTGGTCATGGGGGTAGCAGCTGGACCATGAGCGGCCAGAGATGGAAACTGCAGGAGCCAGACATCTGGGCAGAGAAAGATGAAGCTGTGGCTACATCTCCAAGACAGCAGAATCGATCCCAAGTGCTTGCTTGTTTGTTTTTCTGCACTGTGTGGGCCTTCTAGAGTTTGTGGAGCTGGACATTTCTGGTTAGAGGACCACATAGAGGAACTTCAGCGAAACAGAAAATAATGGAAAGAGACAGCGAGCAGAAAGTGGAGATTCAGGAAAGTGACCCATAAAGTTGTTTCTCAAACCCTAGACTCACCTCTAAATTGTGCATTTAAGAATCTGCTCCTAATCAACATGCTATAGACTTTGAGAACCGAGATAGCCAACAGACCCAAGGTGGGGCAAATCCAGGACAAATCTGAATAGCCCTGAAAAGCTTGGAAAACTGGATATAGAAGGCTAAAACATCTTCTTCATAGGAATGAAATAAGACTCACAGTTTGACAACTTAATATTAAAAATTTAAGTATAAAATCCAAAATTAATCTGCATGTAAAGAACCACACACACACACACACACACACACACACACACACAACTCCCCTTGCATTGCAAAGGATAATCAGGAGACTTCAATCATAAGATGTTAGCTTTATCTCACAAGGCTTCAAAATGGGTATTTAAAAAACACTCAAATGAGCAACTGCAAGCCCTCCTGAAATAAGTTAAAAGAGTCAAATGGAAATTTTAGAACCTAACAAGTTGGATAACTGAGATTAAAAAAACTTATTGTAGTGACAATACTAGAAAGGAGATGACAAAGGAAAGAATTAGTGAACTTGAGGCCAGATCAATAGAAATGATCCAATCTGAATAATTTACAAGGAAAAATGAACAGAATCTAAGCAAATAGTGGTGTAGCAACAACAGGGTCACATTTATAGTAGCAGAGTCCAAGAAAGATTGTGATGCTACAAACATATTTGAAGAGATAATAGCTAAAACTTTCACAGTTTGGCCAAAACAAAATAACAAAGCATAAAGCTACCGATTCAAGAAGCTCAAAAATACTCAAATGGGATAAACTCTAAGAAATCTGTGCAGGGCTGGGAATTTAGCTCAGTGGTTCTGCCGGCTGCCTCGTAAGTGCAAGGTCCTGAGTTCCATCCCCGATACCAAAAAAAAAAAAAAAAAAATGTCTGTAGCAGAGTAAATAAAGTCAATTAAATAAAAAAAAGAAATCTGTGCCGAAATACATCATGTTCAAACTTCAGAAAACTGAAGACAAAGAAAAAGTCTTGAATGTTATCACAGAAAAATGACATATAACCTCAAAATAAACAGTGACTTGAATGACTCTTGATTTCTCACTAGAAACCATGAGGGACCAGGAGGGGCACATTCTTACAGTACTAGAAGGAGAGAACTGACAAAGCAGTATTATATCTAATAAAAAATGTGTTCAACAATATATGCATGACAAAAGTGGCTTTTTTCCCAAACATGCATTATTTCTTCACTGACTATAGGATTATTAAATTAGTTACTTTATTTTAAAGGGCCACATAAAGCGCATTGTACTCGTACAGTTTTCATTTAAAATGTATACAATTTTACCATATGTAATTTTTAGCTCAATATAGAAAACAAGAAAAAACAAGAGGTTTGATTAGTGAGATTTTTGTGAAAATCTGTAAGCTGGTTCTGAAATTTATATGGAAAGGCAGAAACATCCAATGTGAGACGGGCATTCATATGTACACATTGTCATTTGATGTGTGACAAAGTGAAACTGTAATCCAATGGAGAAAGATGGCCTTTTCAATAAATGGTGCTAGGGCCTTTTTGAATCTTATCCTGTCTCAGGGCATACACAACAATGAACCACAGAATGGATTACACATCCCAGTGTGAAGGATGGAAAAGCAAACATCCTAGAACAAAACATGAGAACATATTTTAAACAAGACACAAAGAGCATGAAGTATTAATGGAAAATATATTAATTGGATCATATAAAGATTATCAAATTTTGTCAAAATACATCTCAAGAGTTAAAAAGAAGCCACAGAATGGAAGAAAATAATTGCAGTGCATTTTTCTGATAAAGGACCCATATATAAGGAGCTCAAACAGAAAAAAAGAAAATCAGTCCAATTAAAAATAGGGAAAGAGCTTGGAATAGTCCTTTAATAAAAAAGACATACATATATTTTCAATAACTATGTACAAATATTCTGAATATCATTATCAGGGAGACTGGTAACATTGCCAATGCCACCCAGAATATTTAAAATAAAAGAAGGAAAACCAAGTGTTCATCAGGATGCAGAGGATCCATATTCAACAGAAATGTGCTGGCTCACCGAAGGTCAGTTCTAGAATGTTCATGGTAGCACTGTTTTTAATTGCTCCAAATTGGAACACACCCAAAGCTGGAGTGTTTAGAACTTCACTGAATATAAGATCAATATCCAAATATATTCCAATACATGCAACAGTGATAAGTGAGCTTTTAAAATGCCATTTAATAACATCAGAAGATATCAAACATTTATGAATAATTCTTATGAAAGTTTCCCAAGATATCTACACTTAAAGCTATAAAATATTATTGAGAAAAATTAAAAGAGACTCAAATAAATGGAAGTAAACATTGTAGACTAGAGGATTCAGTATGATAAAGATGTAACTCCTTCTTCAATTGGTCTAAAAATTCAGTAGAATTCCAGTAAAATTATTAAGAAATAAGTTATATTAAAAGAAAGAGTAAAGGATATTCAAGCCAATCTTGAAGAAATAGAAAAAACAAGGAAAATTCACACTATCAGTCATAAAAACCAATTATGATATTATAGTTAATACAGCATGATATTGGTGCAAGAATAAGCAAACAGATCAGACCCACACCTGGACTGGCATTTTATACACAAAGGTAACATGGCAGTTCAATAGAAAATGATCACCTCTTCCTTAAATGGTATTGGGTCAACTGTACACTCATACAAAACAATGAATCTCTGTTCCTAACCACACTTCACAGAACTCACAAGTTAATTCCACATAGATAAAAAAAAATCCCAATGTGTAGGTTACAATCATACAGCTCTTAGAAGAACACATAGGATGATACCTTCATGAGAAGGTAAGGAGATCTAAAGCAGAATACTATAAAACGTGCAAACTGTGGTTGGAAATGTTGACAAATTGGTCTATACAAAGATTAAAAGTATCTGTTCTTCAAAAGATACCATTAAACTTATACTAAACAAAGTCTGTAGGATTCAGGGATATGAGATAGAAACTTGAATCTATTTGAAAGTATGAATACAGTAGCTCCAAATATGGTTAATGTCAATAACATAAAATATTTCTTTTTCTTAATCTTATTTAAAAATTTATACTCATTATTTAAATAAAAATTAGTTTATTACCTACACAGTGGTAACATGTATGATGATAATAGTACAAAGAATGGGAAAAGTAAATGGAATCTTGTTTTTATAAGATCTTTACAGTTCATAGAAAGTAGTACAATAGTAAATATAGCAAACACACACAAGTTAATGATACATAGTGCAATTCCACATAATAAATGCACAGTGCTATAATTTAAAAGGCAGAATAGAAAACAAATGAAATCGTATATAAAATTTTGATCAACAACAATCAAATAAGGTGGGAAAAAAGCAACAGAGGTATGAAAATAGATTGGGTAACTAGAGAATATACATCAAAATGACAGACTTAACCTAATCAAACCAATAACTACAGTGAACCTCAATGGACTAAACGCTCTAAATAAAATCTGAAACATTCAGACTAGAAGAAAACAACACGTAACTGTATGCTAGTTCCAAGATATACTTTACATATGAAGTCACAAGTTGCAAGTAGAAGATAATTAATAAAATAAAAAATACATTATGCAAAGAGCAGGCATGAGAAACTTTGGTGTGGCTATATGAATACCAAAGTAACTATATGACGATTAATATTATCAGAGTTAAAGACAAATATTTCATAATGATAAGGGGGTCAATTCATCAACATAACAATCATTAATTCATATGTGTGCAATAACTGATTTGAAATACATGAAGCAAAACTGGCAGAACTAAAGGGAGATTAGAATAATCATCAAAGATAACATTTTAAAACTTTAAAAATCAATAAGGATAGAAAATATGTAGAACAATGCTATCAACTTATGTAATTGACATAGGACACTACTCTCTTAACAACGTTTAAAGAAGAAATAAACTCACAATTTCAGGAAATTCCAGGGGGGGAGCATCTTTCAGTTTATTTTGTGGTGCCATTGTAATTCATTTATCATAATTGGATGACATTATAAGAAATGAAAATTATAAAATATTCCTCATGGATATAGACGGAAAATTCACTTACCATCTACTAACAAATTAAATTCAGCAGTAGTCAAATCCATGATCAAGAAGATCTTTGAGTCTGGCTTGCCCCACCCACTTGCATCCAGGAGACTGTGAGGACACACCCCCCCACCCCAGAGGCCCATCAGCTGCAGGCTTGGCCATGTGGGCACCTGCAACAACAGTGGCCCCCTGCCTCTGGCCTCTTGGCTGTGCAGCTACCTGGTGCCACACTACAGAGGCAAAGGGGGCCATAAAGGCCACTGTCCTGAGTTGCAGAGATGAACAGCAGAGAGAGGGCCTCTCTCAGGCTCCCTGATAAAAACTGAAGACCACTGGAAAAGTGAAGATAATCTCTGCAATATAGGCACACCAGACCACCGTATTTGGTAAGTTGGAGGGGTCATCACCTCCCATTTGATCCTGGTCTATTTTCAGAGGAAAGACAGCTGGAACCTGTAGTAGAGCCTTTCGGAGTTCGGCTCTGTGGGAGGGTGGGAAGCTCAATTTGGGACTTGCTGCCAGAAGTCTGTCTGAATCTCCTGGGTCTCTGACTGGCTTACTGGGACTCATTGACTTATAACTGAGAGTACCAAAAACAAAAATGAGAAGAAATTTAAGCAAGTCACAAACTCAGACTTCCACCCAACAAAAGGCAATTTCTGGGGAAAACGAGGTGGAAAAGTCTGATAATCAACCACCTGGACACCTTGAACTGATAGCACAGGAAGTAACAAAACAGATGAATGAGGTTCTAGAAAACTTCAAAGCAGAAATGATCTCCCAGATAGCTACAGAGATGGTGAGCAGAGTGAGAGACATAATTAGAGGCTCTAGAACAGAAACAGATAAAAAAAAAAAATAGATGAGCTCAGAAATATGCTGGAAGCCATGAATGCCCAACATAAGAAAGAAATGGAACCCATGAAACAGATTCAAACAGATATTCAGGAGATTAAAAACTCCACTGAAAGCTTGCAGAGCAGATTAAGGGAATCTGAAGATAGACTATCAGATATAGAAGACAGGATTGTGTTGAAGGACCATGAAAACAGAGATTTTTTAAAAATAGTGAGGGACCACGAGAAATCAGTTCAGCAGCTGCTAGATGATGCAAGGAAGAATAACATAAGACTGATAGGAGTCCATGAAAAAACAGGAGAAAGTACATTAAAAAACTGTTCACAGAAGTAATAGTAGAAAACTTCCCAGACAGAGGTAGAGAACTGGACGGACAGATAAGTGAGGCATATAGAACTCCAACTAGCCATGACCAAAAATACCTACACCTAGACATATAATCGTCAAGATCCCAGAAACCCAACAGAAGAACAAAATCCTACAGGCAGTTAGAGAAAAGAAACAAATCACCTATAAAGGAAAGCCTATCAAAATCATGGCAGATTTTCCAACACAAACCCTCAAGTCAAGGAGAGCCTGGAGTGAAGTATTTCAAGCCCTAAAAGAAAATAACTTCCAACCTAGACTGTTGTATCCTGCAAATTATCTTTCAAAATTGATGGGGAAATTAGATATTTTCATGACAAAGAAGACCTGAGAAAATTCATGAATACCAAACCAGCACTCCAAACAATTCTAAGCAATATCCTAGAAAAAGACAATGAAGATCACAACTCCATGAGGCTCAACAGAGGGAAGCCACCAGGAAAGGTAAGAAACTAAAGTGAAAGGAAAAAAACCAAACAAACAAGAAATAAAAGAACCACCAATAGTAAAACATCATGACAAAGGATGAGTCAATGTCTATCAATTATAACAATCAATGTTAATGGTCTCAATTCACCAATCAAAAGAAATAGACTGACAGAATGGATTAAGAAACAAAATCCAAAAATATGCTGTATACAAGAAACACACCTAACTCAAAAAGAAATACATAGACTGAAAGTAAAATGATGGAAAACAGTTCTCCACAACACAGGAACCCAGGAAAAACCAGGGGTAGCAATTCTATTTGCTGACAAACTATATTTCAAACCAAAATTAATTAAGAGAGACAAAGATGGTCACTACATTCTTGTGAAGGGAACAATCCAAGAGGAAGAGATGACAATCATAAATATATATGCACCAAATACAAATGCCCCCAACTATACAAAACAAATATTAATGGACATGAAAAACCAAATAAGCACTAATGCAATTGTAGTGGAGGATCTCAATAGCCCTATATCACAATTAAACAGATCATCTAGACAAAAAATAAACAATGAAATCCTAGAATTGAACCAAGCTGTTGAACAAATGGACTTCATAGATGTTTACAGAGTGTTCCACCCACCCCACAAAATCAGAATACACATTCTTTTCGGCTACACATGGGTCATTCTCTAAAATAGACCACATGCTAGCTCATAGGACATGTCTAAGTAAATGTAAAAGAATTGAGGTTACACCCTGTATATTATCAGACCATAGTGGAATAAAATTGGAGATCAATGACATAAGAAACTGCAAAATTCCCACAAACACATGGAAATTAAATAACACCCTCCTGAACAACCAATGGGTCACAGAAGAAATTAAAGAAGAAACTAGACAGTTTCTACAAGTAAATGACAATGCCAGTAAAACATACAGGAATCTATGGGACACAATGAAAGCAGTTGTACGTGGGAATTTCAAAGCAGTGAATGCCCATATTGGGAAAACAGAGAGAACTCAGATAAATAACCTAATGCAGAACCTCAAGCTCCTAGAAAAAGAAGAACATAACAAACCCAAAGCTCATACAAGAAAGGAAATTATAAAGATCAGAGCAGAAATCAATGCAATGGAGACTAAGAGAATGATACAAAAAATTGATGAATCAAAGAGTTATTTTTTAAAGAATAAACAAAATTGATAAACATTTAGCCAACCTTATCAAAAAAGGAAAGAAAAGGCTCAAATCCATGCAATTAAGAATGAAAAAGGGGAAGTCACAATAGACCCAGCAGAAATCCAGAGGGACATCAATCCCTACTTTGAGAGCTTGTACTCTAATAAAATGGAAAACAAGAAATGGTCAGATTCCTAGATACATACAAATTACCAAAGTTAAATGAAGAAGATATAGAAATTATAAACACCCCAATTATAATGAGTGAAATTGAAAATGTAATAAAAAATTTACCAACAAAGAAAAGCCCAGGTCCTGATGGCTTCACTGCTGAATTCTACAAGATATTGAAAGAAGAACTATTACCATTACTCTTTAAACTCATCAAGGAAATTGAAAGGGAAGCAAAGCTTCCAAATTAATTCCTGGAAGCAAGTATTACTTTGGTTCCAAAACCAGGGAAAGACACAGCCCAAAAAGAGAACTACAGGCCAATCTCCCTAATGAACATTGATGCAAAAATCCTCAACAGGATACTGACAAACTGAATACAAAGAGTCATCAAGAAGATCATACACCCTGACCAAGTCAGATTTATCCCAGGGTTGCATGGATGGTTCAACATTCGTAAATCAATAAACATAATACACTATATGAACAGAGTCAAGGACAGAAACCATATGATCATCTCAATAGATGCATAAAAGGCATTTGACAAAATCCAACACACATTCATGATAAAAACCCTACAGAAAATTGGAATAGAAGGTCTTTATCTCAACTTGATTAAGGCTATCTATGAAAAACCAACAGCCACCATCATACTAAATGGTCAAAAACTCAAAACGTTCATGCTAAAATCAGGAACAAGGCAAGGGTGCCAACTATCACCACTCCTGTTTAATATTGTTCTGGAAACATTAGCCACAGCAATTAGAAAAGAGAAAGAAATAAAAGGAATAAAAATAGGAAAGGAAGAAGTTAAACTGTCATTATTTGCTGATATAATACTTTACACAGAAGACTCAAAATACTCTGCCGAAAGACTTCTAGACTTTATTGGCAGATTCAGTAGAGTAACTGGATATAAGGTCAACACTCAAAAAACAATAGCCTTTTTATATACAAATAATAGTGTCATTGAGAGAGAAATTAGGGAAACAATTCTTTTTATAATAGCATCCAAAAAAAATGAAATATCTAGGAGTCAATCTAACAAAGGAAGCAAAAGACCTCTACACTGAAAACCCTAGCACTTTGAAAAAGGAGATTGAAGAGGATAAAAGAAAATGGAAAGACATCCCTTGTTCCTGGAAAGGAAGAACCAATATATTGAAAATGGCCATACTTCCAAAACTATTATATAGGTTTAATGCAATGCCTATTGAAATTCCAACATTGTATTTCACAGAAGTAGAGAAAACAATCCAAAAATTCATTTGGAACCAGAAGATACCTAGAATAGCAAAAGCAATTCTAAGCAACAGAGACATGGCTGGGGTATCAGAATACCCAACTTGAAACTATACTACAAAGCTACTGTGATAAAAACAGCATGGTATTGGCAAAGAAACAGACCTGAGGATCAGTGGAATAGATGAGAAGATGCAGAAACAACTCCAGACATACTCAGCCACCTCATCTTTGACAAAGGAGCCAACCATCCTCATTTGAGGAAAGATAGCCTATTTAATAAATGGTGTTGGAAAAACTGGATTTCAACCTGCCAAAGATTAAAACTAGACCCATACCTATCACCATGCACTAAATTAAGATTGAAGCAGATTAAAGATTTAAATATTCGGGCAGAAACACTAAACTTTCTGGAAGATGAGTTAGGTAGAACTCTTGAAGACATTGACATAGGAAAACACTTTATGAACAAAACCTCAGTGGCACAGGAACTTGCACAAGGATCAACAACTGGTATCTCATCTAATTAAAAAGCTTCTGCACTGCAAGAGAAATCACCAACAGAGCTAAGAGACAACCTACAATGTGGGAAAAAATTTTCAGCAACTGTATCTTAGACAACGGACTACTCCCTAGAATATATAAAGAATTGAAAAAAATCAGACTGCCCCAAATTCAAAGACCCAATTCAAAAATGGTCATCTGAAATGAACAGACATTTCTCAGACAAAGAAGTAAAAACAGCAAATAAATATATGAAAAAATGTTCAACATTACTGTCTATTGGAGAGATGCAGATGAAAACAACACTGAGATTCCACCTCACCCCACAAAGAATGGCTGCTATCAAGAAATCAACCAATAACAAATGCTGGCGGGGTTGTGGTGAGAAAGGAACCCTTCTCCATTGTTGGTGGGAGTGCAGACTGGTGCAACCACTGTGGAAATCAGTATGGAGTTACCTCAAAGAACTAGGCTTAGAGGTCCCATTTGACCCAGCTATCCCCCTGCTGAGTATCTTCCCCAAAGAGTTAAAAGAATCTTACCACAGCGATAGATGTGCACCCATGTTTATAGTGGCACAGTTTGTAGTAGTGAAAGCTTGGAAACAGCCCAAGTACCCATCAACTGGAAACTGGATAAAGAAGATGTGGGTTTTTTTTATAAAATGGAGTACTAGTCAGCCATAAAGAACGAGAAACTAGAGACATTTATAGCTAAATAGATGCATATTGAGGCCACCCTCTTAAGTGAAATAAATAGGACACGTATGTGTAAATACCAAATAGTTTCTCTAGTGTGAGAAACTGAAAGTGTAAATAAAGATACACATGGATGAAATGGCCTAATAACATTTCTCGGATTATGTTTCCATCACATGTCATATGACTGTATCGAAATTTAAATTAGGGAGAAGTTTGGCTTATGTGGAGTCTTCTCACTAACTGGAGTTTTTTTTAAGATCATTATTTGTTCAATGTTGGTTTTGGGGAATCTTTCTGAAACAAATCACATTCTCTGGTGTCTTGTTGGTGCTTGAGATGCTTTTTTAAGTTATATGGAAAAATGTTTAAGTGCTTTTCAGTTTTGTTTTGGTTGAGTTCTACTGTATTTGAATATTATTGTAGTTTTTTTCCCCTTGCATTGTTCTTCTTTGAATGGTTTTAATTTTTTGTATGTGTGTGTGTTTGATAATAAAGTTATTTTAAAAATTTAAAAAACAAGAAGATCTTTGATGTTCTTCATCAGTATTGTAAAGTTCTCAGAATTTAGCCTTTGAATGTTGCTTCTGCCCCATATTCCCTCTATGGTTAATGTAAGGATCTTTCACTCCTGGACCATAACCACCCAGGAAAATCACTTGAATTTTTAGATCATGATGGGAGGGAGAAATAAACTTTGATAGTGTTAAGCTAGTGGAAATCTCAGGTTATTATTGCAGCTGATATTACCCCTACCATGATCAACAAGTTTAGCATTTTAAATATATTTTTATAGCTTTTTAAAATTGTCCTATTATGTCAAATTGTGGGACATGAATTTTCCTGATTTATTCTGCCTGTGGACTTTATTTCTACATCCTCCTGTGATGTATAGTCTGTTTCCCTGATGTTTTTTGTTTTACTTTGAACTGATTCTCTTTAGCATTGTGATTTTCTTTTGGAGTCCTGTGTGTGAAGTTACTGAATTCTTCCCCCAGAAGAATCCTTGAATCCTAAACTATGTGGGTGCACACATTTGAACATATGCTTAAAACTGTTGTACATCTGGGGTCTTAAATGTACAATTACCCTTTTTCCCTATCCAGAGTCCAAGCAAAAAGCATTGTTCCTCTCATTTGCAGGAGTAACAGTTGAGTTTTCCTGAACTTTTATATATTAGGAGAAATTTTTCCAAGCTCTAGACTTGAGTAAATATCTCCATTCCAGTTCCCGGTCTTTTATCGGTCGAGCAGCTGCCTCATTGGAATGTGTTAACATTTTAGACTTCTGTCCTTGAGTCCATGTCTTTGTCTCCCTCTCCTGGGGGCTCTGGTAGCAACAACACCTTGTGAGTGATGATGTGCAATTTGTTCTTCACCTCTGTCTCTATAAGCTCAGAGAGGCATCCATTTTTTGTTACATCTTTCTTACCATTTCTTAATACTGAGAACGGGCGCGAGCCTGCAGAATCCCCATCAGATTTGCTCCTAGAAAAATTTACTTCTTCATTTCACAAATGAAAAAAATCTGAGTCTCAGAGAGAGGGTTGAACATAGCCAAACTCACAGACCTGCTGACTGGCATGATGGAGACTGAAACGCAGCTTTCATGCTCACATGGTTAGGAGCTGTGAATCGAGTGAGTGAACTGCGGTCATGGGCCCTCCTGAGGCTAGCAGAGGACAAGGCATATATAGGTTTTTGATCAGTTGTCCCACCTGCAAACGTTTTATTTCGAGGTTTCTGATATGATGCGGGGGCAAGAGCTGTAAGGAAGAAATTCTGGTTTCCAGAATGTGTTCCCATGGCCAGGCTGAAGGAATGGGTGTTCTGGGCTCGTGTCCCTCTGCTAAGCGAGGCAGGCCTCTAGGCCCTTGCGGAATGTGAACAGCAGCTAATACCTTGCAGCACATTCCTTTACCGAGTGCCTATTCAGGGGCCAGATGGGGTGGCGACCAGGAGCCAGATGCCAGCTCCATGGGTTCGCCGAGTCCTCTTTCCCGCTGTCCCCTTCCACTGCTGGGACACCTGCTTTCCAGACCTGGTCCGTTGTCCCCGCTTGTGCACTGTTCTTCCAAAAGCGTCAATTTTCCTGCTTCTAGGCTCTTTCCAGTCATTAGAGCCTATACCAATTAATTGTTTATACATCCATCCGGGAATTGGCATGTCTTCTGAGGACGCTGCATTTCATTGCTCTTCCAATACCTGGGCTTGGTACCCCATTCCTACTGCTGGGGCGCCTTCAAGCTCAGGCACCTGTGGTGAGCCTCTCCCTAGGGGCCAGAGCCATCCCAGACTTCCGTGTCTTAGCCCGTGGGCAAGGCAGCTGCTGTCTGGTCGCCCAGAGCTGACCCGGGAAGTTCAGAGTTCTGGGGTCTGCGGGAAGGAGGGCTACAGCGCCGCCTGTGGCGACGCAGGGACCCGGCCTTAGCTTGCATCGCCCCGAAGCCCTTGTCAGACCCTCCCCACTTCTACTCCTCTCTTCTAGAGCCACGCCTTCTCTACAACCCCGGCTCTGTCTTCCTCCAGGATGCTCGGGCTGGTGTCCTGGCGGAACTTCTCCTTGCTATGAACTGCCTTGGGTTCAAAAAGGCCTAGATATGATCATCAAGGTTTTGTTTTATTTTTATTTGTGTAAATGCATGTTTGCAGTACATAATGCTGACGTTCATTGTGAGGACTTGGGACGTGTACATACACACCTTAACTCTTTTTATCCCCCCACCCCCCTCACTAAGTTTTAGCAGTTCTTCCAGCAAGAGGCTGGAGTTAACTTTTCAGTCTTCGGAATAAAAAGAAAAGGAGACCAAATCAGGCGAGCTGCTGAGAATTCCCCCACACATTTGCAGCGCCTCTCCTGCGCCACAGACTGAGCCCAGCGCTGCCAGAACGGAGCCCAAAATCCAGCTGCCGACGCCAGCAGGGGGTAGCTGCAAGGACTAGAGTTCTGTGGGATCCGGGAGGGGACCCCCTCTGCGGGGCCGGGCAGGTTGGGGAGTCTTCCGAAGTCGGCTTTCCGGTGGCTGCCAGCGGGCGGCTGGCACAGCGGAGGGAATCCAGAAGGGCTGGGTTCCAGAATGATCCCGAAACAGCTCCTGCGGCGCACAGGAGGGAGCTGCCAGGGGACAAAGGATGCCAGGGTCAGGGCCAGGCCGGGGAGCCCCCGCGAGCCCCCGCGAGCACGGAGGCGCGGTCCCCGAGGCGCGGCGCGCAGGGCCAAGCGGGGGCGCCTGGGGCGCGGGTGCCCGGAGCCTCCAGCGCGGGGCGCGTCCTCGGGGGCCGGGCCGGAGCGCGGGGAGAGGGCCGAGCGTCACGTGGAGGCGCGGGGGCGGAGGCGCGGGGGCGCGCGCGGCTCTTTAAAGGCGCGAGCCGGGTCGGAGCGGTGCGCGGCGGCCGCAGGCGCAGGCTCGGGCGACAGCGGAGACGCCGGCGGGCGCAGGCAACAGCCGGGGACCCAGCATGCGCGGCCCGCGGGGAGGCGCCTGGCTGGCGCTGGCCGCGTCGCTCCTGCACGGTAAAGCGCCGCTCCTAGCCCTGCGCTCTCGCGCTCCCGCGCCTCTGCTCCTCGCGGGGTCCCGGGCACACCCGGGCGGCTCCGAGCGCGGCGCGCCGGGCGGGTCGGGGTCCCCGCCGGCGGGGCGCTGCCGGGGTAGGGGTCGCGGGCTGAGGGCCAGGGCTGCACCCCGCCGGCCTTCCCTGAGCAGCTCTCCGGGCTCTCTTCTTCCGAAGTGTCCCTGCAAGGCGAGTTCCAGAGGAAGCTCTACAAGGAGCTGGTGAAGAACTACAACCCCTTGGAGAGGCCCGTGGCCAACGACTCGCAGCCGCTCGTCGTGTACTTCTCCCTCAGCCTGCTGCAGATCATGGACGTGGTGAGTCCGGCGCCGGGTGCAGGGCTGTCCTCGCCCGCGGGCTCCCGGGGTCTGCCGGCGGCGGCCGGGTAGCTTGGCCCGGACCCCAGCCGCCCGGGCCGCCTGCCTGGGTCTCCCCCGGCGGAGGAGGCATGGCTGGCGGTGGGTCCGCTCCCGGCTACCCGTGCTTGGTACTTGGCTCCCATCTTCCCCTCAGCTTAGGAACTCAAGGAAAAGTATCCGGAGTTGGCAAGCGGTCTCAGGACCGGTGCGAATGGTCACATTTTAGCTTCTTTGGAGTCAGCGAGACTAAGGGATTCCAGGCAGGGCAGACACTTCTGGGTTTTCCTGCCGCTCCTGCGCGGCATTCAGAGCAGAGGTAGAGGCCTGGCCCGGGGCTCCGTGCCGTGCCTGGTGAATCTGACTGGGCAGAGGGCGGAGGCCAGCGCTGGGTGCTGAGACTGCCACTCCCATCTTCGTCCTGAACATTTGCCCCTTCCCGGTGAGGACGGAAGGCAGTCCTGCACTCAGGACTCAGGCTCCACACCAGGGCTACACTTTTCTGTCCTTTCGGGCAGCTGCTGCGAGCTCCCGCCTCTCGCCTTGTAGCCTTGTCAGTGGCAGTCTGTGCAATAACCACGCCAACTTGCCTTGCTCCTCCAGAGGGCTCTGGGTGTCCTGCCCTCGTTGGTGCAGCCTTCCTACAGTACCGGTGCTTCACAGAAGCGTTTCATTCATTCTAAGTGGGTCTGAACGTCTTCTCTCTACCAGGTATTGGGTTCTGGAGCCCAAGGGGGCGGGGTAAGGTGAGACAAAGGGATAACGATGCTCATGGGGAGGGGTTAATATGGCAGCAAATATGTGTGATTGATAATTAGCTGCTACTCCAGGTAGAAAATGCTAAGGGTCAGCACGGGAGTTCAAGTAAAGAGGTATAAGGTGACAGGTGATATTTCATAATCCTGCACATGGTTATCCACCACCGTGCTGATGCTACTTAATCTGGTTAATGGCTTCCTTTCTCATATTACAGCTGTGTCAGATGTGCACTTCTTCCTCCAACAACATCGTGCTTTAAATACTGAATGCGTGCTTGCGGGTAGGAAAAGTTGTTGTGAGATAAGATAGCTGCTAGCCTCTGCTTTCCTGTTTTGTAAGTCAGGTGCTGTTTGCAGAGCACAAGCTACAGGAAAGACGAAAGGTTGGAGATTTTGAGGTAGACGGACAGAAGCTGAACAAAGCAGTTCTGGAGGTGATGTGTTGATGGAAGCCAGGTTGGAGGAAGTGGAGGTGCTGCAAAGGCTGTGGGGTGGAGAGGGGAAATACAGACCCCAGGGCATTTGCCGAGATAGCAGCTTGCAGAGAAGCTCCTTGATTTCTTTAAGGAGCTCATAGTTGTACCTGGGTTTTGGTAGCTTCTGGCTGTGCTGGGCTCCAGAGGGCTGATCTTAGGTAAGTTTCTTGAGTATCCAGAACCTTGACTCTCTTGTTAAGAGAATGGAGACTGTAGTACTTCCTGGGTCCTCGTCATATGATTAAAAACTATAGAGACAACTGTAAGAGACTCCAAAGCTAGACGCTGGGCGTTTTCATACAAGAACCACATAGGGAAGGGCCCAACAGCTGAGCTCACACGTTCCGCAAGTGGCTCATGATAGGAGGAGAAAGGGAGTCAGGTCCCCCCTCTTCCGCCCTTGCTCAGGCCTGCTCTAGCTGGGTGTCCCCTGCTCCATAGCAGCCTCTCAAGCGAGCCTGCTTGCCTTGGCTGGACAGTGTGATAGTGTAGGGGCCACTCAGCCTAGGAGCATGTGCAAGCGAGGGGAGACACCTTTGGAGAGGAGACCACTGCCCACTCATGGAGAGCTGCAAGGTTTCATTCTAGGCACCTTTGCCTCAATAAACAGGTTCCCAAGGGCATGAGCTAATGGTCATACATGCATGACTGTCCATCAGGAGGCTTGAACCATCCGCTTTGGAAATGGATCTAAACACTTTTATAGGTCCTTTGACTAATAAAATTAAATCAGAGCTGCCCAGCAGCAAGACATATGAATTATGGCCTCATTGGGAACGTGTTATGGGACTCTGAAGGAATCCCATTAGTAGGAGGCATGCTGGCTCTTAGGAAAAGTTAAGGTGTAAGTTAGCATTAATGATATGAAAAATTTACAAAGTTTCTTACATTAGAAAAATTTTTTTAAAATAGCAAATCTTAGGCACTGTGTGTCTTCCTTTCAGTATCAGAAAGACACATGTGAAGATGGCTTTCAGCAGCCAGGGTCACGGGAGGGTAGGGGTGAGGGAGAGTTGCAGTCTCACCTTGGTTGTGAAGACTTGAACTTCCTAGCCAGGAAAGCTGTGTGTTTGTGGAGTGTCCTTCAGGAAGTGAATTCATTTTCCTAAGCCCTGATGTCTCATGTGTAAAATGAGAAGAATACTATCCCCTTCAAGTGCCTGCCACACACTGATGCTTCACAGAGTTTGTTCCATCTTAATTCTGTAGCCATTCAGCTCGGATGGCAGGGAGCCTGTGCCTGGAAGGGTGTGATGGCCTTCCCTGCCCAGGGTGATTAGTCAGAGTGAGGAGGAGAACCCACCTGGACCCACAGGTCCCTTACCAGCATCTGCTGCCTCTCTTAGACTGAGGAGCCTCTTTGGCAGAACAAAGTCAGCTTAATCTGCTTGCACTGGCTGAACTGGAACTGAGTGAATGTGACTGTCCTAAGCTCCTGGATGAGAAGGAAGTGTCTATATCAGCCATAATGAAATATGCAAACATTTGTATTCCAGGCCTGCTGGGCTCTCCCTAAATTTGAAGCATTTCCAGATCTTTTCAGATGAAATCTCAGCTCCGTGGATCAGAGACACTGTGGTTCTCAGAAGGGAATCTATGTGACACAATCTTGGCTGGTACAGATTCCTTTACAAATTCAATTCCAGGGATCACTTGCCCATTCCAACCGAGCTGTTCTAGAGGCCACAGTTGTCTCCCTCTCCGCACCAAAATGTTTTATTATTATTGTTCCCCTTTTTGTCAGGAGAAATTTCCTGGCTGGAGTAATATGGAGGTGGCATGTGGTGCTACGTATTTTATTTTCATGAAAAATCATTTGTCCTTTTATCAGTTTATTCCACATATATTTATTGGGCTCCAAGTGTGGACTTTGCTGGACTCTGAGAATTCACAGATGAATAAGGGATGGTTTCTACTTTCAGATATCTCACAGTCTAGATAGGGAGGCTAACAGTAAATCTACAATGACCGCGTGCGATGAAATTTCACACAGACATCTGTACTAAGTGCTACAGATCAGCAGAGGAAAACATTTCCTACCACAGTGGTTGGGAAGGGTCTTGAAAGGGAGGTCATCAGCGTTCCTAAGGTGAGTAGGAATTTGCCAGTTGGAGAACATAGGAAGAGCTTTCAGGACCTGGGCACAAAGTGTGGAAGGGTAGGGGAGCAGTGTACATTCTGCAAGGTGTGTTCTGCAGAATCTTGGCTCCTGGTTGATCTGTGCTGCAGGTTTTGCTATAAAACTTCTTGAAGTTTAGCATGCTTATGTTTATCGAGACCTTCTAAGAGAAGAATATAGTATTGGCCAAACTACTAGCAGTCTTACTGACCCTCCTGTCTGATTATGCTCTAGAAACACACCTTCTCAGAGAAAAGCTGTGACTGTTATTGGAAGGTGATGCTAGTGTGTGAGTTGTCTTGGACTCTGCAGAGTTCACGTGTTGCCTTGGGCCCTGGTCGGGGTGTCTCAGAGGGAGAGGAGAGGCAGCCGCCAGGGAGTGTGGTGGAGCTGCAGACTGGGTTGCCTCAGCATATTCTCTTGGATGGAAAAATCCAAACCAGGATACTTGTATTAAATCCAAGAAGTATAAATTATAGATTCAAATGAAAAAATGTGCATATATTTTAAATCTAAAATTTGAGTCTTCAAAGGAAGTATTTTATCCACTGGGGTCTGCTCCAGTTAGTTAGGGCCCCCTTGGTGAAGCACTGGGTAGGGAGTGAGAAGGTATGGTGAATTTCTGAGCAGGGGAGGAAGGAGCTTGGTTATGTGAGCTAGAAGATGCTGAGAACATTGAGTATTGGATGGCTTACAGAGGGAAAATACAGGTAAAGAATATGAAGGTTTTTCTTAGTTCATTTCCTGTTGCTATAACAGAATACCTGAGATTGTGTAATTTATAAGGAACGTGGTTTATTTTGGCTCATGGTTATGGAGGCTGGGAACTTCAGGAGCATGGTGCTGGCTGATGAGGACCTTTGCTGCTTTAGCTCCTTCAAAAAGTAGAAGGAGAAGTGGGCACATGCAGAAGAGAAAAGACAGGTGGGCAGCCTCCGTGATAACAACCTGTCCTTGCAGTAGCTAATCCAGTCCCGTGGGAATGAATCCAGTCCCCTGAGCACGGCACTCATCCGCTCATGCTGGCTCTGCACTGTGACCCAAGCACCTCCCACTATGCCTCACCTCCCCACTGTACTGCATCGAGGAATTTGAGTTTCAACACACGAACTTTTGGGTGAACACTAGAATGACCTAGGAGAGGAGGAAAGTGGACAGATGTTTGGGATGCACCATCTGTGATATGTAACCCTGGGTGTGAACACCATGGACGTAGATCAGGTGAAGTGAAGGTGCCTCAGCTATTCCCAAATGCGTACTCTGACTTTCTGTGTTTATTAATTTGCCCCATGAGCGTGTCCCTGGGTAGGAATGAGGTAATACCTAAGAAATCGTCTGGAAGTGAGTGGAAGTTCTAAATGGCTGACTGTTTCCGTAATATTTCTCCTCCACTCGTGCCACTGGGTCAGTTGCTTGGACGCATACATCTAAAGGCCATTCACAGGTTGATTTGCATAAAATAAGTGCACACAGTTTTGAAAACATGTCTGGAAGGCAAGGTGTTTAAAACAAATAATATGAATCAATACACAGTTATACCCAAATACAAAACACACATTATGCATGCATGATTGCTGGAATTTTATTGAGTTTTGGACTGCAAATCTAGCTTTTTGGTTGCACAACACTAGAAGCGAGTGGTCACACATTTAGAAAGCAGCCATGGTTGTGGGGCCCAGTGTCCCCAGGGCTTGTGGTTTACCTGAAGTCCTTTTGGTAACCCTTGCTCAGGCTCATTAGGGGTATGATTCTGTATTTACTTGCTACTATATAAAATGCCAAAACTGTAACTGAGTATTATTGGATATTACTTATATTAATTGCATTCCTGGAATACATTCTGAGAATAAATGCCCAAGGTAAGATTAGGTAATTATCCTAATAATTTTTTCTAAATAGTTTGCTTTTTTTAGAGCAGTTTTAGGTTCACAGCAAAATGAAGAGGATGAGAAAACATTTCTCATACACTTTCACATAACCTCTTTTTATTACCATACCCCACTAATGGCACCTTTGTTACATTTGATAAAACTATGTATCATTGTCATCCAAAGTCCACAATTTACGTTAGGTTTTTCCTCATGGTGGTGTGCATATTATAGACTTGGACAGATGTGTAATGACCTGTATCCACCATTACTGTGTCAGGCAGGATAGTTTCACAGCCCTCAGATCCTTTGTGCTATGCCTTCTTGTATCTATCCTGGCAACATGAATCTTTTTACTCTTTGCATAGTTGTGCTTTTCTGAAAATGTCATATAGTTAGAGCCATACAGTATGTAACTCTTTCAAATTGCCTTCTTTCATTTAGTAATATGTATTTAAAATCCTCCATGAGTTTTCACAACCTGACAGCTCATTTCTTTTTAGCTATGAATAATGTTACATTATGGATGGATCACAGTTTATCTCATTTACTGAAGGACATCCTGTTTGCTTTCAAATTTTGGCAATTGGGAGTAAAGCTGTTATAACCATCTATATACTGGTTTTTCATGTAGATTTAAGTTTTCGGCACCTTTGGGTAAATATAAAAAATGGTAATTACTGGACTGAATGGTAAAAATATGTTTAGTTTTGTAAGAAACTCCCAGACTGTCTTCCCAAGTAGTCGAACCACTTTTCATTCTCGGCAACAATAGATCAGAGTTCCTCTTGCTTCCCAGCTGCACCAGCTTTGGATGTTGTTATTGTTCCAGATTTTCTCCTTTCTAATAGACGTGTAGTGAGATCTCATTCTTTTATTTTGTATTTTTCTGATGACATAAAACGTGGAACATTTTTCGTGGGCTTATTTCCTATCTCTATTTCTTTGCTGAAGTGTCTATTAAGATCTTTAACATGTGTTTCACTCAGGTTTTTTGTTTTCTAGTTTTTAATTTTATGAGATGAGAACTTTGTATGTACTTGAATAACAGTCCTTTATCAGATGTGTCTTACAGACATTTTCTCTCAAGCTGTGAATGTCTTCTCATTTTCCTGACAGTGTTTTTCATACAGCAGAAGTTAATTTTGATGAAGTCCCCTCCCTCTCTCCCTCCCGCTCCTCCTTTCCTTCTTCTAAGAAGGGTATAAGATCTGTGTCATCTGATTCTTCCTTTCCTTTCCTTTCTTTCTGTTCCTTCCCTCTCTCCTTCCCCTTCCCTTCCCCTCCCTTCCTCTTCTCTTTTCTTCTTTTCTACATGGATATCCAGTTGTACAATTTTTGAAAAGACTCTCAGTTTAGTATATGAGTCTCTTTCTGAACTCTGTTCAGGTCATTTTGTCTATTTATCTCTTCTTTTAACAATACCGTATTTTCTTGATCATTGTTGCTTTATAGTAAGTCCTGAAGTTGAGTTATGTCAGTCCTCCAAGTTTGTTTTTCTTCAGTATTTATTGAGTATTCTGGTCTTTGGCGTTTTCATATAAACTTTAGAATCAGTTCGTCAGTCTCCACAAAATATCTTACTAGGATTTTCACTGGGATTCCATAGTAATCTACACAGACCAAGATGGGAAGAACTAGTTTCTTGACAGTATTGAGTCCATAAAAATGGAATTGTTCTCCGTTTATTTGGTATCTTCCATCAGAGTTTTGTAGTTTTCCTCATAAACACTTTTTATCTTGTTAGACTTATACCTAAGATAATGTACATATTTACTTTTTAGGTGTTTAGATAGTATTATGTTTACATTTCTAAGTCTATTTGTTCATTGCTGGTAAATAGGAAAGTTATTAGCTTTTGTATATTAACCTTATGTTCTCCAACCTTGGTATAATGACTTCTTAGCTCCAGAAGATATTTTTACTTGGCAACTCAGATTTTCTACATAGACTGCTATGTCCCTTGCAAACAATTTTATTTCTTCTTTCCAATCTGCATATCTTTATTTCCTTATTTTACTGCATCAGCTAACAATTCCAGTATGGTACTGAAAAGGAGTGATGCCTCATTCCTCATCTTAGTGGAAAGGCTTTGAGTTTTTTACCAGTAAGCATGAACTTAGCTGTAAGGTTTTCATAGATATTCTTTATCAAGTTGAAGGAGTTGCCCTGTTCTTAGTTTACTGAAAGTTTATTTTTATCATTAATAAATGTTTATTTTTGTCAAATGCTTTTGCGGCATCTATTGATAAGATCATGTGATTTCTCCTTTTTGGCTAGTTGATTTGGTAGATTTAATTAATTCATATGTATATTTTGAACAGGCTTTGCATAACTGAAATAAATCCAGTTTGGTCATGTTATTTAATTGTTTCTTTTTTGGGGGGGTACTGGGGATCTAACTTGGGACTTTGTGGTTGCAAGGCAGGCAGCCGAACAACTGAGCCTAAACCCTGGGCTCATGGTATTTAACTGTACTTTTACCTTGTTGAATTTAATTTGCTTCTATTTTGTTGAAGATTTTGCTATTGTGATCATGAATGATACTGGCCTGTAGTTGGCTTTTCTTGTAATGTCTCTCTGCTTTTGGTACCAGTATAATACTGACTGCATAGAATGATTTAGGAAGTATTCCTCATGCTTCTGTCTTCTGAAAGAGACCATGGGGAAGTGGTGTATTTTCTCCCTTCAATCGTAGGTAGAATTTTCCAGGGAACCCATCTAGGCCTCATGCTTTCTGTTATTGGTTGAGATTCTTTAATAAATACAGGCACATTCAAATTATCCATTTTTTCTTGTATGAATTTTGGCACACTACGCCTTTCGAAGAATTGGTCTCTTTTAGTTTACCAAATTGTGACCATACAGTTCATAATCCTCATTATATCATTTAATTCATTTTAATGCCCAAAGGGTCTGTTGTAGTATCCTCTTTTTCATTTCTAACATTAGTAATTTATGTTCCGTGATTGCCTTAGAGATTGCAATGCACATGTAAACTAACCCAGGTCTACTTTCAAATTGCACTGTTTCCACTTCAGGGATTTTATGAGTACCTTCTAATAACATAATAACCATATATTTATATGGTGTATATATTCTTGCTAACAAATTATTATCTAATACATTAAAATAAAAACTTTTAACCTCCACTTGTTCCTTCTTTAGCAATCTTTTTTTTAAATGTAGATTTGAGTTTTTGACCTCAAATATGCTCATTTCACTTCTTTCCAGATAATTTCTTTCAACCTTTCTTAAAAAGATGGTCTACTTGACAACAAATTCTCTCAATTTTTGTTTTCATGAGACAATCATTATTTTTCCTTTACTTTTGAAGGGTATTTTCTCAGGGTACTGAATTCTAGGTTTGTTTTTTTTTCTCTTTACACTATAAATATTTAATCCCATTTTCTTCTTGCTTGCCTGCTTTTTTAAAATTAATTTTATTGGTATGTTTTAGGTATACAATATAATGACATTCATCATTGG
>NW_004624768.1:989945-1012765 GCF_000247695.1 Heterocephalus glaber | reverse complement strand
TAGATTCTGATATGTTGTATTGTCATTGTCATTTAATTGAAGGAACTGTCTGATTTCTTCTTTAATTTCCTCTGTGACTCACTGGTTATTCAGAAGTATTTTGTTCAATTTCCATGTGTTTGTGAACTTCTTGCGTTTACTTTTGCTATTGATCTCCAATTTCATTGCATTGTGGTCTGATAATATAAGGGGATAACTTCAATTCCTTTGCACTTACTTAATCATGTTCTAGGAGTGGGTATGTGGTCTATTTTGGAGAATGACCTATGTGCAGCTGAAAAGAATGTGTATTCTGATTTTGTGGGGTGGAACGCTGTAAACATCTGAGTTCATTTTTTCAAGAGTTTTATTGAGTTCTAGTATTTTGTTGCTTATTTTTTGTCTAGTTTTTATATCTATTGTGACAATGGGGTATTGAGGTTCCCTACTACTATTAGTGCTTATTTGTTTTTTCATGTCCGTTAGTATTTGTTTTATATAGTTGGGTGCACTAGTGTTTGGTCCATATATGTTTATGGTTGTCATCTCATCCTGTTCTTTTTACAAGGATATAGTGTCCTTTGTCTCTCATAATCAGTGTTGGTTTGAGATCCACTAGATCTGCAAAGAGGATAGCTATTCCTGCTTTTTTTAAGGTTCCTGTCGCATGGAGTAGTGTTTTCCACCCTTTAGATTTCAGTCTATGAGTTTCTTTTTGAATTAAGTGTGTTTCTTGTATGCAGCCTATTGTTGGATCTTGCTTCTTGGCCCATTCTGCCAGTGTATTTCTTTTGATTGGTGAATTGAGACCGTTAACCTTGATGGTTATAAATGATACATACTGACTTATAATTGTCATGACTTTTTCTTTTTGTTGGATTCTTCCTCTTTGCATTTAATTTCTTGTTGTGCCTGATGGATTCATCTTGCTGTGCTTCCTGGGGTTGTGATCCTCATTGTCTTTTCCTAGGATATTGTCTAAAATTTTAGGGGGTGCTGGTTTGGTATTCATGAAGTTCCTAAGGTGCTCTTTGTCATGAAAGTATCTTATTTCTCCATCAATTTTGAAAGATAGTTTTGCAGGATACATCAATCTGGGTTGGAAGCTGTTTTCCTTTATGGCTTGGAATACATCACTCTAAGCTCTTCTTGCTTTGAGGATTTGCACTGAGAAGTCTGCTGTGATTCTGATGGGCTTTCCTTTGTATGTGATTTATTTCTTTTCTCTTAAGTGCTTGTAGAACTTTGTTCTGTTGAATTTCTGGAATCTCAACTATTATATGCCTATGTGTAGATTTTTTTTTTGATCAAGGCTAGTTGGAGTCCTGTATGCCTCACTTATCTGTATGTCAAGTTCTTTTCTCCTACTTGGGATGTTTTCTGCCATCACTTCTGTGAACATTTTTTTTATGTCGTCTGAACTCTCTTCTGTTTCTATATTGACTCCAATCAGTTACTCTTTGTATTGTCTAGTAGCTGCTGCATTGATTTCTTGTAGTCCTTTACTATTTTAAAGAAATTTTCTTTTCCTGGTCACTAATTGCAATCTTATCTTCTATATCTGAAATTCTGTCCTCACATTGGCTCATTCTGCTTTGTAAACTTTTGGGTTTTTCTTTTTTGGTACTGGGGATCAAACTTGGCACCTTGCGTTTTTGAGGCAGGTGCTGGAACCACTGAGCTAGATCCACAGCCCGGCTGTGTAAACTTTGAATGGAGTTTTTATTGTCCTGGAAATCTGTTTGTACCTGTTGTATGGATTCCATTTGTTTCCTATGTTTGGGATTCCATCATGTTCCTCAGCTCCTCTATTTTTTTTATCTGTGTCCTCTCTATAGTTATTAATCACGTCTTGCACTATGGTTACAATATCTGCTGTTATCTGAGAAATTACTTCTGACTTCATTCTTTCCAGTTCCTCTTTTGTTGCCAGTTTAGCGAGTTGAGTTTCAGATTATTCCATTTCATTTCCCTTTGGGGTTGCTTTAGGTGATCTGCGCTTCTGGTTTTGCGACTTGTTTAAGTGTCTTCACATTTCAATGAGTGTGGAGGGCGGTGCTGCTGGTGCCCAGGAAGCTCACCTCCTTGGCCTTGGGGGCAGCTCTGCTCCTCCTTGCTGGGGATGGTCACTTGCCTGTTTTCTGAGGAAAAGTTTGATATAAATTTATCTTTTTAAATCCTCAATAAATGTGATTTTTTTCATCTGTGTTCTTTCAAGATTGTGTCATTTTTAAAAGTTTTTTCTGGTTTGAGGATGCTCTGCATAGTTTGTGATATTTATCCTTAAGTATTGTATTTATGTTTTGGAGTCTGGAATGAACTTGGTAAAAATTTCAGTCATTGTTTTAAGTATTTCTTTTGTTGTTTTTCCCTTTCTCCTGGTGTTTCCGTTACACATGTTACATTTTCTCTAGTTGTTCTATGGTCCTAGGTTATTCTGTTGTTTTTCTTTTCTTTCAGTCTTTGTTCTCTTTGCTTTTTGGTTTTCAAAATTTCTGTTACTGTATCCTGAAGTATGAGATTCTTTCCTCATCTATGTCTAACGTACTAGTAAGTCCATGAAGGCACTCTCCACTTGTGCCTCTGTATTTTTGATCTTCAGCATTTCTTTTCAGTTATTTCTTAGAATTTCCATCTCTGTTTACAGTACTCATCTGTTCTTTCATGTTGTTTACTTTATCCATTACTTTGTTAATCATAGCTAGCTTGGTTTCTTTAGTAAAAATGGAAATTAAAATTAAAGCACAAATTCACAGAAAAAAAGTTTTAATTGGGAAATGAGAGGGAAGATAGGAGAAGACTCCAGTTTAGGTAGCTGAGGGAGCATTCTCTGGTACAAGGGGTTTGGATAGGTCCACCCACAAAGGCCAGAGGCCAGCTTTTACAGTCAGTTGGTGGGTTGGGGTCCATTTGATCCTTACCTCAGTCCTGCTGTCAGTTTGGAATCCCAGTTATGGCTGGGAGATGGTTTCCCTTTCTGGAAAGGATGGTCCTGTTTGTGGTGGTCTCAGTCACATGGAGCTCTGTTTTTTCTGGAATCCAGGTGATCTCAGATTTAGGACCGTAGCTGGAGACTTCTTGCATCCTGGTGTCCTCAGTCTTGAGTGGGCTGAGAATATGTAAATTCAAGGCTAATCAACCTCATTTAACTTGTTTGTGTACAGAACTGAGAGGAGATTGACCCAAGTTTTATAGCAACACAGGATACAAAAGTAAAAGGCAAAATTTTATGGTTTTAGTTACCTATTGGACATCTGTAGGCCCAAGTGAAGTCCTAGAAAAAGTAGCTTTTAAATCCCTGGCTGTCCCAGGAGAAAATACAAATCGTGTTTTTAATGCGCAGCAGATAAGGACCCAGGATTCTGGCTCTTTCACCATTCCTGTGCTGATCTCGGAGTGTGTCACTGCTCTTGTACAAACAGAATGGGGTGCATTTGCCTGCTCCAGACAGAATTAGGTCCCTTTCTGATCCCTAGGTGGATGTCTCTGCTTAGTTTGTTTTGAGACCTTGACGTTTTTCCAGCCCCTCACCAACAGTCTGAACTTCATACTGGCCCTGGGCCTTATCAGCACACTTGGACCGCTACATTGAGCTAAAGTTCGAAACCACGGGCTTGTGGGGATCTTCCCTGTAGCTAATAATTAAGAAAGTGACGAAAAATCACATCTTCTTTGCTTTACACGTAGTGCCACCCCCCCACCCCCTGCCCAAACCTGTCTGTCTCCAGCATGCTGAGGACTATCTTTTTGCTTTTATGACTGTGTCTTTTATTTTAAATTTCTGGCCCCATCAGTCCAGTATCCCTGCCATGTCTGGTTCTGGCGCTTTCTTTGTCTCTTCAAGTTGTGTCTTTTGTACCTTGTAATATTTTCTTAATAGCCAGCGTGATGTTCTGGGTGAAGGAAAGGCAGTAAATAGGCCTTGGTTAATGTGTTGGTGAGGTTTAGGAGAAGGGGAAGGGAGGGGAAGCAGGAAAGCTTTAACAGTCCTGTAATCAGGTATCAGTTGCTGCTGAAACTGCCTCTGGACTGAGATGCTTGGAAAGTGTTTTTGAACTGAGAAGTCACTTTCTCCCTCATTAAGTGGGACAGGGTAGCTGCTAAAACCAACTGGAGCTTGCCTGTCCCCTCCCTGAGGTCAGTTAGGCTCTGAGAAGAGGCCAGTCTGTGAGAGTCTGGGTAATTCCTTAGGGCAGGCCTTGTTAGGGAGAACTAAGTGGTCTGTTGTGTTTCTGAATGGCTCCTTTCTCCTGCCCAGGTTGGAAGGTAGAAGGGGACCGGTCAGGCTCCTGGATGTAGACCTCACAGGTCATTCTAGAATTTTTGTTTAACTCAGCATCATCTGCAATGAGCCCTTACCAGTTCATCACTTACAGCCAGGTTTTGCTGCCTGATGCTGGGTCCCACGCTGGTTTCTGCTCAGTTATTGCTGTGCTGAGCTGTCACTCTGAATTTGCCACCCTGTCTCTGCCATCTTGGGGTGGCTCTCTGCCCTGTATCTTACCCTTTCTTGTGGATCCAAGTTGATTTTTCAGTCTATTCAGGTTTTTGCTTCTTGTTAGAACACAGTGGTGACTTCTAAGCTCATTACATGCAGAACTGGAAACCTGACCTAATAATGTTTTTTGAAGTGACATTTCTGAAAATGACAGAAGAAATACATGTTTTGTATAGCAAATCAAATTAAATTTAAAAACCACTGAGGGGGGAGAAAGAAATCACCCAAATCATCATTGCCCAAGGCACTTCTGGTGCAATGTGTGGTCTCTTTTCTTCATATTTATAGATGTGTAGAGAAACATTTCAAAATGAAAATGGTAAGACACCATGTACGATGCCTTAAGTAGTGTTAACAGGAATTAATTTTAAAGTGATGCAAGTAGGCTGAGTAGGAAGCTTTAAAATAAAATAATATTCCTTCTCCATTATTATGTATCTTTTAGCATCGCTGCATATCCCTGTTCCTTTTTGTTTGAAAATCACTTACGTTGTTTTATTTAAATCATTCATGGTATCCCATGTAAGCGGTGCATAGATGGAGTTGTAAAACTTTTAGTTTGGTAATCTTTGTCTTTCATTTATCTTTAATGTGATTACTGATATAGTTGAGTTTAAATGTGTTTTCACTTTTTAATTTGCCTTGTCTCTTCTATATTAATTTCCCTCCTTTCTTATAATCTTGTAGATTACTTACTTTGATTCTCATTCTCCCTTCTCTTACTTGTTAGCTGTACATCTTTCTTTTCTTCTTTCTGTGATTGAGAGATTATGGAAGAATCCTTTATTGATGAAAGTCCAATGAAGGTCATAACCCTTTCTATACAGTGTGAAGTTTTTAGAGGACTTTATACTCATTTTAATCTCATCCCATAATTCCACCTGATGTTCTGTTATTGTCATATCTTATTTCTATATCTACTTTTAAATTCCCTAAGATTATCAGTCATTTCCTCACTGACATATTCATTTACATTTACCCATACATTTGTACTTCTGTTACTTTTGTTCCTTCCTGCATCTGCTAACTTCGGAGATCTTTTTCCTTCTATCCTTTAATGTTCTCTTTCATGTGAGTCTGTAGTTGACAGAATATCTCTGTATTTATTTTTCTCAAGATATATTTATCCACTTTTGTTTTTAAATGCCAAGTCGGGGACACAGAGTCAGGGCTGCAGTTGTGTCCTGCAGCCTTTGTGCATGAAGTAACCTTCTCTGCTTACTAATTCCATTGTGTCTCCTACATACATTGCTGTTGTCCCTTGAGGTTACTCCATTCTTGTTTCCATTGGCCACTTTTCAAGTTTATATCTTATCTTTGGTTTTCAGCAGTCTTACCATTCTGTGCATAGACTTTTATTGTTCATTTCTTTTACCTGCTTTAGGATTTATGATTACTTCTTAAATCCGTTACTTGGTTTCTTTCATAAGTTTTGAAAATTTGTCACCAGTTATTTATTCAAATATGGCTTCTGTTCCATTTTCCTCCCTTTCTTCTTTTGGGGTTACAGTTATGTGTTTGCTGTAGTTTGTTACTCCATCCCACTGATTTTTGGGCAGTTGTAGTTTTGTCCCCAAGGCGATATTTGAGAGTCCTGGAACAGATTTGGTGGTCAGGGCTGGAGAGGAGGGTGCTGTTGACAGCCCTGGGGACAGGGCAGGGCTGCTGCTCAGTACCCACAGTGCACAGGAGCGCCCCTCCCCCCGAAGGAATTGTATGGCCCCAAATGTTGACGGCACCAAGACAGAGAAGCCCTGCTATGTTCTCTGTTGCCTATTCTTTTCTGCAGTATCCACTCGTGTCTGTCAGTATACATTCAGGCTATTTTCTGTTGACCTATATTCAGCCAGTTCTCTCTTTGTGTCAGTCTTTTTTAAATCCCATCTACTGACTTGTTTTAATGTTTCCAGTACAGAGTTTCTCACTTTTAGAAATTTGTTTTGGTTTTTCTTATACCTTATTGACATTTGTCCTAAAATTCCTCCAGTCCAGTAACAACCATTTTACAGCCCCTGTCTCTTAACTCCCGCTGTCAGGATACTCTGTAGGTCTCTTTTTCTTGTTGGTTTTTCCTTTGGCTTTTCAGTCACTTGTGCCTTTCTAAGCCTGGTTGTTCTGGAGTTTGTTTCAGACAATGTGTATGAGAAGTTACAGAGACAATCTGAGGGTCTTGAGAGTATTTTTCTCCTGTTTTACTCTTGCTTCTGGCCAACAGCCAGCTTATAGGTACCAGCAGGGGTGCCTTAGCTGAACCCACTTAAGGCTGAAAAGAAGCCCAGTAACAGGCCCTGCAAAGGCTGGTCCTTGAGTGTGTATTCTGAGGTATACTCTAGGGAATTTACTGAAGCCTTCTTTCTTTCTCTTCTGTGAGCCTCTAAGTCCTATTTTGTCCCCTTCTTCTCTAACCTGTCAAGTTCTCCTCAAATTTTCAGCCTCTTGGACACTGAAGAGTCACCGTGTGGCTGTGGGAAGGTAGCCTGGTGGCTTCATTCTTTCTCTCAGGGTCTCCCTGCCTGCCCCCGGGGTGTTTCTGTGCTTCCTCACTGCCCTGTTAATTTTGGGGTGCCTCTAAATACGTGATGTTTGCATTTTTCCAGCTTTTCTAATTGTTCTCAAAGTTTGGTGGAGGGCGACTTAGTTCAGCATTGCTGATAGCAGAATTAAAATTCTAAATTGAAACTTGTTATGGTGCTTTTTATAATGGATTCATATTTATCATGGTTGAAAATTTGTCCCTCTCACACCTGTTAATGGCTCTAGGAACATAAAACTACACAAATCTTTCACATCATAGACTGAGAATTATCAGCACTTTCACTAAAGGAGTCCTCCTTGTAAATGATAACTTTCAAGTCTGCCGCTGAAAGGTATTCTCCAAGGGTTCCGCTCTTTCAGAGCTCCTGTTTCATCCAGGACATGCTGCTAAAGAAAGAGAAATAGTCTTGTCATGGAGGGGTGCCAATGAAAATCTCTGCGCTCTTTTTGATTTATTTTTAAAAACCAGGATTAGGCTGCATTTTACAGAGAAGGAAAGGTCATTTGATAGGCTTCTTCCCCTTCATACTGGGGGTTGAACCCAGCACCTCTTGAATGCCAAGGGTGTTCCGCCATTGAGCTGGACCCTGGCTCTCATCTGGTGTCCTCTAATAGCAATTCCCATCTTCTTCATTTCAGTAATTTCCTTACACACAGTCAGTGCCAGCCATTAATGATTGCAGTGAAAGCAATTCCAAAAGTCTCATAAAATAGTATGTGTATGTCCACATTTGTACCTATTATCCTTGCTATCACTGAATAGATATTGATATCTGGCCAAACAAGGCATCACATAATGCAGTTATTCAGATTCTAAGATATTAAAGTTGGAAGTTACAGTAGACTCTGGATTACAGCTCCTGCCCTGTCCCCAAATAATGAACTGAAATGAACATGAAATTAAATAAGGGATCATATAAAATCAGTAATTGTGGGTTGAAAAATCAGCAGAGGTGAATGAGTAGTGGGAAAGGCTGGAGTGTGAAGTTGACTGCCAGCTGAGTCAGGTCGTACCTGCTGGGGCCGGTCTCTCTCAGCTGCAGGTGACAGAGGGAAAAGGGAGGAAAAGGCTGTTGTCCTGGTTAATGAATGCCAACCATGAGAGATGCTCATCATGGGGAGTTTATTATCGGGTCACTGAAAGCAGATTGCCTACAAAGACTCCTCCCCCATGTAAGAAAGACAGGATCGCTACTCAAAGGAGAAGGCTTAAGGGAGGAAAACTGCTTTATTTTATAGAGAGGAGAAAAGCATGAGGGCCGCTTCCAAGTTGGTTTCAAGTTTGAGAATTGTCTACTGCGTCGAATCTAACTTACCTGTTTTAAGCACACATGGAGTAAATTATGTTTGGGGACTTCTATTAAACAAATTAGGCTAGTGCTGCTCACTGATTTCCAGAGTGTGTTTTATTAAATTCAATTTGATAAAATTGGCAATTGAGATCCCCAGTCAGAAAACATTAGTTTGTTATGTTCTCTGAGAAGACATTGACATTTGAGGTAACCGTTCACTCACTGGCTATCTCAGAGAGACATAGGTTTCATTTTGAAGTTATTCCCTTGAACGGTAGTGTAATAGATACGCATAAATATATCACAGTAGCCAAAAACAGAAAAGAAGTCGATGAGTTGTCACAAAGGGAACCCACCTGAGGTATTACCAGCTGTACAGCTTTTTGCTTCTCCAGGGCAAAGCCCTTAGTCTGATTTCAACATCAAGAGTTTCCTCTTGGCTTTTTCTGGAGTGAACCACTGGTAGGTCGGTTGGTCTGTCTCTCTCTCTTTCTCTCTCTCCTCCCTCTCTCTCTCCCTTCCTCTCTCTTTTCTCTCTCTCTCTGTCTCTTTTTTCTCCTCTCTCTCTGTCTCTCTCTCTTCTCTCTTCCTCACCCTCTCTCTCTTTCCTCCTTTCCCTTCCTTTTTTTGTGATATTACTGATCAAACCCAGGGTCTCCACCATGCTAAGAACACACTGTACCCCTGAGCTACCCCTCAGCCTCATTCACTGGAAGTTTATATCTTGGCATACACTATGCATTCTTTTGTATTGGGCATGCTTTGTTCAGATTATTTTTGTAAATCACCCAAATTGTTGTTTTTAGCTCTATGTTATTCATTTTTATTGTACAACGATAACACAATTTCTTATTATTTTGGTGGATATTTAGATTGTTCCTAGATTTTCTCTATTACAAAGAACACTGCCATGTATACTCTTTTAGCTATATCTTTGAGATTTACATTCATACCTCCAAATGAAATGCTTAAATTGGCACTTTTTGGCTTAGAGTTATGTTCCACATCTAAGGGCTTCCCAGTCCTGAAGAAGAGGATTTAATTCTCAAGTACTTCTTATCTCTACTGCTTCGTACATCTGAATCCTGTAGTACAGTATGATTATATTTATTTCCTTCTTTGAGTGAATCCTGTTGTCTTTTCCACTTGTTGGATTTTTTTCATGTAACAATCACAATTTTATCCCCACGCCGTTGGGTAGAAATTAAATATTTCTTTTTATGTTCAGACACATGTGGATTCCTAACTTTTGCATTCTTAGACACTTCGAGGCATTTGTCTACCTGCTTGAAACTAAATTGATTGTTTCCTAGGCCTGCCCTATAGCTGTCAAACAGGTATTTTCTTTCTCCACCACCTTCTGTCATCAGTTCCAACACTAAGTTGGTGTCATAGGATCCAGTTCCGTTGTGGCACTTAGCTACCTAATTAGTGTCAGGCTACACAAATTAAAGCGCAAAGTCTCCTTTATTTAGATTCCATGTCTTTCTGTGCATAGGGGTTTGCATATCTGTCTGGTCTGTACATAGTGTGGGCTTCTGATTATAGGGTAACATGTGTTTCACTCTTTCAGATGATGCCAGTTTTCAGAATTGTTATACCAGTTAACGCCCCACTAGCAGTGTGTGAAAGTTATCGTAGCGATTCATGCTCAGTAATGCTTGATATTTTCAGTCCGTTGTATTATTATTCTGGGGCTTGGGATGTGGCTCAGTGGTGGAGCACTTACCTTGCATACCCAAGGCCCTAAGTTTGATCCTGAGTGTGACCAAACAAGCAAAAACATAGCCCAGCAGGGTGGTACACATTTGTAATCTTAGTACTCTAGGAGGCTAAGGCAGGAAGATTGCAAATTGGAGCCCAACTTGGGCAAATTAGTGACATTGCTAGGTAGATCCTGTCTCGAAGAAAAAAAGAAACAAACAAGCATGGACATGTAGATCAGTGCACAAGCCCAGGGTTCAATCTCTAATACGACACACAGATTACAAACATTACACAGTATTTAAAAATGTGATTTTAATTGACACTTTCCTGATTATTAATAATATTGAGAACATTTTCATTTTTAAAATTTCCACTTGCGTATATTCTTTTGAGAAGTGTCTCTTCATATGTTTTACATTTTTTTTCTCATCTGGTTTTTCCTTACTGATTTGTATAGCTTTTCTGTATTATGAACACAAATCCTTGGTTATTGGCTTTGTTTTGTGCCATAATAACAGAATACTTAAGACTGGGTGACTTACTAAAATATAGCAATTTATTTCTCATCTTTCTGGAGGCTGGGAAGTCCTATATCAAGGTGCTGGCAAGGTCTTCTGTCCTCTCCTATGTGGTAGAAGACATCATATGGCCTAGGGGTGGGGTGGGTGGGCCCAGGAGTAGGAGGTGGACAGAGGGAGGCAGAGGGGGTGGAGCTGCTCTCAGACAGTGGGTCCAGTCCTGCCTGTATGCATTGGCCCATGCGTGAGGGCAGAGCCTCCCTCCCTGCTGGTCAAGGCCCCACGGTTCAGTACCATTGCGTTTCAACCCAGATTTTGGAGATGACAGACACTCACACCATAGAATTCACTTCTGTGTTTGCAAATATCTTCTCAGGCTCCATGGCTTGCTGTTTTACTTATTAAAATATTCTCTCTGCTTTGTGAATGTTTAATGAAAGGTATATTATACATATAAATGAATGGTGTCTTTCAGCGAATAGAAATTCTTAATTTTAATGTGACCTGATTTATAGATCCCCTTTTTGGTAGTTAGCATGTATGATGTCATATTTTACAAGTCTTTTCTTTCCTCAGTCTCATGAAGTTTGTTTAATTCTGTTTTGTTTTGTTTTGGTGCTGGGGATTGAACTCAAAGTCTTGCACTGCTAAGCATAGGCCCTGCCTCTGAGTGATGGCCCCAGCCTAGTTCTATATATTCTTCTTAGAGAATTTTGGTTTTTGTACCTTTATTATTTCTATCGGTAATCCTAACCCAGAATTGATTTTTATGTATAAAGTATATTATTATTAAGCAGGTTTATGGAAATCTTGACCGATGATTAATTTATTTTGTTTTCAAGAGTGGATAAAGGGTTATGAATGCAATGAGTGCATGACTGTCAAATTGTGTCATATTTGGACGTCAAATTATCCACTTTCTCTATGCCTAAATGGATTTCTCAGTTATTTATTAGTATGTAATATGGAGAAAATGTATTGGTACTGGCAGTTTTTAATATTTAAAAACCTTGAAATGACACACATTATTTACACAGCTAACATTGAATAAAAAGGCTTATGATAAACCTTGGCCCCTGTCCTAAGATTTCCCGTTATTGTCCATTCCCAAAAGATAGCTGGTTTTAATAGCTTCTGTTTCACACTAGTACTCCGTTTTAATACTCCGCTTATTTCTATTCTTTGATTGAATGAAATGCTGAACATTCTAGAAACCTATACTAAGATCAAAGTCCTTCTGTTTGAATATTTTCAGTAGAAATTGAGTTTCAGGAGGAATTCTGTCAAAAGAAAAACTTCAGACACTAAATTTCAGAGTTTATTTAAACAAAGAACAGTTTGTGAATCAGGCAGCACTAAGAACTGGAGCAACTTCAGAGAGCTCTACCCAGTAGTAAGCTTTTACAAGTTGAATGAGGAAGTAGAAAAATCACTTGATTGGCTACAGTTATTTACTTTATTTGAGCATGGTCTGATCAGTTGGTTACTTCTCATTGGGTGAAACCTGGCTGCCTGTGATTGGCTGGAACTTAGATTTTTATTTTATTCCTAAATTAGATTTTAATTGTTACTTCGGCCTGTTAGATTGCCATTTGTTAAATAAGAACTAAAAGTATGGAGGTAGCCTTTGGCCCATGGCCTCTTGCATACTTAATTTAACAATTTGTTCATTAGGAATGGTATTGTCTCTCTCAGAACAGAATCCAATATGAAGGTTGATGCTCATGAATGAGATAGAGGTAGATTTATTTTGTTGTTGATGCTTATACTCTGACTTAAAAAATAATCAAAATAAAAATTCCTGAAAAACTCAATCAGATGAAAATTGTTCTATCAAAACTAATTTTAAAGATGATCCTTAATTTGGTAAGCTAACTTGAAAAAAATCTTGATTTTTATATTCATAGCTTATATATTAAATAAAGTGCTTTATGGGCTTAATCAGTTGGTTGATATGGCTTTAAAATGCTTTTGAAAACTCATACTTTAAAAATTTTTTATCAAATGTAGTTACTTAGTGAATTTGTAACAAGATCATTTAGGACAATATACTACATTTGCCTAAAATATTTATAGATTAAGGATCAATAGAATTTCTTGTTTAAAAGCTAAATATAACTAGTATGTTGATGAAAATGGACAAAGTCCATGGAATCTGGAGATTTTCAAACATTCAAGTGTTTATGGTTGCTGTAGTTCGGATTTGTAGGGTTCCTCAGGGATCCACATGTCAAAGCCTAGGCTACCCACCAACATTGTTATCAGGTGGTAGTAGAACCTTGAGGATGCAGGGCCTCAGAGAAGGAAGTCCAGTCACTGGCAAATGACCCTGGAGGGGATGGTGGGACCCCAGTCCTTTCCTGCTTCTCCTTTTGCTTCCCAGCTGCCATAAAAAGGACTGGCATCCTTTGCCAGGCACTTCCACCAAGATGTACTGTGCTGCCAAAGATCCAGAGAAACAGGGCCAGGCAACCATGGACTGGACTCTTTGAAACCAGGGCTAAAATAAATTTCCTCTTCTAACTTGATCATCTCAGGTATTGTGTTATGGTAATGAGAAGCTGACCAACACATTGATTGCTTAAGGGGCATGTCCTATGGATCATTGGAAGTCAGGCCATACGTATTTTTTAAGTTAGATAAATTCTGGACAGTCTGGGTTGTTTCAAGCAGGAAAAATCTCCCTGCATCAGGCTTTGAGATGTCTTTGTTCTTCATTTTGGTAGTATTGTCTTACAGCTCCAGACTGAGTAGGAATTACGTCAGCTCGTGAAGTGTACACGAGCTCACAGTTCCAGGAACAAAAGGCAGTGAGTTCAAGTTTCGACTCATGGGGCTTGAATATCATGCAACTTGAAGAAGACACGTAGCTACAGGTAATCCCTCCTTCCCTCCCTTCCTTCTGAAGGGGACAGGGTGATTGGGACTCTCCATCCTGTTCTGGAACAATAAATGCAGCAACAGTGATCCGGGACAGTCTTTTGACAATAGCCATCAGCCATGCATTAAGATAGCAGGGTGCAGATGGCACCTTCATTGTTTCTGACAGGGGAAATTATGGGCAGTGGATTGAAGTGCAAACTGGAAAGAAATATTCATGACAGGAAACGTTTCCGTCCAGTCCAGTGGTGTTTTGCATCAGTGAGGAGCAGCTGGCCGTTGATGTATCAGTACAAAAGCAGCTAGCTCTCTCCTGGCTTCCTGAGTTGAAAGCCCAGTGAATTAGAAGTACTTTTAAAGTGCTAGAAACAGTCTCAGATGGAGGACTTGAAGAGCAAGATGGGATACACTGTGCCTTTGCCTACACTGGGAAGATTACTCCTATTTCAGAACTGCCGTTTCTTTCAACTGTCATTAGATCTTTTAGGAAATGTGCAAAGGCCAGTGAATCTGGAGCTGAGGTGTGCTGGGCTTCAGATACCTATGAGTAGTTATCTTTAGCTGTGTGATTTTGAGTGTATATTTCACTGAGCTTATTTGAAAAGAGCTGAACAAGAACATTCTTTACATGGATAAAACCTGATAGTTTTCAAAGTGCTTTCACTTACTTTTGTCTCTTTGATGGTCACGTGAAATGATATTGCATTATGTGACTATCTTGTCGAGGCAGAGGACATTTGGGGACTTAAACCCAACCTTCTTTGTATTTCTGGTTTTCAGAATCTTTTCTGTTTGTTGTTCATTTAGAAATAATTATGCAACAGTTAACCTATTTAGGTAAGTGATGATGGGATTTTATTTTCATCTCAAAGTATTAATTTCTTTCTTTTTGTATCTGATATGTTTTAATCTGTTGCAGTCACTATTCTTTCTCATGTTCCAATGTCAAGTGCTTGACTCCTGCCTCGGATCCTTGATAACTTTTATGTTCTGAGGCACAAAATAGAATGAGGTGTCTGGATCTGCCTTTGGCAAAAGTGTTTAATAGGAATTCAGTTGGAAACCATCGACTAAAAGCAGACATTGGAATATATTCTGAGTTCGGTCTAATATATATCTCAGAAAGAGAATCTGAGAGAATGAGAAATATCAGTATGAAGAAATTATTTTTCAGACATGAATACTTAAGAGTAAGAGCCCCTGAGTACTTCAGTTCCAGGGCACCAAGTATGAGAAAATAGCCCCAAATTCATCCAGGAGAACAGGAGAGAATTAATCTCCCAAAGAATGAATATATAATGATATTAGCCTTATCAAAAATTTCAGAATTTGAGAAGACAGTGTTGCTATAATGTCAAGGGTCAGACAAGAAGCTAATTATCCTAAACCACAGAAGTAGAGTAGGAAGGAAGAAAAAGCTTTTAAATATGCAAGGAGTCAAAGTTCACCACCCACAAATTAGCTGAAGAATTGCTGGAATAATGTATTCCAGTTTTGCAAAAATAAAAACAAAACCTCAGCAAATTAAGTGAGGTATAAGAAATACAAGTAGTCAGAGTCCAGAAAATTGGTCATTAAGCCTAATTGTCCATTCTCAATCCCTGAAACTAACAGCAATCTATCACACAAAGTTTAGATCTTCTTGTTATAAAAAGGAGCCCAGTAGGAGTACTGGAAGGTATTTTAGGTGTAAAAAAATAGGGAAGAAATGTATTTGAAGATATATCTCTTATCTCCTATTTATATATAAGCACATTATGTGCTTATGATTTATGTAGGCATTTATAGAATAGCTAAATTACGTGTTTTCAAATATTGTAAGTAACCACTATAAGAATAGAAATAGGATCTAGAATTTTCAAGCCTTGAAGGGGAGTAATGAAATGGAGAAAATTGAACAACTCAATAAAACTAAGAAATGGTTTTAGAGAATTCAGTAAAAGTCTGTGATAAACCTGGAAACCCATTATAACAACAGCAACAAGCCCAGTCTTATCCCGAATCACCATGTTGCGAGTGTGACCCCAGGTTCAGATTAAAAAGTGCCTGCTGTGTGCCACTTCCAGGAGCTGGACGTAAATTATATCTACTCAGACAAAAATAAATAAATATGTGCAGATATGTCAAGAGGCAGATGGGGAGACTGTAGAGCAGGCAGATGTTAAGAGTACAGCTCTGTGGCTTGCTGCAGGGGAGGCTCATAAAGGAAAACTGCCCATAGTTGGCCTGGGAGAAAGGGTCTTCACTGTGGCATGGATTGGCATCAGAGTCTGCTTGGAGACAGAGCAGGTGGCAGCAGATGAGCAAACACAAACAGGCAGGAAGTAATGCAGCACAGTCCAAGCAGCATGGTGGCCCATGAGCGCTTTGGCTTCTCAGCATGAGCACAAGATGAGATGCCCGACAGTAGGAGCCCCTCAGTTCCTTCCCCAGCCCTCTTGGGTGTACTGTTGTTACTATCTTTATTTTGTTGACTGGATACCAAAGCTATCCCAAGTTTGTGGTACTTGTCATAGTGGAGACTCCATGCTCAGAAATGGTAGCCTCCGGCCAGCATGGGTTCAGGACACACTGCCATCAGAGGCCACGCTGGGGAAGGCACTAGTACCACCCTTCACCCCGCCCAGATCTGGCAGCAGGAGAGAAGCGAGGAGGGCAGTGAGACACCTCCCTGCATGGAGAGGGAAATCCGAGATTGCTCAAGGCCAAGTTCACATGATGCTTGGCATAAAGAGACTCCCAGGTCCTTTTCTGTCTGCAGGAAGTAACTTTTTTATTTATAAGTGGCTACTAGGGTGACTAAGAGAGAAACAAAAGATTTGGAATCATAAAAGCAGCATGTAAACATGAGACCTCGATAATTGTGTGAGCTTCAGGATACCGCCAGACTGCTCACATCCTGTTCCTTTACTTAAAAAAATTCTTATTTTGATCAATATAATTCTTGCCAATAATTTAAAAGCTTAGTTCTATGAGACCTCTGATACCCCTGCGTCTATTTACATTTCTCATCGACAACCAGTTTCAACTTGTTCAGCTGTTTCTTTGAGATTTATACCTGTGTCCATAAATAAAGTGCTGATAGTGCCACTTTTTGGCTTGGAATATTATAATCAGTTTTGATTGAATTGATCTACCATGTTTATATGAGAATCTATGAAATCACTGTTCACATCTGAATCATGAAGCAGACCATGATTATATTCACTGTATTGTTCCTGAAGTTAATCCTGTTGCCTTTTTCTATTTGTTAGCTTTTTCATATTGTAATTGGTATTTTATCCCCACATTCTGCAGTACAAATGTGAATTTCCTTTCTTATGTGGGTTTCTATCTTTCCCATTCTTAGAGACATCTCTTGGTGCAGTTTTGTCCTTCTGCTCCAAACTAAATGGATTGTTTCCCAGGCCTGTCCTACAGCTGTCAAACGGATACTTTCTTTTCTGTTGCCTTCAGTCAATAATTCTGACACCAAGTGGGTGTCCTAGAATTCAATTCAGTTTTAACACTAACCACCCAGAGGCAGCGTCAGATCCGATAAGTTAAATCACAGGGTCCCCAACCAGACTGCACTTAATTGTGTTGCCAGCTGCCAGTGGAGCCCCGAGGCCACCTCCACATTCACCTATCTGACTTCACATATAATTTACAGTTTCTCACAGCTCAGTTTTGATAATTCACCAGAAACACATGACCAGCAGTGTGCTATTTGTATGATCATAATTTTATTATAACAGGTACAAATGAGCATCCAGATGAAAAGTTATTCAGGAAAAGCCTTGCAGGTGCTGAGCACGGGCACTTCTGTCTCCGTGGACTCAGACTGCACTTCCCTTCTGGTACACGGCTGTGTTCACCCATCAGAAGGCTCCTTCAAGCCTTGTTGTCTAGTTTTTATTGGGGTTTTATCTGGAAGGCATGACTGATTAAATTACTGGCCACATGACTGAACTCAATTCCCAGCATCCCTCCCCTCTCCAGAGCTGAAGCTGAAAGTTCAAGCCTTCTAATGATGTGGGTGGTTTTTCTGGCAACTAGACTCTGTCTTGGGGCTCCTCAAAGGGCCCTGTCCATGAGTCACTTCATTAGTATAGCAAAGAATTCTCTTCACTCAGGAAATTCCTAGGGTTTTTAAAGCTGTGTGAGGCATGAGGAAAGGAGAGTCTGTTGAATTCGTTTCAGTTTTGTACTGTGAGAGTTGAAAAATCATAAACATTGAGCTACTTGAAACTGCTGCATACTGTGTGACGCCAACCATGTGACATTTTGGAAAAGGTAAAACTTTGGAGATAGTAAAAGTCAGAGATGCCAGGGGTTGGAGAGAGGCAGAGATGAATAGGTGAGGCACAGATCTTTAGGGCAGTTGAACAGCTCTGTAAGATATTATAGTGGTGAATAGGGGCCAGCATTCATTTGCCCCAATCTGTAGAATGTGTGTCACCAAGAGGGAACGTTAATGGAACTATGAACTGTGGGTGATAATACAGTGTCTCCGTAGGTTCACTCATTTGCAAAAACACACTCTGATGGGGCGTGTTAATAGTGGAGGAGGCTGTGTAAATGTAGGGACAGATGCTAAATGGAAAATCTCTGTGCCTTTCACTCAGTTTTGCTGTGAACTAAAATTTCTCTAAAAATAAAATCCATTATAAATAAACAACAAAAACATGACCCAGCTATAAGCTATGTACAAGAAACTTACATCAAATGCAACAGTATAGACAAGTTAAAATATTAGCTTACGGCATAGAAGCCTAAATCCAAAGAGATCAGGTGTGGCTCTATTAATATCAAATAAAGGAGCCTTTACGATTATGAGAGACAGAAGGGGGCGTTATATAATGATGACCGTCCCAGTCCATCTTAAATGTGTGCTCACTGTTTTCTGGATCTGGATGGTGGCCTGACACAGTTCTTATCGTGTAATAATGCCCCTGCCCATCTCTGGTCATCCTCTGGTAGAGGAAAAAGCTGACAAAACTGAGAGGAGAAATAGAAACATCCACAGCGATAGTTGGAGGTCTCCATACTTCGCTCTCGGTAACAGAAGCAGATAGAAAATGAGAAAGGGCACAGACAAACTTAGCAATATCAGCCAACAGGATGCCATTAACATTTACACAGTGCTCCATTAGCGGAATATATTCACTTTTTAATGTCCATGGAACATGCACCAAGATACACCAGAATTGGGGACATAAAACTCAACGCATTTACAATAACTGAACTTGTGCAGTGCTTTCTCCGGCTGCAGTGGAATCAAACTTAACAGAAGGTTAATAGGAAAATATCTGTATTAGGTAGCTTTGTGTCACTATAATAAAATAGCTTAAAAAGATTACTTATGATGTAAGTAGAGGTCCATTTTAGATCACAGTTCTGGAGATTCAAGTCTAAGATCAGGCAGCTCCGTGTGTTTGAGCCAAGGGAAGCACGTGAGTGGAATATGTGATAGCGAAAGCCCCTCCCAACACTACGGCAGAAAAATGAGACAGACTAGGAGAGCAGGGCCTCAGCGCTTCAAGGACCTGTCCAGTGGCCCAAGGACCTTCCAACAGGCCGTGCTGGGGACCAAGCCTGTAAGACATACTCCTGGAGGTTGCTACGCACGTTCAAATCACAGCAGTATCTTAAGGCTGAAACACTGGAAAACATACTTACAAATAATCTGTGGGTCAAGGAGGAAGGGTCAAGATAAATTTTTTAAGAATGTGTGAAAATGAAATACAAACTAAAATTTGTGTGGTAGAAGTAAAGCAGTGCTGAGAGGGAAATTTATAGTGCTAACCACATACAGTGAAAAGAGGAAAGACCCCCTTATGTGAGCAATCTAAGCTGCCACCTGAAGGACCTACAAGAAGAAGAGGAGAAAACCAAACAAAATAACATCAAGCAAGAAGAATGAACGAAAAAATAGACAAGGGCAGAAATCAGTAAAATTGAAAAAAAAACATTTGAAAGTCAGTGAACACAGATGATTCTTTAAAGGATCAATACAACTGACAAACCTCTGGAGAGAGCTGCAGAGAAAAGGGAGATTCCAATAGCCAAGGCCAGGAATGAAGCAGAGGCTATAAATACAGATCCTGCAGACATCAAAGGATAATAAGGTGCCATGGAGAATTCTACACTCACAAATCAGACAATGTAGATGAAATGGGACAATTCTTCAAAAAACAAATTACAAATTACCCAAGGTGAAATAATTTTAAATCACCACAACCAGGAAGAAGACTGAAATTGTCATTTCAAAACTTGCAAAACTGAAGTTTAGCAAATGGAATCCAATGTTAACAAGAATTATATGCCATGATAAAGTGAAATTTATGTTGTGGTGTGGACCTAAACTGTCCCTCCAGAATGCTGACCTGTTTAGAGGTGGGCATTTGGCAGGGGCGATGAGGGCTCTCACTTCATCAGTGGCTACTCCATTCATGGGCTCCTAATTTGATGGGAGGTAAGGGGAACTTAGGATGTGAGACCTACCGAGGGGAGTGGGTCACAGTGACTGACCTCAGGGACTGTACTGGTCCCTGGCCCCTTCCTTTCTGGCACTCTGCTTCCTGGTCACCATGAGGTGAGCAGCTTTCCTCCACCATGCCCTTCCACTATGATGATACTCTCTCAACACAGGCCAGAAAGCAGTGGAGCCAGCCACCCACAGACCGAAACCTCTTAAAATTGTGAGCCAGAATAAACCTTCCCCCTGTTGGTTGTGTTTCTCGGGTATTTTGTCAGAGTAAGGGAAGGGTGATTAGCAGTTTATTCCAGAGATTCAAGGCTAATTTAACACTTGAAAATCAATCAATATAAAAAGGTCACACAATCCTATCAGTTCCTGCAAAAAAAGAAATTGACCAAATTGCACACCCAATTCATTATAAAACTTCTCAAAAAATACAGATAGAGGCAAACTTCCTCAACTTAATATCTACAACAAAGCTGCAGTTAACATTATATTTAGCTGTAAGAGAATCAATAATTCCTTAACTAGGAAAAAAGGTTAAAGATGTCTGCTCTCACTACTGTTATTCAACATATATTGGAGGTTCTAACCAGTGCAGTCAGCTCAAGAAAGGAAAATTAGATGTGTGCAGATGGAAAAGGAGGAAATAAAACTGGGGCTATTTACAGAAGACATGATTGTCTGCATAGAAAATCCCCCCAAATCTACAAAAAAAAATTTTAAAAAGACTACCAGGATAATTGAGATCTCAAGGGTTGTGGGATACAAAATTAACATACTCAAATCAATTTCATTTTCATACACTAGCAATAAACATGTGGACACTACAATTAAATATGCATTACCATTTATGACTGCTTCCAAAGAAAAGGAGAACAGGGAAGAAAAAAGGAAATAAGAGGGAAGGGAGGAAGGAGAGATTTGCCGCCTTGAATGTATGTCTCTTAAAGTATGTACTGGATTTGTGTACTGAAAATTATGAAAGCTGATAACAGAAATCAGTGAGGATATAAATATATGTGCTGCCGAAGCGAGCACATTGTGAGGATATAAATAAATAGACATAATACTTCATGAGTTGGGAGACTCTGTATAATACGTTAACATTCCTCCAATTAATATATAGGTTTAATGCAGCTCTTTTCAAAAAACATCCTTGTAAGATATTTGTAGGTAGACACAAGATTATTCTAAAATTTACACAGAAAGGCAAGAGAACAAGAATAGCTAAAATAATTTTGAAAGAGAATGTGAGGAATCATTCTAACAGACTTGAAAATTTATTGTAATCTACACTGTGGGATTAGTGGAGTTGATAATAGAATAAAGGGTTAAGTAGTAGATTCACAGAAGTGCGGGCAACTGGTTTCAACCAGGTTGCATGAAAAATTCAATAGAGAAATAACAGCCTTTTCAGCACATGGGACTGCAGCAATTGGATATCAATATGGAAAAACAGAAAAAGGAACTTGAACCTACATCTCATATTTTATATAAAAATTAACTCAAAATGGATCACAGACTTAAAACTGTAAACCTTTTGAAGAAAAAGAAAATCTTCAGGACCTTGGCTTGGTGAAAAGTTTTTGAATGTGACATCAAAAAATAGGATCCTTAAAAGAAAAAACATTGATAATCCGAACCTCATGAAAATTAACCTTTTTTGCTGAGAAAGACCCTGCGAAGAGCATTAGAAGGACCTCTACTGATAAGGAGAAAGTATTTAAAATTCACATCTCACAAAGGCTTCGGATTTCTGAAGACTTCGCATTTTCTTACACCACAGCCCTCACTCCTGAGCAGCATGTTCCCCTGGGTCAGGATTCTGGACTGACCTTTCAGCACTTGAAAGTGCTGTGTTTCTTCCTTCTGGTCTTGAAGTTTCTCTCTCATTTGAACTGCATTTGCCCTATGGCCAAGGTGTCATTTTTTCTCCCACTGCTTTTAAGGATTATTTCTGTTGTGTTTAGTTTTTAGTTTAGTGTTTAGTTGGTATGTCTTAGAAGTTTAACAAAATATTTGTCTGGTGTGGAGTTAGTTCACTTTTTAGTATGTACACCTGTATCTTCTATCAAATTTTGAAAGTGTCAGCCATTGATTTCTTCATGTACTTTTCCAACTCTACCATCTTTCCACTTTTAGCCAGGACTCCATTTAGTAGAGCTTTTCTTACAATCTGATAGGTTCTTAGCTTTTTTCTCCTTATTTTTCAGTTTATCTCTGTCTTTAAAACTGAGTGATTTCGATTGTTGTGACTCTTGATTCCCTCATGCTTCATTCTGTCTGTCTCTTCTGCTCTTGGGTCACCATTTGGGCTACTTACTGCTTAAAATTCAAGTGATTGATAATAAAGTTGCTTGGATAGGAGAGAAAAAAAATTTAGAGAACAGTTTGTCATTGAAATATTCATGAGTATTATTTGTGACTCATTCATGACTAAACAGGGTGAGGGATATGGGGAATCAGAATAAGATGCAAACAGTTCTTTAAAGAATTGGGTAGTGTTATAAATATGATTTTATATGATGCATTTGTACTTTATATTTTGTTTTCCACATTTTATATTTTGTTTTTTCACATAATTACATTCTTTTGAAAATATGTCAATAATTATATAATATTCTCATCTTATGAAACTGTGATAATTTATCACTGGGAAGCTAGCTTGTTGATAATATTGCTAGCATCATACAAAACATGATTAGGATTTTTATTCTTTCATCTTTGTTCTTATGCTTGATTAAAGTCACTTCTTAGCTATGGGATTACTAGCTCAAAAAGTTAATACTGTTATTTTGGGGGTTTTTTTTAGAGACATTTTTCCTTTCCCTTCTTTCCTTTCCCCTGCCCCTCCCACTACCCCTACCCCTGTGGACCTTTTCTTCCTATTTTACATTATCGATTATTCATTCTAATCATTGGTACATTTTAGGTATACAATATAA
>NW_004624768.1:941151-985525 GCF_000247695.1 Heterocephalus glaber | reverse complement strand
TGCAATCTTATCTTCTATATCTGAAATTCTGTCCTCACATTGGCTCATTCTGCTGTGTAGATTTTCAGTGGAGTTTTTCATCTCCTGGAAATCTATTTCCATCTGTTTTATGGATTCCATTTGTTTCCTATGCTGGGATTCCATCATGTTCCTCAGCTCCTCTCTAGATTTATTAATCATGTCTTGCACCAGGAGCACAACAATCTCTGCTCTTATCTGAGAAATTATTTCTGATTTCATTTTTTCCAGATCTTCTTTTGTTGCCAGTGCAGTGCATCCAGGTGGTTGAGTATCTGAGTTTTCCATCTCATTTCCCTTTGGGGTTGCTGTAGGTGATCTGGAAGTCTGGTTTTGAGACTTATTTACATGTCCTCTCATTTCAACCCAGGGTTCGGTTGGGGGGGGGGCGCAGTGCTGTTGGCACCAACAGGGCTCACCTCCTCTGAGCTAGAAGAGGTGGGACAGCGGCTCAGATGCCCCTTCCTCTGGGCTGGGAGTGGCGGACTGGATGGTGGCCCAGAACCCCCTTCCTCTGGGCCAGGAGCAGTGGGGCAGTGGCTCAGAAGCCACTTCCTCTGGGCCGGGAGTGGTGGGAGGAATACTGGGTTTTTTTTTTAAAAAAAACAAAACAAAAAAACAAAGAACAAAAAGCTCTTTTTTGGGCCAGGGATTTAGCTCAGAGGTTCTACCACACACCTTGCAAGCACAGCTTCCCAAGTTTGATCCCTGGTACCAAAAAAACAAACAAACAAACAAACAATACAACTCTCTTTCTTTAGAAATAGATGTCTTTAGATTGTATTGAAGAAAGCATCAGGTGGCTTTTTATTTCCATGGTGCAGGGAATTGAACCCAGGGCCACTCAAGTGATAGATAAGTGGTTTTAATCTTCCAGTCCATTTGCTTCAGCTTCCCAGGTAACCGGGATTGCAGGTGCTCATGTTAACAGACTGATTCTGGAGCAAATTGTTGGTTTTACCCTCATGTCTGAGTCTTATTTTAAAATACTGACTCTAATGGTGACTTGATGTATTTTACTTACATGTATGTATAACTACAGATTTAAAGACATGGTCCAGTTAGGGAAGCCAATCATTCTCAGAATCATTTCCATTCATAGAATCATCTATGTTGAAGAAGTCCATGAGCCCATACCCAGAGGAGAAAACCCAGAATGTGGATACATAGCAATACTTGACAGTTGTATCTATTATATATACACTCCATATTAGAATTAATCCACTGACATGATAGAAGACACGCATACTAAATGATAGTCTGTCACTTTTTTCTCATTTGTATTTTTTGGGAAGTTTAATGTATTTTACCCTGCCCCTATACTGCAATACATTTCATAACCTTGGAAATATTATTACTTTTTGCTTCACTTGTGAGTGTATTCTACATGATTTTCATCCTTGGTAGTGTTGTGTTCATTTATCAGGAGCTGGAAGAAATACTTGTGTTCCCATTGCCTTAAGTTTGTTTCTGCCTTTCTGATGGAACCTCCACTGTCAGAGCTCCTGGGAATACACTGACTTCAAATTCCAGGCAGAACAATTGAAGTGGGACCAGGAAAGATGCTCCTGAGGGGTGAGTGAGATTATGGCATAGAAGGGAAGGGAGGGAGGTTAGAGGTGTCCTTGCATCACCCATTGGTTGAGAGTCCTGCTTGATTCCCAGAGAAATCATCAACCTGCTGAGTGTGGCTCTGCTAGCAGCCCTCAGCCCTGAGTGTCATAGCTTTGGCCTTGCTGCCCCAGGTCAATGACAGTTAATGCCAGATGCTCTCAGTCAGCTCTGCCAGCTGCTAGTTGCTACTCTCTGTCTCTGATCTTTCTTGGCTACTGGTTGTGCAGCTTTTCAGGGGTAACAGCCCCTCGTATATGTAGCTCTTTCTTTTAAGCTACTTCTCTGGCCACATGACTCATGACATGCATCCTGAATAGATTTACAAATTCATACTAGCCAGGTTCATCCTAGCCAAGAAATAAACCATGAGCAGATTTACAGGGCCACCACAGGAAGGTGTTATTTGAACAGGACCTGGATTGCAGCACAGATGGGGTTAGTGCACAAGAGGGAGCCCTCCTACTCCTAGGCCAGTCTCAGAAGTGGGAAAGGAATGCGGCTTCTGTAGCAGCCATAGGCCTGTGATTGGACCACACCCAAGCCTGCTGATTGGACCAGATTTGGCTGTCCAAATTGGTCTGAACTCAACTCTTCTGAGCCCAGCCTAGTTCACTTTTGCTGCTCAGTTTGAATCCAAGCCGTCTGCAGTCAGGATTGACAGCTCCTGAAGTGGGTGTGGGGCACCCAGGACAGTGCAGCTGTCATGGCAGAGGTTTAGTGGGATATTGGGAGGCCCAAGTCAATGCATTGACAGCTGTCATGTTCCCCTGAAAATGTTAGGGCCCAAACCAGAGAATCTTCAGGAAGACTGGCTGTGTTAATCACAGCTTCCTGAGTTTGGGGAGCTGGAATGTTAGTAATAGGGCCAGACCCCTGCCTGATGTTTTCCCATGTTAGAGGTAGTTTCCCCACCACTTCTTCTGGGGAGGAGGTGGCACAGCCGAGAGCCCAGCTACATCTATCGGAGCAGCCCAGAGAGCGTCCACTAGGTAAGTCTAGGGGTTAGGGGAGGACACTGAGACAAGCAGCCCCACTCCCTCCCAGAGGACTATGCGGGAGCAAAGGGAACAAGGTCAATGGACATGATAGCGTCCCTCCAGCCACACAAGAAAGAAAAGAAAGTCGGACACTTTTTATCTGTCTCATTTGGAGACAGATTAGAGAACTCTTACATTCTGGCAGTTTGGCCAAAGTTCTTGGACTAGATTATACAATGCCAGTGCCCTGGGGATGTCTTCTTATTTCATAACCTGACCCCTCTGTAATAACCTATGAAGTCTAAGTTAGAGCAAATGCATTCCTTGGTCAAATTGAAAAGAAAAAGATTGTTTTTCTAGGTTATGATGAATATAAAAATAGATGCAAATTTATTTTCGTCCCTTTGTGGAGGGATGGAATAAGCAGATAGAGGGTTGTGGATAGAAATTTGGTGGTAACTATTGCATAGATATAAATCCGAGCAGTGCCTACACTGAGCACTTTCTTCCACTTCAGGGTTTATACTGAGAAAAAAATTTACCCTGACATGTCAAGCAGTTCATACTTAACAAAAGGTCACTTATAAAGGAAGTTATTACTCTGGAAATTTATGCAAACTATTTAATCACCCAAGTTATGAAAAAGTGCCAAAGTAATTCTGTCCCTGATTTGTGATAGGAACATTTTTCTTGGTAATTGGTGTAGTGTGCTTTGTGCTATGACACTTCTTTGTGCTTCTCAGAAGGAAAGAGGTCTGTGAATAGCTTTAGCTGGTGCATTTAGCTTCTTACTGTTCCTGTTAAAGTGGACAATCCCAATAGGCTCCACATTCCTAGGGAAATGGGATTTGAGGCTGGGGCCAGGAGAGCTGTAGGATTTTTCTTAGCGTCAAAACTCTGCAGTGATTCATTAGAATGAATTGCCAAGACATTCCTGAGCATCAGCAATTTATTAGCTTTTGCAAGTCTATAAAAGAAGAATTGGAACCTAGATCTGAAGAGAAGTCATTATTTATAGATTTTATAGAAAAACAGAAAGGCTTTATAAATACATTTGGGGAATGCAAATTTAATTAAATTTTGGGGGGTGTAGAACCCTCCTCGTGATAGCAGTAAGAACTGTAAGTAGGTAGGAAGGGATTCTAGTTCTTCCTCTTCGTTATTGTCCATCACTGGAATAGCACTGTTTTAGCCCCCAGGCTCAGAGGAACCCCAGCCTGACCTCCCAGGGCCAGGACTCTGCATGCTGTCTCTCCGCATTCCTTTGTGTAGCCAACTTTGGAGATCAGCATCAGGGGCTGCCTGGGTAGCAACATGCGTGAGGCCGTAAAATTTCAGAATGAGTACGTGGGGCCATGAGCAAGACCTTAGGAGACGCGAGTCACCGGGACTGGGCATTCTGCTCCTGGCTTAACCTGCCACAGAAGACACTTCAGGCCAGCTGCTGTGCTGCTGTACTCACTGTGAAGGCGGCTGTGAGGCCGGCTGGAGCCGCCTGCCTGTGCCCCGTGCCTACATCCGCTCTCAGCTGGCCTCTCTTGAGGTCCGGTAATGCAGACTTGGCCTGCAGGTGCCCCCGTCAGGAGGGCCCTCACTCACTTGTCTTCTGGTAGTGCTGGGAGTTGGACTCAGGGCCAAGGGCAGGCTGATCGTGCTCTCCACCACAGCGCTCCACCCACAGGCCCCAAAGTATGTCTTTGATTGCTTTAAATGCCCGTCTTTCCCCATGTGTTGTTTGTATTGAAATATTTGGAGGAGGAAATATTTCCATTTTGTTCTTCCTGTCCTCGGTTGGAGTACAGGGTAACAGGAAGCCGGGATATCTGCACACACTTGCCAGTCAACCTTGGGATTCTTTCCCTGAGTTTTGGCATCACCACAATGAAATCCACACTTTTTCCTAATTCTTATAGTTTAGCAACTTGTTCCTGTAGGTCATTACTATTAGTCATTACTGTTTGGGTGAGCACAGAGGCATTTGCAAACTTAGAAATGTTTCTGCCTTTGAAATATTCTGTAAAATATCAGCACTAATTCTAGCAGAAACTCCTGCTTTTAGGCTTTTTATCCGACTTAATGTTGTTTAGACATTAGAGGGTGTGACTTTGCTATAAATTACTAGTGGTCTCTATAAGTTAATGTGTTTTCTTGAATTTTCACTATACAAGAAAGCAACACCATATTCCATCAATGCTAAAGTGCACATTTTTTCACAAAAATCAGGCATTTAAACTTGAATGGCATCTTTAATGAACTATGAAACTGAAAGGTTTACGTAGAGGACAAAGCAATATAATTGGAATTATCTGTAAACATATCAAAAATAAACTGAAAAGGTTTTCTTTAAAATTATTTTCAGCTTTGATTTTGCTGAATCAATGTTTTGTATTCCATTTTTCCCCTTTTTTTCTGAATTAAGTTTCTTTGTCTTCCAAGAGTATGCCTGACAGAGAGTATTTCAGTGGGGTGATATCGCTTGTGATTCTCTTCTTGATAAACTGTCTATGTCTCTATGCTTTTATTTTAATTTTGTTTTGTTTTGCTTTGTTTTTTGAGACAGGGTCTCATTGTGAGGCTGGCCTCACACTTGTGGCAATCCTCCTGCCTCAGCCTCCTGAGGAGTACTGGAATTACAGGCGTGTGTCACCAAGCCCAACAATTACCCTATGCTTTTAGCATGTGCTTTTTCATGCTATAGCCACACAACAGTGTGATTTAATTTTTGTACTTTTTTTTTTTTTTTTTTTTTTGGTACCGGGGATTGAACTCGGGACCTTGTGCTTGCGAGGCAGGTGCCGTAATTTTTGTACTTTTAAAACATGTAAATAATTATTTTATTTTGCAACAGTGTTATATTTAGGGAAAACTTCTACTCCACTGAAATCTCTTATATGCCATACCCTGTTTCCCCCATTATTATGTTACATTACTATGGCACATTCTGCTACAGTTAGTGACCCAATGTGAATAAATTATTTTTAGCTAAGATCCATATTTTATTCATACTTTCTTAGTTTCCTTCCCTCCCTCACCCCTTTTTAAACCTAATGTCCTTCGCCTTTCCCATGTAGGATCCCATGTAGAATCCCACCTCATGTGGGCTCCTAATGTCTCTGTAGGTTCCGCCTTGTTTCACAGCTTCTCAGAGTGATTTTGTGTTCGATCATCCTGACAGTGGGAAGGAGTCCTGAGCAGGTATTCTGTGTATAGATTTGTCGGGTGTCTTCCTCATGGTAAGACAGGAGTAATGTGTTTTGGGGGTATATATCATGAGTGTGATTTTTTCTTTTTTGGTACTGGGGATTGAACTCAGGACCTTGGCTTTTGAGGCAGGTGCGGTGCCACTGAGCTACATCCCTGGCATCAGTGTGATTTCTTATTGAGGTTAATGTGATGATTTGGCTAAACATTTATTGGGTATTTATTGGGTTTTTCCACTATAAAATTGCCTCCCCCCCTTTCATAGTGTGTTCTCTAGAAATCATTGTCCACTGCTGCATTCAGTGAGTGGGATATGCTCCACCTCCCTAAATACATATTATCTACATAAATTACTTGGACTTATTCTGCATGGGAGAGTTCTCTATTTTGCCCCCATTTATCTATATATTCAATTGTTTAAGTCAAGGTGGACTCATTGATATTTTTCTTATACTTGGGTTATAATCTGACATTATTTTGCTGTTCAGATTGTTCTAGCTTTGATCACTGGGTATTGGTTCAGTGTGCTCCTGTGTCCTTTTGCTGTATCACCATTGTTGTGGTTTTATTTTTGCTCATGTTCTTACTGATGCTCCAAGTTCATCATGTATATTTTCTGTCTAACATTTATACTCAGCAATTTCACAAAGATCCCTAGGAAAGTGATCTAAATGTACTACTGGGGCGTCATCCTTTCTAAGCCCTCAGCAGAGCAAAGAGATATATGTGTGTATAAAACACAGACATATAAATATTTTGTATGTAACACTGTATCGTTTTAGACTGAACGTGTATTCATCCTTGTGTTTCCATCTCTAATCTACTATGACACACATATGCCCACCTCTTACCATTCCACCAGTGAGAAACCCGATTCCCACCCTGTGCCATCCATTCCTTAACTGTCCAGTTCCCACTGGATATGCGTAGTAGTTTCGGAATCAGAAGGCCTTTGACACCACATGGTTTCTCAATGACGTAGGTCAACACCTTCCCCCCAACTCTATCGTGGTTTCTTTTTATACTTTTGTAATATACTTAGATCCTTTGTCACATTTTTTCTTCCATCCTGGGTGTCTTGACTTCCTGAATGATTTTTTAAAATTTTGCACACATTTTGGATTCCTCTGCTATAAAGTTCTATGAACTTTGACAAAGGCTTCCTGTCTGATATTCACCACTACGATATCATACAGAAATCTCTGCCCCAGATCCTCTGTGCTCCCCCTATTTATCCGCTTTTGCACACCTGACAGCCACTGGTATGTTTGCAGCCTCTGTAGCTTTGCCTTTTGTAAAATGTTTTATGGTATAGCCCTTTCAAGCCTGGCTTCTTTCACTTAACAATATGTATTTAAGATTCACTCGTATCTTCACGGCTTCATAGCTCATTTCATTTTTATCCCTCAATAATAATACCTTGTGTGGATGTACTGCAGTTTATTTGTGAGGCTATACTATGGTTTGCTGTTCATTGACCTATTATCAGTTGTGTTAGTTACCACCCACTTTTGCAGTTGTGAATAAAGCTGCCATAACATTTATATGCAGGTTTCTTTATAAATAAAAGTTCTTGAATCACTGGGAGAATACCTAGGAATGCAGTTGTTTGAACACATAGTAATACTAGGTTTACTTTAGGAAGAAATTGCTGAACTGCCAGGTACAGTGACTCACACCTGTAATATCAGCACTCTGGGAGGCTGAGGCAGGAGGATTGCAGGTCTGAGCCCAACTCCAAAAACTTAACCCCTTAACAAGACCCTGTCTCAAAAGAAAAAAAAAAAGCCCAGGGATGTAGTTCAGTGTAAAGGCCTTGGGTTCAATTCCTAGTATTGCAAAACAAACAAACAAAATCTTCTAAATTCTCTTCCAAAGTGGCCGTACCATTTTTGTATTTCTGCTGACAATGACTGGCAGTTCTTGTTTCACATCCTCCCAGCAATTTGTATTGTCAGTTTTTAAAATTACAACAATTCTGATAAATGTGTAGTGGCATTTCAGTGCTGTAATTTGAATTTCCCTGATAACGTGTTCTGGATTGTCTTTTCATATGCTTATTTACCAGCTGTACCCTTTCTTTGGTGAGGTGTCTGTTCATATCATTTGCCCATTTTTTTATGTGGTTTGTTTTCTTATTGTCGATTTTCCGCCTGTATTTTGGATGCAGGTCCTTCATCAGATATGTATTTTGCAAGATTTTCCTCCCACTTTGCACCTCATGTTTTCATTCTAGTAACATCTTTGATGGAGCAGCTTTCATTTTTATTAAAGTCCAACTTAGTTTTTGCCTAGCGTGGGTCATCATGCCTTTGGCTCTGCACTAAAAACTTATTCTTCACCAAACCCAGGGTAATGCATTCAATCCTACATTTCCTCCTAGTTTTAGGGTTTCAGATTTTACAAGTCTGTGATAGGTACAGGGCCCACATTTGGCTTTTTAGGTATATATTCTGCTTGATGTTCACTGTACTTCCTAGAACTGTGATTTGAGCCTCCTGTCAATAATATTGGAATATTCTCAGCGATTCAAATGTCCCTTGTGCTGTGCACGGCCTTTCTTCTTTTAGCGACACGATTACACATCTGCTGTACCTTTTGATGTTGTCCCACTGCTCTTGGATAATCTATTATTTTTTCGTTTCTCCTTTTCCACCGTTTTTCCTGTCTGCATTTCCATTTCTGAAGTTTTTCTTGACAGACAGCCAGGCTTACTCCTCTATTCTTATGTGTCTGGTCTTCTCACGCGCCCGTTAAAAGCCTGCCTGTCTAAATTTTGAAATGTTGGCGTTTAATTTGGTTTACCTTTTTGACAACACATAGTCAGATTTTATTTTGTTCCTGGTGCATGTTTTCAGTTTATAAGATTCCCTTGCAATTCTGTCTTCATTTCCACCTTTCTGCTGGCACTGCCCATTGGTTTCTGCATGTTGTTCATTTTTAATTTAGCATCCTTAATATATTTATTTTATTAGTGTTAATCCCTTGTCTGGTAATTTCAACATGTGGTCATATCTAAGACCTGTTTGGATGTTTGTGTGTCTCTTCAGACTGCTTTTACTTCTCATTTAGCTGCCTTATAATTTTTTCTGTCATAGACCAGAAATGGCCTGTTATGATACGAGGAATTGAGGTAAATACAAATTTAGTATGAGGATTTGTGTTGGCTTGCCTACTGGGCCTAGTAGGGCTTTATTTAATGTGTATTGCAGCTTTATGTCCCAGAGGCTCCCCGTTCCTCTCTGTCCTCATTCTAGTGCCCTCCTGACTTGGGTCTCCCTAAGCAATCTTCTTTGGAGAGAGTCTGCAGTTGCCGGTCAGTAATTCATGGTAGTGCTGATTATGCTGGAGCCCTGCAGCTGTTCTAAGTGGGGCCAGGGCGCTGGAGGTAAGGGGCACCTTTTCCCTCACAGGAATGAGGCTCTGGCAAAGCCGGGACAATACGCCTTGGTCATAGAGAAGAGGCTAGGAAATCTGTTCCCTGTGGCTGCTTCTCCCTTCTTACCAGAGGCTCAGGGGAATTTGACTGCTTACTATGAGCACTAGAGGCTCCCGGAGAGAAACCCATGAAATCATAGGGGTGTCCAGAATATTAGGGCACTCTGGATTCTGACTCTTGCTCAAGTTCACACTCAGCAGACAAACTCATCAGAAGTAGCATTTAAGCATTCCTGCAAGGTCATGGTGCCGGGGACTTTTGTCTGAAGAAGACCCTTGTGGTGCCTTTGGGTTTGCTGTGTCTCCAAAGTTCACTGGACACCTCATCCTGCAGGTGCAGTCCCTCCTGAGTCAAAAGAGACTCACTGATTTTTCTCTTAGGTTTGTTCAGTGTTTTTCTTGGCGTAAGTGTGGAAGTGATTCATGCTACACTTTCTGTGAGCCGCTGGGCTTTGATTTAGTTTTTTGATTCAGGCTTATCTTCTTCTGAAGACCCCGTACTTCCTTAATCTGAGGGTTAATTGGCCAATTCTGGAAATTTCTCAGCCATTACTTTAAATTTTCCCCTTCTGGTATTTTTATATGCGTACTGAATCTTTACATTGCACCCTTCTTGTCTCTCAAGTGCTCATCATTTCCACCTCTTCATCATTCTGAGAAGTGGTGCAGATCTGGGCTGTCTTCAGCGTGCTAGTTATTATTTCTGATTTTCTTCATCTGCTATTCAACACATTTATTGGGGTTTTATTTCAGTTGCTAAATTTTTCATTTTGTTAAACTCTTACTTTTCTTTTCAAGTCTTTCCTTCCACATATATTATTCTTATATTTTGTTACCTTTGATGCACATGTTAATCATACTTATTCAGGGATACTCTCTCATCATGTTAGAATCTCCGGAGTTACTCTGTTGACTTAGTGTTCTGTCTTTCACTTACGAAGAATTTTCACTTCTGTTTCTGTTGTCTAAAGTTTGGGGAGTTTATTCTTGCTGGTGTGGTTTTTTTACTTATTCACAGAGAATTTCTCATTCATGTATTTTATATGCAGCATCAGGAGGACATACATACTCCTTTTCATGGCTTCTGGGCATAGATTTTTTTATTTCCTTTTGTTGATTTGTTTGTTTATTGCTGCTTACTGGTCTGGAACAACTTTTATGCTACTTCTATGGTTTGTAGAGGTACCAGGAATTATAGATCAGATATGTTTGAATTCCCCATCAGAAGGGTGACCATGCATTTTTAGGATTATGGACCATCCTGTTTCTCTCCTTTCAGCCCAGACTGAAACAAACTAGCTTTCTTTTTGTTCTGCCAGCGGGATTTCATGGTCTTGGTGCCGCACAGTCTCTGTACCGCATACCTCGTGGGCAGGCGTGTCATGGGGCTTGGCTTACCTGGCCTCCCTGCAGTCAGCGCTTGCCCTCAGGTCCCCGTAGGCACTGGCGTGCTGCCCACAGCTGTCTCTGCCTCTGCAGTTCTGCTGTAGTATCAGCTTGTGCATGTATAATGTCCTTTATAATTTCCTCTTAAATTTTGTTTTTGAGGATTTCTCTTGTTTTGTCAGCTTAGATTCGCATTTAAAAAGTCACTTGATTTCTTGCAGCATTTGTAGGTGTTTCGTAACAGGACAGTCAGTAGTAGTCACTTCATGAAATCTGCCCTTCTGCGAGACCCAGAAGCGGGTTCCCTGGAGAGCATCCTGGAGCATTTAACCAGTGCCCGTGTACTGTGTTGCTCACGTCAGCTCTAGTTGTGTTGTCTGTTTCACCTCCATCTCCTGCCTCTTGTCTGATTGACTTAATCTCCTCGTGTTTTTCCTCTGCACAACGCATGATGACCTCATGACTTGCCTTTGGGCCAGTAACTCAATTTTTAGCTGTATCTGTTTTGTTCCTTTCTGTTTCTAATTTATTAACTATGTAATAGTGTTATTTGGGTTCTAAGGTTTATTTAGCTCTGCAATCTTTCCTCTCATTTCAATCTGTTATTTTGCTTTCTTGTTTTTGAAATCATTTTTAATTTGATCAAGGTTTTATTAAGTTATATAGTATAAAGGACTACTGAGATGAATTTGCTTTTGGTTTGAGCTTTTTCCAGACTATGCTGTATGTATCAGTTGTGCCTGTCTACTCTCCTTCCTTTCTTCAGTGGGTTTGCCACTTTTAAGGTGTTACTTATGTATTACACTTATTTACTTCATTTATTCACTCATAATCATACCCTGTCCATATATCTGTCATTTCAGATGTTTCATACCTGCTCATTATTTTTATTTTCAGTATCCTCATAGGGATAAATTATATTTTATGTCATCCTTTCTTCATTTGGAGACTGATTTATTAATCCATGAGTCTATATTATATGTAGAAATATTAGAAAGATCAAATAACAAAACAATCCTCCTTCCCCCCCAAAAAAAAATCCAGACTAAGTTACCTCTTCTAAACCCTGCTTCTTTGGTGAGGAAGGGGCAGGGAGAGGTTGATGTGTGGTTTCTAAGCTGCAGTTAGACAGAGGTCAGGTCTCCTGTGCTACTTGAGGTCAACCCTAGATAACAGTAATGTGCTGTATATTTTAAATAGCTACAAGAAAGGTGTTTGAATCTTTTTACCAAAAAGAATTGATAAATGTTTGAAGAGCTAGGTGTGTTTAATGTGATATAAACATTACATCATATGCACGTGTATCAAAATATTGCAGAATTTTTAAGTATGCAGAATTTTTGTTTTATATCCATTAAAATAAATTTAATTTTGAAAAAAGACACCAAATAAATATATACATACATCTGGCTCCTAACTTCCAGTCACGCATCTCAGCCCTTTCCCATAGTCTGGATCCCACTTTCTTTTGCATCCCGGTGGATCCCCCTTGTTGTAGGTGTCAGGTCTTGACAGGATGTGTCGCAGTGACCTTTTGGACAGAACGTGTTGGAAGAGACTGAAACAGCAGGTGCACAAATACCGAACTCATGGCCTCCCCAGGGGTCTGGCTGTGTGTGCTGTTGTTTGCTGTTAGTCCGGTCAGATGGAACCCATTACGAGGGCTGTGTTTGTTGTGAGCTGTACAGAATTTGTCTGGAAGCTGATACAGTTAGGATGGCGATGGCTTAAGCACTGAGGGAAATTTATTGTTCCTGTCAGGGCTGGTTCAGATGAAGCTTGATTCATGGACCCCCAGTGTGCCCAGGGCCCAGTCTCTCCCCTCCTTCTCCTGTACTTCACAGTCTTCCTAACCTGTTGTGCTCCTGCTCTGTAACTTGGGGCTGCTCTTCTCTGCTAGGAGGTGACCCACCTCCCAGGCTTCGCTCCTCCAGAGCTACGCCTGTGGGGAGGACAGGAACAGCTTCCTCCTGCGGAAGAAAGCTTGTCTCCTTGAGAAGGGCAGGGCAGCTGTGGTGAAGGGAGCCATGGAGGCAGATCTAGATGAACACTGTTGGGGCCGCTTCCCCAGGACAGTCTCCTGTCCCCACATACACAGGCGGCTTGTGCCTGTTGGCAGTTAACCACATTCCCTTTCAATATGGCACAGGGCAGTGGGATTCACAGGGGAGAGACAAATCCCTGGCATTTCCTGGGACACACAGCTGACCTGTTCACCTGGCATTTATCCTTCCCAAAAGAGCCGTCCTGATTAGCTAGTTTCCTGGTTTGTTTTCATGTGTCTTTCCTGAGATTACCTCAGCAAGGAATTAATGCTAACTTGTTGGGAGAGGGGGAAAAAACTACATTATACTTTGTATGATTTTTTTAAAAAATCCCTTAAGCCTTTCTCTTTGCATTGCTCCTTAATACAGCATTCTAGAGCTATGCAGGATTAACTATAGTCGCTAAAAATAGAATGAAATAATTCAAAATCAGTCTGGGAGATTCTAGAGGGAGAAGTTTTCCAAGGACTGCAATCTGTGAGCTGTTGCGCAGGAGGTACTGTGTCAGTCACTCCAGGGGACTGTGTGTTAAAGGACTGCAGCAGGATGCAGTGGTCCAGTTTGTCAGTATTTAACCCTACTGTTAGAAATGAGTGGATGTCTGTAAACAGTTCAGTTGTAAGGAGTTTTTCAGAATCTTTACTAGGAAAATGGTGATGTTTCCTGGCTAAGCCCTCTACCATGGTGCATGGGTAGTGGAAAGAGGCCAGTATCCAAGGCTGGAAGGAAGGCATGCCACACACTCTCCTTTTGAAAAATTTTGCATCTGTACACTCATCCATCACAGAATCATCATTAGCCCTTTATCAAAATTAAATGTTGACCTCTACATGCTTAATTACAAAGCCTTGATATCAGCAGGAATAAAACTGTTGCCAAATGGTTTCAGGTTCTTGCTATCCTGTCCAAAGAATTAGCGGGGACAATTGATGAACATGAAAATATAACTTTTATCTAAAGTAGGAGAAGAAGAAGATAAAAAAGAAAAGAAGTGAAGTAGAAAAAGGTGACGATATATCCCAGACTCAGAATGGACTGTTGTAAGATCAGAAGGATAGCAGTGGCTCGGAGGTCAATGGTCATCGTCTTTTGTATCTTCTCAGATGGGGTCCAGTGGAAGGAGTTCTGCGCATGTATCTTGGCTGTGACTTGACAGCTTGTGATTGGCAGATTACACTGTTTGCCCAGCCTCTTTTCTGCTTCTCCATGGTGGCCAGGTTACATCCTCCTGTCCAGCTAGCTTGTCATGTTCTAATTTCTTGCCTCGAAACCATCCTCTGACATAGGCAGTTGTAGGTAGCGAGTTGTATCTATCATTATTTACCAGGTTATAAATAAAACCTGAGAAAACCTTTTAAAGCTCATTCATTGACCCACAATGATAATAACCCTTTAACTGTTAACATAAATACTGATTTATGAAAGACAACTATATTTCCCTAAACATACACATTTAGTAAGAAGGGGCATTACTTTACATTTTTGCAAATCTTAGTGCCTTGTTTAATGGAAGAGAACTGGATTGTCATATCTGCCTGCCTTTCCTTGGCTGCTGATCTGCTATGCCACTTGCCTCTGTTGAGTGCCACGGAGTGCTCATGAGAAAGGGCGAGAGGGAAATAACCGCTATGATCATGAAGAGAAGTTTCCACTTCACTGAGCCCTGGAAGGCATCTCGCAACCCAGGGGTTCCCAGAGCATGCACTTAGAACTTGTGTCCTGTACAAAGCCCAAAGGAAATGATTTCCCATTATCCTAATCAAAGTGTTCGCTCTTTCCACATGGGGTCAGATAACATGGTGATTCAGAATTAGTGTCCAGCTAAAGAGACAGCATGCTGGATCTCAGTGTTTACACTGAACTGTATGACCCAAGTCCAGGAGTTTGGTTTGTTTCGTTCAACAGTTGATGTATTTAGACGTTCCATTTCCTCTCTTTTTTTTTATTGAGTTTATTGGTACATTTTAGGTATACAATATGACGACATTCATCATTGGGAATTTGTACCTTTACATGATGTATCTTGGTTCTTATTTTTCCCCCTTCCCCGGCCCTCCCTTCAACCCCTCCACCTTTCCCTATTTACAAAGACTTTGTTTCCATTTTTTTCCTTTCCCTTCTTTCCTTTCTGCTACCCCTCCCACTTTCCCTTCCCCTTCCCCTCTGGACCTTTCCTTCCTATTTCACATTACCTATTATAAATTTTGATCCTTATTTACACTTTCAGTTTCTCACACCAGAGAAACTATTCAGTATTTACACGTGTGTCCTGTTTATTTCACTTAAGAGTATCGCCTCAATGTGCATCCATTTAGCAATAAATGTCTCCAGTTTCTCATTCTTTATGGCTGAGTAGTACTCCATTTTATTTAAAAAACCACATCTTCTTTATCCAGTTACCAGTTGATGAGCAATTGGGTTGTTTCCAAGTTTTAGCTATTACAAACTGTGGCACTATGAACATGGGTGTGCATATCTTGCTGTGGTATGATTCTTTTTGTCTCTTGATTATAAAGGTAATATATGCTCACAGTCAAGCATTCAGACACATCAGAGATACATAAAATTAACATTGGGAGTTCATCCATATTCCTGTTATTAAATGAAAAAAATAATAGTACTAACTTTGCTGAGTGGTTGTGTATCTAACTGGGTACAAAGTATGCATGTGTGTGTGTGTGCATGTTTGTGACACTTACAAGAATGCCAACTCTGTTTAATGGTAGTTATATTCAGATGTTACTTATGATATCTTTGGTGACAAAGTGCTTGTTCACCTTTTGCCCATTTTTCTTTTGGACTGACTGCTTTTTTTCTGATTGATTTATAGGAGTTTATTTCTTATTCTGGATATGACTCCTTTGTCGGACCTGGTATGTTGCTGACTCAGAGAAAATCACAGACCCTCAGTTTATTATTCTGTAAAACTGGATAAAAAATGCTTGGTGTAAAGGTTAAATTAGATAAAAAATGTCATCCTTCCTATAAACTATGGAGGGGTGCACAAATGTGAATTTATATCATCCAGCAGTGTTCTCTGAAAACAAGGACTTAGACATGGTTAGATCTATTGTTATGTGTTTATTTTTGTCAGTATCTATGCAAAAGAAAAAAAGAAATGATGAGAACTCTGTAAAATAATCTTGAATAATGGCTCCCGTAACTTCCAAAAGAAGAATTGCCATAGGAATGCAAGATAGCACATTACACATCATCAGAACAGCTGTACTTGAAATCAGATTATTCAGAAAGATTGACTTGGAAAACTGTTTCCATAAGTCACATTGTGCTCTTCACCGGTGTGTTCAGATTGAAAAGCATGGGGGGAGTCAGGCCAGTGACTTCGGGGTGCTCTTCCATGCACCGCACTGGGCTTTGATCCTGTTTGCTCCTGAGTCTCAGAGGCAGCAGGAGTCCAACTCCTGCAGGAGAGCTCTGTGGGCAGGCAGTTGTCACATGGGCCTAGCCACAGGCTCTGAGTGACATTTCGTAGACTGGCTGGCCCTGCCTCTCCACCCGACAGCGAGAGCAGGCACCGCTTTTGTTTCCCAGGACAGAACATTGAGACCCAGAGGCATAAAAGTCTGCCGACTGGTGAGCTGAGCTCAGAACCCAGGGGCTCTTCTGCCCACAGGGACTCTGCCTCTCCTTGCCATTGTGCCTGGTAGGGACAGGACAGTGATAGCCAGGTGGTGGCTGGAGGATCTGTAATTACTGAAGCCCATTTTTCAGAGTGCTGTGCATTAATGTTCGTGTCCCCCAAAACTGAGGGTGAAATCTTATCCCCAAGGAGGTGGGGTCATTGGTGGGAGTGGAGGGAGAGTGATCAGATCAGGAGGCTGTCACCCTTGTGAAAGGGTCTGCAGTCCTTTGAAAAGAGACTCCAGAGGGCTGCATCACCCTTTCTACCGCGACACAAGAATTCAGCTACACTGGCACCTGGATCAGTTTATACGCCTCCGAGCCTGTAGCGTTTTCTTGTAACAGCTGACACAGATGAGGACACAGAGCCTGTGGTGCTTGCTAATCAGTGCCCCCGGGGTACCCATGAAATGCTGCTTCTCAGGGGCTCCACCAGTTATTTTGAGTCAGGGTTTAGAAATTCCATCCTCCTCCCTGCAGGAACCCTGGAGGCTAACCAGTGTGACGTCCAGCTTGTGATGGAAGTGACTGGTGAATGCCCCTTCCCCACCGGTTCATGGTTTCCAGTACTCTGCACCGGAGGCTGATGGCTTTGGGGTCAGTGGATGGTACTTTGGTGTCTGAGAAGGAAGCTTCTCTTGCAAATAGGAACTGGGTTTAATACTCAGATAGGTCTGGGCATTGGGATTGGAGCCCTGTGGACACTGCCTTGTCCTAAATGTCCCGCTGCCAGAGGCCAGAGAGATGTACAGTGCACAGACTGTGGGCCCATCTGCAGACCTCCCACACTCAGAGGCGCTGCTGCCTTCCCTTCCCTCCCCTTCCGGTGTGGAGATGTGCACACCTCCGGCCCAGAAGGGTGTGCGGGGCTGACATCCTGCCTGTGTCCACTGTGCTGAAGATGACTAGGAAGCCGGGGAGTGAGCTCGGGCCTAACAGGCTAGGGCTGGGCGTCAGAGGGGTGCAGGGAGGACAGCAGTGAGCCGGGAAGAGGCAGGCGGAGAGGCTCTTCAGGCCTGTTTTTGGAGCTGCCATGGGCAGGGAGCAGAGGGGAGTTCACCTGGAAACAGGGCGTGTCCTGCCCCAGGGGAGGTCTCTGCAGGCTCCTTCCTGCCAGGTTCTCAGGAGATACCTTTGCATGGTGCAGGTTGTCCAGGAGCCCCACTTAAAGGAGACCGAGTCCTCTAAACATGGCCCTTTACCTGTGGTCACAGTGAGGGAAGTGTGGAGTCAGCACCACCTGATGGAGCCTTGGTGCGCAGGGCTGGGTGCACCAGGTGGATCTTAGGGGCCCACAGATTGTGCTGTTAGACAGTCATAGCTGATAAAAGCAAAGGCTTCCAGTGTGCGGAGGGAAGACCTGCTCTCTTGGCACTTTGGGTAGAATCCCACCCATCAGCCTCTCTGAATGGCCCTGTTCTTCCCTCCACAAGGCTGTTGGCATTTTTCAGTACGCGTCCATTCTTACTGTACAGTGTAACCCACCCCTCTCCCCCTCTGTTTTGTGTTCCAGGAGTGTAGGAACAATGTTCCCTTCCCAGCATACATATCAGGCCAGCGTAACGCATGGGACAGGAAGTGCCCCCTAAACATTCGTTGAATGAAGGAATGAATGAAAACTTTGATAGGCCATGACTTGCAGAAGCAGCTTGCGTGTGCACTGTAGTAGGGACTTTTAACTCTGTCCTTTGTGTGTGCACTTGGAGGAGAGTGAGCTGATCATATCTGTGGTCAGAAAGCCACGTGTGGAAGGGGACAGAAGACAGGTGTGACACAGTGTGTGCATCTGCATGTGCATAGGCCTGTGTGAGTGGGGGTGGGGTTGGGAGACCTGGTCACCAGGCCGTGTGTGGCCCCCAGCTGTGGTGGGGAGCAGGGAGACTCCTGCCTGGTTCCGTGGGCTCCCTTCAGGCTCCTGAGGGCTGCCTCTGGGGCGTCCCAGCGCTTCCTCCGGTAGCTGGCTGCTGCTTGTCCTTGCTTACAGCTTGAAACGCTGTACCTTGGTCCATGCTGCCGCACGGCACAGGAATCCAGTGTCACTCTAATGAGGTTTCCGTGGGAATGCTGCAAAGAAGAAAGCCTTTTAATTAGATTGGTAGTAATTGAGTTCCCAAACCACAGAAGCCTTGCTCTCAGGAGAGGAAGAGACAAACGCAGTTAAAAGAAGAAAAGACACCTAAATGGAACCCTCACTAATTCTAAGTCCATTGAAAACAACAGCTCCCTAATAAGTTGAGGCAACAGATAGATGTCCCGAAGAGTCCAAAAGCAGTGCCCAATAATATTGGAGACGAAACTGAAACCGGAGCACACGTGCGAGTTCAATGTGCAGCCCTGCTGGGGATCCTTCGCTCAGTGCGGTGCACAAAGAAATGTTAGCTCTCCAGTTTTTTAATCACTAAAAAAATCTTGACGTGTTCTGTTTTGGAAAGGGAGATGTATTTCTTCTTGTAGGCAACTGACAGCTTCTTCTGGCCTGGGGCCTCCCGGGAAATCATCCCGTGTTCTTCCCTGGGCAGTGCTTCCTTTCTACAAGACTTTTCCAACCCCACCCATCTCATTCTCAGAAATACCCAGCGGGTGAGCAGCCGGGCACTGGCATGGATGCAACAAAGCGTCTCTGCCAAGGCCTTCCAGCTCGCTCACCACATCTCTGTTTTAAAGAGGGGCAGGGCAGCATTCAGTTCTCAGTTTGCATCCCTGCCGCCAGCCACACCCTGGCGGATGCTATGTGCTTCCGGCCACTGGATCTGTTTCTGGTGACTGCCCATTAGTGAACCGGGCCAAGCACTTCCTGTTTTAGGAACTCAAGGCCTCAGCTTCTGGACAGTTTTCCCGAGGTCAGTAAAAAATACTTTCCCTGGAGAAGGTGTCAGTTACACATTTATGGAGTCTGGGTTGGAATTGAGGGTTCAGTGATTTAATAACAGCACTGCTGACAAACTCTGCTCAGTTGTCTCCTTGCATGTTGCTTTCTGGTGACCTTCTGGGCTTGGCCAGCTGTGATAAAGTGCCCGTCAGGTCACCCCGGTGATGTGAAGACCCCCACTAGGCTCTACTTTTTGAGGGTCCCACCTCCTCCCAGTAGTGCCACGCTGGGCACCAGATATCTGACATGGGGGTCTTTGAGGGACACTGAAGGTCCAAGCCGTGGCAGATGCCCTGCGTGTGGACAGAGCTGTGGCCAATACTGTCTCCCGCTCCCTGGGTGAGGCACAGACTTGACTCCCGGTGTGATTCCACACTCGGAGGTTTTGGAAATGTGGAACAGTGAGTTCTGGAGTCAGCAAGATCCAAGTGTAAAGTCGCCTCACTTTCTTGCCCTAATTCATCTGGATAAGGTTCACCCTACAGATGGGTGGCGAGGGTCGGGCATGTTGCCTGGCGGAGAGAGGATGAGAGAGAAGAGCCCACAGCCTGGGGTACACAGGGGGGACACGCTCCTCAGGGGCACCCTCCGTGTGCAGGGAGGCGGGCGATGTGGGCCTGGCCTCCTTCCCTCGTAGAGGGAAGAGCATAATATTTATGTTTATTTAAAGTGTATAAATTCTAGTAGTAAACCTGACCTCAAAAAACTGGAAATTGCACCAAATTTTTAAAGTATATAAATTATAAAATAAAAAATAAATAGCTAAGGCCTTAGCAAGCTTCATTTCTGGATGGTAGGACTGCCTGATTTCAATTTTCTTCTTTATACCTTGCCGCCCTTTGTAAGTGTTCTATAATAAATGTGTATTACTTCGGAATAAATAGAAAAGCTTAGCTCTGGGGAAATGCTGCTGGCTTACGTTTGCAGATGCTTGATGCATTCTAATTTCCACACATAACAGAGCTCCCGGCAGGCAGATCCCTGCAGGAATAATTGTGTCCTTCCTTCTTTTGTAAAGCACATGAGCCATATTTATGCTGCTTCTTCTTTTTTATTAAAGGATGAGAAGAACCAAGTTTTAACCACCAACATTTGGCTGCAAATGGTGAGTTAAGGCAGTGGTGGTCCTTGCCTGTGTGTCTGTCTGCTCTTGCTTCTGAGGTGCATGTGCTTGATCTGGAGGGAAAGCAGAGTTCCTGTGGCAGAAGCCAGGCTGTCGTCCCTGCCCCCTACCTGCCCACAGTGAATGCTGGAGGATTCACACCATGGACTCAATTGCTAATTTACAAAGTCCTGTAGGTTGCAATTGAGCATTCAATACTGAATGACAGCAGGACTCTATGCATGCTTGTATTGTAGTTCTGAGTTATTTGGGGGACGTTTCAAAGCCACTTCATGCATGACAAATAAGAAGTTGCAGAATCACATTCAGATGTCTGCACTCTACACAGTGGCTGCTCCCGGCACTCAGCAGCTCTGGGTCTGGCTGCTGCGTGTCTGAATCCCATCGAGGGCTCCTCAGCCAAAAGTCTACATGCTTCATGCTCAGTGACACCTGCCAGAATCTTGAAAGGCTTCCTAGGTTGAGCACCCCTAATCCAAAAATCTATGGTCTGAAATGCTCTGAACTTTTTGATTGCTGGCATGAAATTCAGAAAGCTGCAGGTTTTGGAGCATTTCAGATTTTTGGATTTTCAGATTTTTGGACTAGGGATGCACAACCAGAAGACTCTATGCATTTCTTCCAAATTCTGGAAAACCTACAAAATCTGAAACACTTCTGGTTCCAGGCATTTTTGATAAGGGTACTCAACCTGTATTCTATTCCTGCATTTTTAACTTGACATCTATGACTGTAACCTAAATTTAATTAATTGAAGGTGATGTCACTTCTATCAAATTGTAAACGTTGGAGTTTAAATATAACACTGTCAATCTCTTTTAGGTAGAATCTAAATACCACAATGATTCTATGCCTATATCATTCATTTAAAAGCCATATAAAAAAATAAAAGCCATATAAACATCCTGCTTTAACTGTCAGCTAGTTTACATAGTTCCTTTGCACCTGCATTTCTGTTTTACTTTTTATGTAGGATTTTATCCTAATGCAAAATAATTTTATATTTAAAAGTCTTTTGTGAATCACTCCACCTTGATTTTCTCAAATGTGAATGTTTACAAAAATTTTTCCTTGAGACTATACAAATTGTTCTTCTGGATTGATGTAAGATTGCTATTGTTATTGGTACATAACTCAGTAAGGTGACACAGATTTCCAATTTTAATGCATAATTATTAAAGTTTTTAAATTGGAAATTCATGCCTGGGTCGAAGATGGGGCTTTGTTTTGAATTAATTTATGTGTCTACAGGTGACCATTTCTTACTTCTAGAACAATACCGCTGTCACCTTCGTTCTATAATTCTTTTATTAATAGATGCAGGAATGTTGGTAATGTTGGTAATGAAAAGAATTTGTTAAAGTAATTTTACTCAGTTTTTGAACTTCTTCCAGATTGTATGCCAACAACAGTGTTTTCATCAAATACATCAGCTGACAACTCTACTAGTTTCAGCTTCATTTTTTTGAAAGCAGAAATTAAAAGAATTAAAAACCCATCTGATCTTTGAAAGTATTTGTCACCCTGTGTTTAGTGTAACCCCACATGAAGGGGGCTGGACCTTCTGTTTGGCTCTGGTCAGTGTCCTAAGGTAAACGCGCCCTTCTTTGCAAAGGGAAGGAAGAGTGAGGGCATAGGATGGCCCCAGGCCTCGGGAGGGTGGCTATTCCTGGAGGAGTTGAGAGGCGGAGCCCAGCAGATCCACCTGCCTTGTGCCCAGGGGATCTGCCCCGTGTCACCTAGCAGTACAGGAGGCCCCTTCAGGACCCACTGTAAGCAGGGCTCTGGGAGCTTCCCCAGCAGGGTTAGAAAAGCACTGTGCCTCACCCACCCCTGAAGCCGCCTCTGCCTCTTCCCTCCCCAGGCCTGGGTGCTGAAGGCCAGCGCTTGCCCAGTCTCTCGCCTCTCCCCCTCTCCCCTGCCTCTGGTGTTGTCACAGCGTCTGCGTGTCGCGCTCATTCTGGCCTCTTCCTGTCTTTGTCACCCCACCCGGTAACGTAATGGGCAGTTGAGTTTATCCATTCGCTCACCCGGAGACCTCAGCGTCACTTTTAACTCGTCTTTACATTACGATCCACCAGCAAATTCTGGGAATGCAGTCATCAGACAGACCCGGGGTAGCACTGCACATGAACCCATTGCTTCTGGCCAGGCGGACACTGCCGTCGTGTCTAACCCTGTGGAGTCTCCCGCCGGGCCTCTCGCTCGCTCAGACCTGGTCTCCCCTGCTGGAGTCTGTTGCAACACAGCAGCCAGTGTGATCCTCAGTTCCTCTAGGGCCTCCTGTCTGCCTGGGCAGCATAAGAACTGAAGTCTTTGAAGTCACCTTCACTTCCCTTGCCTGGATCCTCTTTTCTCTCCCATCCTCTCTGCCCTCTTCTTCCTTGCTGTGCTCTCTGTCCTCTTGATGTTACCAATGCACACATCACCCGAGCACATTCCTACCTCAGGGCCTTTGCACTTGCTGCTCCTCCTGCCTGGGAAGCTCTTTTCCAGGAACCACTTAATTTTCTCATTTACTTCTTATTGGTCACTTCAGAACAGCATCTTTTCAGTTACTTTTTCCTTGCGCTCCTGTGTACTGCCCCAAACCACTCCCTGTTCCCTCCAGGCAGACCCCCATCCTCCATTCATTCTCTCTCTGTCTCTCTGTCTCCCCCCCCCCCGCCCAAGCTGGGGATTGAATCCTGAGCATGCTAGGCAAACATTGTATCCCTGAGCTACATCTCCAGTTCTCACTGTTTTTTTGCTTTGCTTCATTTGTCCACTACGTCCTTGTCACCGTCGGACTCCTCACACTCACCTGGATGCTTGTTCCTGCCTGCACGTCCCTGCACCCTCCTAACACAGGTCCAGCCCAAGGGCAGGGCTCCGGTTGGATTAGTCCATTGCCATTCCTCCACCCTAGCCCACTACCTCATCTGCTGCAGGCAATGAGTAACTTTGGCTCAGTGATGCTCTGTGAATCCTAGAGGGCCTCAGATATGACCCAAAATGAAGCTAACTCTCCATAACCTTGGAACACTTCAGGAGAAGATCATCCAGGCCCCAAGGAACACAGCTGCTATTGACATTTTTCTTGCAAAGACAAAGTGTGCTGCAGTCCACTGTCTGTCCCTGCTGCCTGCCTTCGGCATCAATGAGCCACTGATCTTGAGCAGTGCACAGGCATAGAGGGGTGGAGGGTGTCGGCTCCCAGGAAAAGCATGACTGAGTTATTACTTACTGTACTGAGTGCAGTTGCTGCATAAATAAACATCTTTGCTGTGGACACTGTCGCCACAGACCTCTAAATTTCCTTGAAGTAAACTTTATTTCTAACCGTGACTGACATTTGCAGAAGCGTCTGCAGCTTCGTTAAAAAAATTCTCCTTTACCTACTGAGCTCGCCTTGCAAGCGCCTGCTGTATGGAAGGTGTGGAACAGGCCAGGAGAGGGCTCCGGAAGTGGAGAGACCCATCTCCCTCTGTTCAGCCATTTACAGTCAGGCTGTATGATTAACACATTTAAAGAAAGGTTAACTGCTAAGAGATGACAAATGTTTGAGGAGATGGAAATGCACATTACCTTAATTTGATCACTACATATTGTATGTATGTATTGAATTGTCACACCTACCCCATACATCTGTATAATTATGCACCACTGAAATTGTTTTAAGTCAGAAAAAAAAATATGAAAAAAAATTAACGGAGCAAGACCAAGTGGTTCCCTGGAGACATTGCAGGGGACAGGCTGCTGAGAGGACACGGGAATAATATGCTTTGCAGAAATCAGAGGCAAGCAAAGCCCCAGACTCTCTTAAATGATCGGGTCTGGGAGCGCTGGCACTGCTGTGTGTCTCGTCATTAATCAGTGCTTATTCTCAGATGTCTCCATACAAAAGGCGAGCCAGCTCGCTGCCTTATGAAGCTGGGTGATAAGTTTGACCTGGAAAGTGATGCAGGAGCTGACACTGCCTCCCAATGGATTTTTTAAGGCATCCCAAGAATCTTTGGTTTAAAACAAAGCTTAATAGTTAGGACCTAATACCTGCACCTGCCTGCTCCCTGGCCCAGCCCAGGTTTCAGTCAGGAGGCCCTGTTGCTCTGACCTGGTTGGCAGGGATGCAGGGGCACTGTGTGGCACCTGGGGACTGTGTAACTTCCTTGGGATCATTTCTAAACAACCACCCATTGATTCCCGTTCTTTGCTCCCTGACGGGTCCCCAGCCTGGCCTGACCCAGTCTGAGAATTGGCCACCTGCAAGCCATGAAGCTCAGTACCGAAGGCATCAGCCAGAGTTCCCGGAAGCAGGGTGTGTGCAGGGGTCCGAGGAGGGTCCAGGAAATGGTTCTCCACCATGAGTGACTCTCAGTCTTCCACGTTGCTGAATTCCTGTTTTGAAAAATCAGAACCCACATCGTCTTTTCCCCAGGGTATTTAAATACAGGTTGATCTGCTGCAAATGGTATATATTTTATATCTAATCAAAATGGAAGAGGCAGAAAAGTTAAAGAAAAAATGAAATTAAATTCTTTGACCTACCGTTTGTTGATTTTGTTATCCTTTCTCCCAGTTGCCCTTAATTTTGTGTGAGTTCCAGATTATTCCAATAACCTGCAGGAATAGAGTTGCTGATCTCTCTATTTACCTCTTCCTACTCCTAGGAGGAAGCAGTTGGTGTATTTTCTCTGCAGATGTTTTATTCTTTTCCTGTCAGACATAATCTGATTTAATAATGTATGAGAAAAATGACAGAAAGTGTTTCAGTTTCTGAAGAGACATTTGAGCCCTTCAGAGACATACATTCGCTGTTGGAAAATATGTCTTTTTTATTTTGGAATCTTGACCACTGTTCTGCCTTTAGATTTTCCTTTGTTCTCTGCCTTTAAGTTCCTAATTCTAATTATGGTACTGATAGCATTCACTTCATCAAAAGGTAGATTGTAGACCATCATTATTTCTAAAATGTTTACCTTTTCAGTTTCTGTATTTGTTTCCTCTGACACATAGAAATGCTTCACTTTATGCTCATAGATTAGCCAGCCTCATTGCAATGATCACATCCCGAGGTTGAGCGGGGGCAGGGGGGAGTCTTAGTCATTGTGTTCATCTACGAGAAAAGTTCCAGGGATAAGGGACAGAAGGAGGCTCTTGTTCCTTCTCTGAGATCAAAATGGCTAATTGGAGAATTTTGGAAATACATGTTTGGCTGGTATTTGCCAACACCCAACAACCAGTTCTCTAACTCAGTTCTGACACTGTTGACCGTAAGTTAGCATCTGCACCCCGAGCTCCAAGGCTGACCCCCATAAGATCCCCCACTTCAGACACCTGCTGTAAATGGGTTGTCCAGGCCCCCCCTCCCATGCTTCTGCACGGCTAATTCCAGAGGTTCTTACAACTCCCCTCTCAGGTCTCTTAATCTTCTAGGGGCCCACATGGTCCTTAGGCAGACACTTGGGCCCAAAGGAGAAAACCGGAACTGCCAGATGGAAGAGACATAGGACGGGATGAAGGGAGGGAGGTGTGGCCCTCCCTCACAGCCAGGAAGCTCCCAACCTTGCTGTTGGAAAGCCTTTAAAGCCTGATCTCCGGCCCCTCCGACGCCCCCTGCCAGCTGGGGTGCAGATGAGTTGAAGGTCCCCACCCCTGCTGTCAACGCTAGTTTTCCTGATGCCCAGTCTGGACTGCCCGGAGCTCAGCCCTGGGTCACCTCATTAGCATACACTGGTGTGCTGGAAAGGAAAGGACCTCTTTAACAAAAGATGCTGTTTTCAGGCACTCTGTGCTAGGAACACCAAAGACATTTCTTCGGCTGTAATGTATTTTCTTAGAAGAAACTGGCTCTCTCTGGCTCTCTCTACTTCCATGCTGGGGTGCAAGCTCAGACACAATTAGAGCTTCTGTGGGGAGGCAAGAGGGTCTGGACTCGCTGTGCATTTTAGATGGGCAGCTCTTGCCCCCCTGGATCCCCCTATAGCCCCACACCCTCTTCTGTTGGAGATGTGGTGAGAAGGAAGCCAAAGACAGGCAGAGAATGGTAGCACGGACTGCTCTACGTGGGAAGACCGGAGCGTCCGCGTCTCCAGGTTGCTTTTCAGCACCAGCATAAGGAGACCACGTCAGGTGCTGTTCACAAAGTTTTCCCTGTGCCTCTGTCCCCAAGGGGCCCAGATGGGACTGGAAACACATGGTGTAAGAAGACAGACAGCCTTTTCTTCAAACAGACTGTCCAGTGCTATTCCACATCCCTTCTTAGGAAACCCAGGGCAGGCAGCGCAGGTTCACGTCCCACTCCCAAGTCTTTGCTCTGCCTTTGGCTGCAGCTCAGTTATTATTTAGTATAACTCCTGTGCATTGTAGGATTTTGTACATGGAAGAATCTCATTACTACTTGCCTGCGAGGGGCACATGATTTTCACCTGGTACTGCACACATGATCTCACTTCATCCTTGCAACACCATCCTGTGAGCGTGAACACACAGAAGGAAACTGCAGCCCAGGGAGGGCGATGCGCCCAGCAAGCCTTTCCCTGAGCCTTGGTGCACACTCAGGTCTGGTTCCAAAGCTCCCTGCAGCTGCTCCCCTGCCCCATGGGTCAGCACGGCTTTGCTCACAGGGCAGACAATGTGAGCAGCACCATCAGGGACAGAGCATGCCGAGCTGTTCTGCAGACACCAAATGCAGACACTGCCTTGGGAGAACCAGCTGTAGGGCAGCCCAAAGGTTGCTTTCCTGAGGTCAGTCAAGCAATGCTGTCAAGTCCGGACCCCAGGGTTGACCCCAGACATCTGGCTCTGAGCCTCAGTATCTGTTTGTAAACCAGAACAGTATTGCCTGACACCCTTGGGTGGTGGTGAGCAGGGTTCACACCATGCTGAACTGGGGATGTGGCCCGGCTAGGACTCAGCCTGCGGTGTGCACTCAGCTGGGTGTGCACAGACAGGAGGAGGCTCTGACAGTGTCGTCAGAGAGGTCTGAGTTTGACCAGCCAGGCGTCCCTTTCCTGCCAGCTCTCTTCTGGTCATTATTTCAGCACATGGAGGAGACAGGAGCTTGCCTCTGACTAGAGCCACCCACCTTCATGGCCGCTCATGGAACCCTGGGCTCTGACGGGTACTGTGACTGCTTGTGTGATCATCAGTGGCCAAGCCAGAGAAGCAGCCCAGGGTGGGATACAAGATGGTGTACAAGCTGCACAGGAGTTGGTATGGAAGAGTTTCGTGCCTAGAGCAAGCGAATAAGTGAGGACAGCAAGCATTGCTGGCTGGCACTCAGGTGGTCCAGAAAGCAATTTGAAAGACCAAAGCTTCTCAGTGTTCTCCCACCCCCACCCCCAGCCACCCCGTCTAATTAGAGACCCCAAAGTGCTGCTGTCAAAGGCTGTAGGTGACATAGGTGACGTTTCAGAGTGATCTCCATTAACATATCCTCATTCTCTGAGGCCCCTGGCTGTAAAATGACCTCACCCACCTGGATAGTCCCTCTTGTTTAACTTCAGATAGTTCCAGATCTCAGATAACCTTTTTTTAGAGGGAGGTAGGAACTGGGGCTTTTTGCAGTGAGCTATATCCCCAGCCTTTTAAAAAAAATGTTTATCTTTTTTTTTTGGTACCGGGGATCGAACTTAGGTCCTTGAGCTTGCAAGACAGACTGTGGAACCACTGAGCTAAATTCCCGGCCCCCCAAAATGTTTATCTTGAGATGGGGTCTTGCTCTGATGCTAAGTTACCCAGACTGGGTTTAAATTTGGCATCCTCCTACCTCAGGCACCCAGAGTTCTGGGATTACAGGCATGGGCTACCATGCCAAGCTCTCAGGTACCCTTTCTGGGTGCTCTCCACCCTTGCCAGAGTATGGTCAGATCTCTGGAACATGCCCTTGGAACTTTTCCAGAATTAATAGCTCTAGACCCACAGTGCCTCACACTCAATTCCTGAATCTCATCAGCTCTGGAAATTTGTTCCCTGCCTCCACCATGCTGTTGTTTTTTAAGAGTGCCTCAAATTCATTTGGTCTGAAATCAAATTGAAATTGATGTGCAATTGAAACATTTGTCTCTCTGTAAATATGTATGCAAATTTCGATGCAGAAGTAACAATGTGTTTGATTATGAGGGGTTGCAGCATATACCTTTTTAAATCTTGCAAAGTCTCGGCTCCAGAACGTGGCAGGTGTCAGCAGCGGGACTCCATGTGGAATGGGTCTCATTATGGTGCACTGTGGGACCTGCTGGGTGGAAACCTCCCCACCCCGAGACTCCCACAGTGCAGTGCTGGTTTTGTGGCAGCTGCAGATGGGATCCGATCTGAGCAGCTATGGCAGAAGTTGGCCTCAGCAACGGCTGGTGAGCACCTGGTCCTAGGAGGGAGGACTCCAGGTTTGGGCTCCCCACTGGCAAAGTATCTCTCAAGAACCTAAACTGGGGCTTGGACTCGAGCCTGTGATTGTGTGTGTGTAGATGTGTGTGTCCTCCCCCGAGTCAGGGTCCTGCTGCTGAGGCCTGATGCTGGTGTTGTCAGGTTGTGGAGCCAGATGGGCCATCCCTGCAACAAGACCAGATTCACATGTTAAAATGTGCCCTTAGAAGATTCTGAGCTATTTCCACAAAGCTGCACAGCAAGTGCTATTTCATGGAAATAAATGGTCTACATTTCCAAAGCCTGGCTTTTACTGCAGTTGAAATAAGTGAATTTATTTTTTTACAATGTCCTTATCATGAAAACTTGGAAAGCAGAACCATTATTCATTTGGCTAGAAGGAACTCATCCGCCGCAGAGGAGAAGGCTTGGTGGTGTGCGATGGATTGGAATTGGCTTTAATGCTACCATCTGAATGTGGTCATGGTGACAGCAGGACCTTAAATGTGATTTCTATGCTGTTCATGATCATTTCAAAAGAGATTATTTAATTCCCAATTTTCTTATATTTTACAAATAACAACTGAGTTATGTAAATAAATGTCTGGAACTCTTTTTGGCTTTGATCTTACCTAGTAACCTTTTACAAGAACTGTAAGGCGGTCAGGATGCAGAGTGGTGCTAATGCCATGGTCTGTGTGTGTCAGTCTTGGACAGATCACTATTTGCAGTGGAATATGTCAGACTATCCAGGCGTGAAGACGCTTCGCTTCCCAGATGGCCAGATTTGGAAACCAGACATTCTTCTCTATAACAGGTAAGCACATTGATTGGACAAAAGGAAAATGATCCTATGCACGCATATATGTTCAGGCAAGCACATTTGAATATTGTACAGAAATGCTAAACACGGTTACCTCTAATGTGGTACCTCAACTTCCAGTGAGGCTTTCCAAGTGGCTTGGCCTTTGAGAAGCAGCTCTGTCTCCCTCTGCTGGTAGATTCTGTGTTTGCATCCAAGCTCGGGTTTTCCCACCTGCTGCCCAAGATGATCCTATCCGTGGTGTCTCTCGTTAAGGATGCATAGCATTGTTTCTCTGCATATTGGAGCATGAAGCATTCTTCCATAAGACACTGCCTTGGTTGAATGGCAGCGGTCATGATCAACAGTAGAAGGTACAAGTCCATGGGATGCATAGCTGGATTCTGCGGTTTAGACTTGGGTCCTCATTTGACTTGTTCCTCATCGTGAATGTGGCTGAGTTCATGAGGACAGTCATCTCTAGCTGCTCGGGAAGATGTGCTGCACAAGTCATATATCTGACATAAGAAAAGCAAACGAGTCATGTTCAAATAGTCTTTTTCCTGAAGGCAGAAAATACGGGATTCATCAGTAAATGAAGGCAGGAGGATTTGCAGACCAAATGCCCAAAGGGAAAGGATCTAGGGTGGGTAAATTTCTAAAAGCTGTTAAATTCTTTGTTAAACTATGTAGTCAGGTATTGGAACCTAGAGCATCCCTTCTCTATTCTAAACTGTGATGGCCAGGTTACTATAAAATAAAAGGAAGTTACTTCTTAGTGAGGATCCTATCTGGAGCGAGAAGGTGCCCTGACTCAGAATACACTGTGACTGTCACCTGCCACTTCCCTTGATAGTCACTCAGTGGCCTTCTTCAGCCAGCAGGTTTTTTCTCCTATACTGGTTACTTCCGGAAGCCTGGTTAATTCCATTTCTCCTATCCACTTTTAATTCTGTCTTTGTTGTTGGGGTCACATTTCCCTTGAATAACTGGGCTTATCTCTAGAAGAAGATCCACTTCATGTTTGCTGCCACTCTCTGCGTCTTAAAGTTCAGAAAACTGAGCTTTGAAAACCATCCAGGTTCACAGTGTGGTCCCTTGTTTAGTGTGTGAAACACATGGGCTTCTTTGCTGGGCTTCGGTCATCTGTGTCCTGGGGATGTGGAGGGGCTGTGTTAGTTTGCTGCAAAATTCCACAGAGTAAATGCTTAAACAACGGGCATTTGGTTTCTTAGCATTCTGGAGGCCAGAAGTCTGAGGCCCACGTACGGGCAGAGTCGATTACTGCTGATCCTCTCTGTCCTCCGTTTGTAGGTGATTGGCTTCTCCTGTCTCTTCCCATGGTCCTTACTGTGTGTGTGTCTGTGTCCTAATCTTTTCTTGTTTTCAGGACACTGGTCAGATTAGATTAGAGATCACCCTAAGGACCTTGTTTTGCTGTATCTCTCTGAAGGCCCTTTCCCCGAATATAGTTACATTCTGAAGTACTGGGCTCCGTGTTTCAACATAGGAATTTTTGGGAAAAAACATTTCAGACCTTAACAGAGACCTTACAGTTGAGTGTGTATGAACAAAGGGCTATGGTTGAATAAGTCTGGGTGTAAGTTTTCGCTATACTGAAATACTTACTGTCTCTATAACCTTTGAGTCTCTGATTTGCAGAAGGGGAGAAATGTCAACTTCCTGAGTTGAGAAGGAAATCTCTGCAGACATGGAGCACGTGTAGTGCAGTCCTCGGCAAAAGATAATCATTTCATAATGGCATTTGACTGTTACAGGCATCAGGGTGAGGCTTTCTGCTTAGATTAGAATGTTAATTTAATAATTTCAGAAGAAACAATATGCTTCATACTTCCCAGTTCAGCTTTCTTCATCTGAAGTCTAAGATACATTTTGTAATGTAGAATCTCAAAAATGAGGCTCAAAGAGGTAAATTTTATGGTGATATATTAAGACTGTTAGTTCCAAAACATAAAATGTTTGATGACCCCAACATTCTGGCTATTGAAGAGTTACTAAGCATTCTACATAATCAAATTTCAAGGAGCAGAGACATAGCAGTCTCTAGCCAGCATATGACTCTAGGCACTCAGGAAACACACCAGGCTCTCCACATGCTGGGCCCGACCGACACCCCAGAGCTGTGCTGTGGTCCTCTCGTGACTTCCTGCAGGTGCTACTTCCCTGGCTGCTCCCAAGCCATTTCCCTTCTTCTCCCCGAAGTGGCTCCTACGGTATCTGCCTCAGTATTTCTGAGCAGTGGGATAGAGGAATTCCCTCCTGAAGTAATTGCTGAACACACTGCTTGCACACCCACATGAACACAATGTGGAATAAGCAGGTTACGGAGACTGTATGAGCCAGGCATAGTGATCCGAACTGTGCAAACAGACACAACGTCTGTGTCAGGTAGAGTTCACTAGGGAACAGATTTAATATATGGGTCAACACATGTCTTAGTTACTTTTCTCGTTGCTAAGACAAAATACTGGACACCCAAAGTTAAAGCAGAAAAGATTTATTTAGCTCACAGTTTGTAGAGGCTTCAGTCCATAATCAGCCAGCTCCAAGGCAGAGTGGCATGGCAGACAACCAACAAAGAGGAGAAACAGTTCATGGCAGGCAGAAGGTAGCACAGCAAGCAGTAAGGCATAGCAGCTTCTTTCTGTCCCTTTTATAGTCTATCTAGCCTACCTACCTTCTGCCCTTAGGGTAGGTAGCACTCACACCCACAACTGCCAAACCAATCAGTGTGCTAGTTTAGCAATCACACACCCTTAATCCCAGCATTGCACACTCTAGATCCAGCCACCTCTGAAAAACCCACCTGTGACTGCATGAGGCTCTGGAGGGACAGCTAGACACAGCTATAACAACAAGGTAGGCTTACGGGGTGCCCTGCGGAGTGAGGGGTGGAAGAATGTAAAAGAACCATCCACATACTATGGAGCAAGAGGATCCAGTCCAGACCCAAGGGCCTGGCGCTCCCTGCAGAGCCCCTTGTGAGCCAGAATCTGGAAACCGAAGGGTCTGAGCTTGGAAGGCTGCATTCCTTTCAAGTGGACACCACAGTTAACCACTGCAGCACCTATGTCACTTACAAACCAGCCCAAATTTAGTGAACTTAAAAAACAACCAATCCCGTTCCTCCTCATGGTGCTGTGAGCTGACTGGACCCATGTGGCCAGCTGTCTGTTCCATGTGACCCTGTAGACAGCAGGGAGGGGCTGGCTGGCAGGGATGTTGGCCTCGCGTGGGGGCTTAGCCAGGGTTGAGAAACGAGTCACCTTAGGTTTCTTCCTCTGTCCTTTTCTCCAGATGCAGGTGGCCCCCAGCTTGATGTCTGGGAGTGCTCCCGCAGGAAGGGAGAATAGACTGTCAGCCCTTTAAGGAGTGAGCTTGAAAGTTCCAGAATGCCCATTCACCCCATTCTGTTGGTCAGCTCCAAGTCAAGGGAGGGGTGACTCGCCCCAGCTCTGTAGGGCATGCTGGGAGGGAAGAAAGAGGGACAGGAAGCTGGATTCTGGAGAGACTAGCCATGCCTGGGTAGGAAAGGAAAGCGGTAAAGCTGCGAAGGCCAAATGAAAGACTTGGGGGTAAATCGAAAGCCTGGGACAGGTGTGTGTAGTGAAGGTATCAGGTAAATGGAGCACTCAGCAGAGCGCATGTCACAGGCCAGTGAGAGGATGAGTGGGTGAGAAGAGACGCTTCCCAAACACAGGCGCGGTCTCATTATCCTCAGCTTCCACTCTGCAGGTTCCCTTTGCCAGCTGGACAGGTCTGTGTGCCCTGGCCAGCTGCTCCTCTGTGTCCGCTCTGCCTGCTGCTCCCCAGCCCAAGGTCTGCCAATCATGCCCCTGGTGCATTGTGAATTTTCCACACACAGGCTGGTCACACAAGCTGCCCTGTGCAGGAGGAAGGCCCACCCCTTCTCTCATCCCTCGGACCTCCTTGAGAAAGGGGTTCCTGCCCCCTGTCCCATCTCAGGGGCACCTGGCAAAGCGCTTAATACTTACGGATGAGAGGTCAAGATGGAGGGAGGCAGGATGTGAGAAGTCTTAGGATGAGGAACCAAGAGGATGGGCCGGGGTGACACAGTGCTGCCAAGAACAGCAGAAGAAGAAATAAAGGAAAGGAAATAAATCCTGTTGGCAACTTGAAAACATTAAACTGTGAAAGAGACCAAAAACCAACACAGAAAGTAGCAAAAGTAGGCTTGTCCTTAGTAAGATCTTGACCTTCTGATATTCTGTAACTGGGGATTTGGGGAGATGTGGCCTTAATACTTTCTGCCGGCTTCTGCTCAAAGATCCATTTTTTGGTTCGTTAGGGTGTGAATGAAGGTACAGGAGCTTTTCCTAAAGAGGGCCTTAAAATGTCGTCACTCGGTAAGTCATGGCTTTGAAGGGTGTTGACTGGTTCTGGGGATGCCTCACAAACATGTTTCTCCCTTTCTTTCAGTTTGATATTGGAGCCTGTGTGTGAGCCAGTAATGGTTTTTGAGATGTGATACATTTTCTGTGCTCTGAAGAGGCTGGGTCTCTGCAAAACCACTCTCTGCATCATTTCTGGAAGGGCTGTTGTATCTCCCTGATGGATGGGAACCAGTTGTGAGCTGCCAGCAGCTGGTGGACTGTGCTGGGGAGAGGATGGGCGTTAATGAAAGCTCTGCCCCGTGCTGAGTTCAGTAGTCTCTCCCTGGCTTCATCCTGCTTCGCTTGAAGCTGTCAGTTCAAGGATTTTTCTGAACACAGTCTTGCTCCAAGTGAGAGCAATTATGGGTGTCTTGTCACGATTTCCCCCCTTGGATGGAATTAAAAGCCTTGCTGGTATCAGCAGTTGGCTTGCAGGGGGGAAGTCTGAATCCTAGTGACATTGAGGCTGGCTCTGCCCCTTCAGCAGCAGGCAAGAGCTCAGCCTCGCCGGGCTTCTCTGCTTCTTAGTTGCCAGGTCAGAAAATTCTGCAGCAAATGGAAATCTTTTTGATGAATATATGTAAAGATGCTTTTCTTGGCTCTGAATTTTGAGAACAGCAGGGAGCGTCAGCCATCTCATCCACAGACCCTGCAAAGCAGCATCACACATCTGTAGGCTGGTGTTTTTCTTTACGTGTTCCTCTGCCCCTGTGGCTGATGACAGAGCCCAGGGAGGGAGCGGTGTGTGGGGCACACTGGGGTGCAGAGTGATCAGCCTGGAAATGCTTCTAATTTTGCTCACCAATAGGATGCCAATGGAATAGGGTTTATTCGCTTGCCGAGTGTTTTACTGAGGGTAACTGTCTAAGTAAGAGCCCGGGTCTGCATCTTTATGGTTTACAACTTCTCCACTGTTGGCTGCTGTGTGTTTGCCGAGTTATCCACATGTGGCGGGACCACTTAGATCAGCGCTGTCATAGGTAGTGGCTCCCATGTGGTGGTGTCCAGGAATCAGACTAAGTTGGCCTGCTGGTCCTCAAAAGCCCCTGGTACAACTGAGGCTGGCCCTGGCAGGCTGAGGACAGCGGTCTTTAGGAGGGGTTCTTAGATGTGGCAGGAATCTGCAGATAGGAAAGGACTATCTTGCCACTAGGCATCTTACAAAAGGTTTGAGCATTGTGCTGTCAGAGTATCTGCATGATCGAATATTCAGCTCTAATCTGTGGGGAGGCTGTTTTTACACAGTATGTGGGTGGACGAGAGGAGAGACCTGCAGCCTGTGTTCTAGAAGTGAGCAGAGCCAGCTAAGCTGTATTTGCATCTCCACGGTCATCCTCTGGGCAGCCCATCTCAGCCTCTCCTGCTCACCTCAGCTGCTGGCACTGTTTATTTTTCATTTATTCATTCATTTGACCAATATTGAAAGAAAGCTCCTGCATTGCTCGTACACAGCTCTAGGAACTGAGGATGCAGCAGTGATCAAATTGGACCACACCCCTCCCTGCTGGGAGGGAAAGAAGTGGCTAGGAGGGGAGGGAGCCAGTGAGCCAGCGTAGGTGTGCCCAGTAACCAGAGCCAGGAGAGGACAGAGAGGCCTAGAGCAGAGGCAGGGGTGAGGCACACAGAATGGCCAGGCTGGGTGTCTGGGAGGCGGCTGCTCCTGCCCCAGCGGTAGCTGCAGCCAAGGTCCTGTCTGGAATGTGATGGAAAGACTGGGAAATGCCAGGCAGGAGAGGATGCTAAAGACAGCTGCAGGTCTGTAGTAGGGCAGAGGTGGCACCTTGCTGGTTATCATTCTGCAGTGGGCTGTGCCTATCATGGGCTTCAAACTCTTTTTCAACTTTGTAACTTCTGGAAAATTGACAATAAAGCAAGTGGATTTTGTCTTGTGGATGTATTCTTCTGTTAGCAGATTCAGATCGGAATTTCTGGTGAATGACTAAACGCTGGCTTTGACACATGTGCATTTTATATTTGTGCAAGTGTCACAATTCTTTATCTTCTTACCTGTGAGGCAGGCACAGGTCTGCGGGTCCGTCTTTGGCACAGAAGGGGCCTGTCGGCTGGAGAGGACTGGGGGCTGTGGCGAGGAGGCCAGTGGTTGAGGGGAGACAGGGGATCGATGGAGAGCGCAGGCCAAGCCTTGGAAGTGTTTGCCTAGGCTCTGAGCGGGGCGGGAGAGGCTCTGACCCTCTTCACAGGATCTTATTCCATTTACTTCTGCTTTGAATAATTACAAAAGTATTTCTTCTCAGTGCGCCTTGCTATCGGCTGGACTGATTCCCATCAGGTGACTTTATCCCGAAACTCTTCTCTCTCCACCTCTTTTTTGTGTACTCTTCCCAGCGAGTAGCAGTAGCAGTGGGTGTGGTTTGCTTTTGTTATTTCATCTGGCCTCTCAGTATACAGAAAGAGGAAGGGAATGTGTGTCATGTGCCAGCCATCATGAGCCCAGAGACGGGCTCACCTCGGTCTAACTGGAAGCCATCTGTCTGTCCCACAGCGGGTGTCGCTGGCTGACCTTCAGCATTGTCCACCGTATTTTGCACTTTCTGCAAAGCTCCCCACAGCTTCATGCACCAGGTTCAAGTCACCGGCCTGCACCTGTTACTTCTGTTTATGGGAGCCAAGCCTCCTTTCTTTACTGCACCCACCCAGTGCTGGGGCCTGGGAGCCAGGACAGTGGGGCTTCCTTCTTTCTCCTTAGACTTTTTTTTTTGGTACCAGGGATCAAACTCGGGTCCTTGAGTTTGCAAGGCAGGTGGCTGAACCACTGAGCTAAATCCCCAAACCTCTTCTTAGACTTTTGAGGTCCACATGTGAATCTGTATTTCTCAGGACAGGAAACTGGTGCTCACGGACGCTCAGCCCCTTGCCTGAGGTCAGCAGCTGCGTCTTCCTGATCCCACAGGCTGGCTTGCTTCTGGCCTGCTTCTGGTGCTGTCTGCAGAGTGCCCCAGCTTCTAAAACCTCTTGTGTCTGGTTTTTCTACGAATTAAATTCTGATGTGCTGTTGCACAGCAAGATGACTTAGATAACAAATACTAGTGTTCATCAGCTTTCTGTTGCTGTAACAAATATCTGAGATAAGTCAACTTAAAAACAGGAAAGGTTTATATGGCTCACAGTTCTGGAGATTTCACACTGTGACCAGTGGACTCTGTTGCTTTGGTGCTCTGGCAGCACATAGTGAAGGAAGCCCCTTCATCCCATGGCTGGGTACAGAATACCTGGGGTCGTGCATTCCCCTTTAAGAACACCCCCAAAATTTCCACCCACAATAGGACCTTAGGTTGGGGCCATTCAGAAAAGCTGGGACACAGAATGTTTTCACCTCACAGAAATGAAGCATGTAAGAGATAGGTTAAGTTTACCCCACTCTGAACATTATGTAATGTAAGCACCTGTAGAAACATCACGTGGTACCCCATAAATAATTTGCTTTTGATATGTCAATTTAAAAATGAAAAGTTGAAAATGAAGTGACTCTCTCCTCCTTCCTTCATCCTACCTTCCCCTTGCTGTGATCTGGCTCCAGTTACAGACCTCCTGTGGGCCACTCCACCTTTGTGTTTCCTTCCATGTTCTGGAGAAGGTGAGCTTGTCTCTCCTGGAGCTGTGGGGGGATTTTCTTACTGTCCCTTCTTCATGCATTTCTCTTGGCATAGGACATTTTCTTTGACCAGGTCCCTTGCCAGCCACTGTGGGCAAAGAGTGCTCCTTACAAAGGAGCTCAGAATGGCGGCGTTCGGTTGTGCAGGAGTTCAGGCAGGATTGCCAGTGGAGTGCCAGAGTTTTCTGGGGATCGGGTGCCTTTGCATCCAGGGGGTGGGGTGAGGCCATCTTCCTGCATGTGGCACAGGGCCAGTGGACGGACCAGCACCCTCACCCCACTGTTCCCTGAGGGCCACAAAACTGATCATGCCCAACAGCACAGCTTTTGGGGATGAGCTTATTGATCTTCGAGGCGTTGAACTCAGAGCCAAAAGGATGGTAAGGCTCTGTGTAACAAATATGTGAGACAGGAATTCGATGGGAAGTTCCGTCACCATCATGAGCTGCCTGAGTGCTGGGGAGAGGATGGCACAGGGGCGAAGGTTGGGTCCTGCTGTGGGGACTCCTGCGCCTTTCCACTGCCTGCCAGCACTGTGCTCATTGGTGCCTTTCTGGGAGGAGAGCATAAAAACTGTGGGTCACAGGGATGGTGCTTTAGAGGGGAACTGGCTCAACCCCTTGCCTTAGGACCTGAGCTAAGGACCTGATGGAGGCCAAGCAGAATATGCCTCCTGGTGTGTCTCAAAACCTGAAGAAATAGCCTCTGAGGGCTGGTGCTGGTGGTTCAGCACAGAGACAATTTTTGCACAACTTCTGTGTGTAAGGGACTATGTTTCCGCAGGGGATGCATCCATCCCCTTCTAGGCGTGTGTAATTAGTAACAGAAGCCTCTGGACCTTCTCATCTGATTTAATTTGTGGCCATCAGTAAGGTGCTCTGGAATTACTCCCCTAAGTTTTCAATTGAGGATACTGCTTCTGAGGTTGAACGGCATGTTCTCCCAGGACCAAAGCTCTGACTGAAAACCCACATGCTTTTCCCAACTTGGTAGCCTCTTTGTGGTGTGAGACAGAGTCCCAAAGAGCATCTTACAGAGCAGAAGGTGACACATGGTCGGAGTAACACATCTGAGATCTGGACAAGAGAGAGCCTCACCAGGTGCAGGCTGTGAGGGTCTTCATGGTGGTTGGCTGCCACACAGCTTGCTTAATCTGGGGCTGTCCTGGAACAGCTGTGAATTGGGCTGTTTATCTACTTTTTTTCATATCCTGGGAGTTGAGTTCAAGTCCTCCACACTGAGCTTCATCCCCATCCCTTTTTATTTTGAGACAAGTTCTCCCTGAGTCGCTAAGTAGTTCAGGTTGGGCTCCACTTGTGATTCTTGTGCCTCAGCTTTCTGGAGTGCTGGGATGGAAGGCTTGTGCACCACACCTTGCCAACTTTCCTCTTGAGACAGGGTCTTGTTAAGTTTCTCAGGCTGGGCTTAAATTTGTCCTCCTGCCTCAGCCTCACAGATGTCTAGGAATACAGGCATGCCACGCACCTGGCCAACCCTTCTTTTTCCTACTTTTGTGAGTAATTTGGAGGTTACTTGTAATGGTGTGGTGACTTGCATGTGTGATCCCAGCACACTGGGAGGCTGAGGCAGGAGGATCACAAGTTTCAGCCCAGCCTGGAAAATTAGCAATTTAGTGAGACCTTATCTCAAAATAAAAACTAAAAAAGGGGCTGGTGTTGGTGTAGCTCCGTGCAAAGACCCTGGGTTCAGCCCTCAGTGTCACACACAGAAAAAGATGACTTGGTTTAGAGAGAGTGCAGTGGTGCACACCAATAGTCCCAGCTACTCAGGAGGCAGAGGAAGAAGTATTGATCAAACCTAGAAGTTTGCAGTGAGCTTGGGCAACACAGGGCGACCTTGTCTGCAAGACAGAAGAGTGACTTGTTTTAGATAAGTAGCTTATGTGGTCTCCTCACCTTAGGACAGTAGGCTGCATTGACAGAACACTCAGACTAAGGCAAGGAGCCCAGGAAGGTGAAGCATTGTGGGAAAGCAAGCAAATTATGCCACAGCACGGGCTCTGGTGGAGATAAACCTGGAAGAGGGGTAAGCTTAGAAGGAACCAAATGCGGCAGACCCTTGGAACATTTGCTTTTCACGCAAAGGAGAGGGTGAAGTCTCTGAGCCACGTGGTCAGGAGTGCAGATGACCTGAGGAGTTGGGATCAGCCTGGGTCCCCCGGGAAACTTTCTCCTGCCCTGGCCACAGTCACCCCTCTGGGCCACTGTGTGCCTTGAAGAACATCTGCCTCACCCGATGTGGTGAATGCCAGCGTGGCACTCTGTTCTTCTCCACTGCCCGGAGCTCCTTGGAGGGACCATGTACTGTTCCTGTTTTCTGATCCCCAGAAGTTACTGTGGCAAAGAACACAGGAAAACCAGAAAATCCCAGCGAGTGAGTCAACTGCTTGAGGCTGTTACTGTGCTACAAATGCGGAGGGACAGGAGGCCAGGATTTGGGTCATTGCACTTAGGATCCACATTACCTGGACCAGTCAATTGTCCCAACACCAAGAAACAGACAATAAGTGAACTCCAGTTGTTTGGGGCAAGGGGTATGGAGTGAGTCACACAATAGACGTGGCTTTAGCTTGAGAAGCAAATTAACCTACAATGATCATAATGAAGGATAATCTATTTGAAATTACCACAGTTAGCGTTTCACATTACTTACGTTCTTTTATTTAAAATAAAGTTTACATTCTTAGGTAATCACATCTTTGTGTTGTTTCCTCTATGGATCCTTCATGACCTTGGAGTTCCATATCAAAAAGATTAGGTCGTTACCTAGGCTGTGATCCTCCTGATTCATCTGCTGGGATTACAGACAGGTGCCACCGTGCATATCTTCAGTGGAGTGTGTGTGTGAGGCGTGTGTGTGAGGCGTGTGTGTGTGTGAGGCGTGTGTATGTGTGTATTTTCCTGGGGTTTGAACGCAGGGCTTTTCCATTGGGTTACATCTTCAGCCTTATTTATTTTTTAAAAAATTTTAAAAGAGGGTCTCACTAAAATACTCAGACAGGACTCAAACTTTTTGATTCTGCCTCAGCCTTCCAGAGTGCTGGGATTGCAACCATGAGCCATCGTGCTTGGCGTGCAGTAGTTTTAATGTCTGGAAAGAAGATAGAGAAAGCTACTTGGAATTGCATAGTAAGCATTATCACCAACTTTCTTACCTCTTCTTTGTTCCTCTAGAGAAATTTTTTTCTTCCCATGGAAGCCATTTCTCCCCCTGCAATCTCCTCTACTAAATTAGATGCATAAGCCTCACTTCTGGCTCTTTGGACAGTCATGTTTTTCTCTGTCCTCATAATACATATGTGAATAAAAATCTGGTTTTTTATTCTTGCTAAACTATCTTGTTAGATTAATTTGCTGATCCCCCATACTGAATGTTCGAAGATTGTGGAAAGTTTTTCCTCTTCAATGTAGAAGAAAGTACAATTCCTCAAAAAGACAACTAACATAATAAGGAAATAAGTTAGAATAGTCACTAATCTGAAAATGTGAGTGGTTTAAAGCCCATTGTATTTCCCAAAACAAAATAGACCCTCAACTTAGGCAATAAACCAATCAAAATCCAACTACCAGATATATACAAAAGTTAGATTTTAATCAAAGTAATCTGTAAGATTGAAAATAAAGAGGTTACAAAGTCATGTCTCTGAAACATCATAAAAGTGAATCAGATTTATCAGTATTCTTAGTTTGCAAATGGAGACTAAAGGCAAAGTGCATGAAAAGAGACATAATGAATATTTTATATTGGCTAATGGAAAATTTATTGAGAAGACAAACTGATCATGAACAATTATGTGGCAAAAGAGGTGGCTTCAAATTACAATATATAAAACCAGTAGTGGTAAAATACAAAAGAGACATTGATAAAACAAAAAACAAAATGTCAGGAAAGATAAATGTGGTTAGATAGGATGAAATAAAACAGTTGATAAGGCCAACCAAGAAGATATAGAGACGTGTACCTAACAAATAAAAGATATTTTTAAACACAATTGAAATAGCTACAAAGATAATATTCACCCCCAAATAAACTAAGCCTAGGAAAACTTTCATCATTGGATAAGTATTGTCCATAAGAACACAACAGCTAACACAAACCTGTTTTTTGAAAGGTAAATAGATCTACATCAAAGAAAGAGTGTGTTATGAATTCCCCCAATTGTGTGTTGAAATCCTAACCCCAAGATGATACTATCAGGAGGTGGGGACTTGGGGTGATTAGGTCATGCAGGGGGAGCCTCATGAATGAGGTCATGCCCCTTGCAAGAAGAGACACAAGATCTTGCTGGTTCTCTCCACACTCCTGTCTGTGTGAGCATACCAGGAGATGGTGTATATCTGCAAACCAGGAAGCAGTTCCTCTCCTGGAGATGGACCTGCCAATGCCTTGATCTTTGATGCTCAGCCTCTAGAACTGTAGCAGGTAAGTGTTTGCTATTTACCACCCCATGTATGACCTTGGTCATCAACCTGACCTGGATTGAGAGACACCTAGGAAATTGGCAAAGCATACTTCTGGGTGTATCTGTGAGGGTGTTTCCCGAGATGATTGGATTGTGGACCAGCTAGCTGAAAGGAGGACCCATGCTGAATGTGTCTGGCGCCATGCCATAGGCTGGGGGCTGGATGGAACAAAAAGTAGAAGAAGAGAAGCTCTTACACTCACACAAATTCCATTCTTCTTGAGTAGTTGCATTTTTGCTGCTGCCATCCCTCGGGGACACCAGACTACAGGTTTTTTAGTCTCAGAATGGGGATTCAAACCAGCAAATGTCAAGGGAGCTTCTAGGTCATGAGTCCTGGATTGGGCCAGCATCATTGGTCCCTCTTTCCTGAGGTTTTTAGCTTATTGCACTGAGCAACCACTGATTCCCCTGAGCCCTCCAGGCTGCAAACACCTAGTGTGGGACCATCCTGCCTCTGATTGCAAGCCAGTCTAATAAATCTTCTCCTAGTCATACAGTTTGTAGTCTCGGCTCCTCCAGAGGACCCCAAAAGGTAACACCTATCCTAGGGCTCAACTGTATAGTAGAGGCCTGAGCAAGAGCCCAGTGAAAGCAAATTAAAAATAAGACTTAAATAAGACGAGGAAGAGCCAATGCTGTCGTTACTTCTAGTTGATTACTGACAAACTTTGAACAGATAAGAGCTTAAAGCAAAGATGAAACAATGGCCAAGTTAGATGCCAGTGAAGTGAAAGGGAAAGAAAGGACCTCATTTAAACTTGTGATGATAATCATAAAATATTGAGGAATAAATCGGGTGTAAAAGCACCATTATGAGGAAACTGTAAAACTCTCCAGACCGCCTGAGAGAGGTGAAATAGCCCAGGAGCAGCAGTGTGTGTGGTCTTCCTGGCCCTCCTCCCCGGGATCTGATCCCTCTGTTGGAAGCCAGCTGGGTGATGCAGCAGGACTATTACCCAAGGCTCTGGGATCTGGGCCCCTGCATCACTGCTCTGGAGGGTCACCTAGGACACACTCACCAGGCCTCATCTGCAGTTTCGCACCAGGTGGAGGGGCTCAGGGGACACCTTGGGACTGGCTTTAATAACTCAGGCACCTCCGGGGGTCTTGGGTGGTCCTTTGAAAAGCCTTGCTACCCTTGTGAGGACTTTAGAGCCTGTTGCTCATCTTGACTCCTCCACCTGACTTTCTGGCGTCTTTAAGAAGCTGCTGAGCACTTGTTAACAATGGCGACTCCATCACTGCCTCATACAGAGCCTGCAATGGCAGGTGTGGAAAATACAAAGCTCAGGAATCTACCACCGGCAAGTGGTCTCCCTGCATCAGACTTTGAAAGACTGCCCTGCTGGGCATGAATACCAGCTTGCAATCCTTTAATTAGGTGGAAGAGAGGAGGAATTTGGTGGCTGGAAATTATAAATTTCAGCCCGTGCACTAACCTGGATTACATTCTTCTCTCCCTCCTGCTGTCCTGAGAAAACTGAATGATGAATGGTGTTCTCACCATGGGGATTATGGCAAAAAGAAGATCAGGAACTTTATTTTGAGCATCTAAATGCTTCTTTCTGGTGTTCACCTAGTGTATGCTTCTCATTTTTCCAACGGAATCGTCGATACTGGACAACTTTCAGAAAGTCATTAAGGATTCTGTATGTACTTTTCAGTTAATAAGAGGGGTGTGTTGTAACTTTAGCATAGTTCCTTTGAAGTTCCTAATAAGCAGAACACAGTGTGTTTTCACTTTATAGACTTCCAGCTGGCACCTTTAAAGGTTATTACAAACCATTGTGCCAACTCATCTGTTTATGGCTTACTGGAGACCTGTGGTATAGCCAACATTGTACACATTTTACCATGGCTTTGTTGACCTCATATATTATGAACACTAACTTCAAGTTGAGAACAAGGCAAAGAAAGAAGACTTTAGATTTCAAAAGTCAAGGATAGTTAGCCATAGCACAGTCAAATTGCTTTATTTCTGTTCCTCCCTAAACAGCTAAATTCCATTTTATATATGTTTTCTTTCAGTCTATACACTTACTACATTTTATGTAGTTATGATGTCTATATTTCCTAGTCCTCATACACATTTTCCATGTTTCTATGGGCTTTTCTTAATCATCATTTTAATGGTGTCATTATTCCCATTAAGGGAATGTATTGTAATTCTCCATTACTGGATATTTGGTAACTATGTAAGTTTGAAAATCTTCATCTTGAAATAATTACAGATCATATGAAATTGTAAAATGTACAGGGGAACACATTTTCCTATCCCTAATTTTCCCAGTAGTAACATTTTAAATAATTCTAATACAATGTCAAAATCCAAGAAATCCACACTGGTAAAATCAACAGCACTTATTCAGAGAAGGGAATGGAATTAATATGAGAAAATG